>CM076581.1:372086522-372472134 GCA_034641835.2 Pinus albicaulis
ATACTAAATAAGTGGGGGCCCTTAGTCAAAAAAATTTAAAAAGATCGATTAGTGCTTGTATTTCCTTTTTCAATAAAACTTACTATCATAAACTTAGGAGAACACCCCTTGAAAAATCTAAAAAAGCTTAAGTTTTATGATAAGGTAGGATAAAATCATTCCTTAAGAAATATCGCATTGCAAAAAAGGTAATGGATACCTCCTTACAAGCGGAATTCTAAGATTGCGAGATCGCGATGCGAAACTACACACTAAAAACATTCATCGCATCGCATGCCTCAAATATAATTTACGCTGAAAAACCTCAAACCGCCGATATGCGATGGCACATATCAAAAATTGCATTTCGCAAAAAAAACATTAACGGATGATTGTCATATGCTATGCTCCAGTGATTCTGCGGTATTGCGATTTTGCGATTCCACGAGATTGCGATCTGCGATATTGTGAAGCAAATCGCAGATCGCCTTATCACAGATCTTTACGGCTCGTTGTACGAAAAATATTTTTCCATAAACCGAGACCTGGTTATGTGCTTTAATGTTAATCAATGAGTTAGTTTCCAATCATTAATGAAATATGGTTTTGTTCTGATCGAAGAGCCATTTCACGTAAGGTGGTATATTTTATATGTCTTCGGCATTTAAAGCTTTCCCGTCACCTTTTTCTTCTCATTATTCTCACCTCATTTGTAAACTGCAGGAATGAAGAACAGAAAACCATGCAAAGCAGTGTTCAGGATATTATGGGAAAGAAAGGCAAAACTCTGAGTTCTGAAGACAAAGAAATGACGCCCTTGTATACAGACATCGCCTATAATAAAGATGTTGGTATTACTACTTGGGAAGGCATGTACAGTCTACTTGAGGAAGAGAATCCCAAAATAATGGAGGTTACAGCTACTGTAGGCTCACATGGGTCTTCTGAGGCATCTATTACAGATCTAGCTTGCTCTTTCTTGCACCAGATAGCGGCGAGGCCCAAAATTCTTCCATACACGGACATGGTTAAATGGGTACTGGACAACGCTGACATCACAAACAGACAATTTAAGACTTAGGTCAAGGACTCATTGGCTCGTTCACTCCACAAGATTTGAGACTCATGTATCATTTACCAGAGCCACAAGCGACTTATAACAAACAGTTCATGGAGAAGTTTGCTAAAGAAAATGAAGACCTGGAAAAATTCACAAACGACTGGTCATGGAGGGACGAACCACTAAAAAATTATAAACATGGTATGTATAGTACTGGTTCTCTCACCTCCCCGTATTGCTTTGTTGCGGCTATGCTTTGTAGACTTTTTGGGAAGCCAGACATTAATAAATTCTCATCTGAATGGGTACCATTATTGGATTTCGCCATTAATGATACTATTGTGGATTGGGCTAAGATATTATCTGACAAATTAGCCACAACCATTTTAAATTATCGGTCTAAAAGAACTATTTCTCAAAGAATTTATCCCCCTTTCTACTTATCTGCATATGTGATGGATGCAATCTGTTATATTTCCAAGTTTCCTTTAATGGGTTGGAAATGGACGACTCAAGACCCCTTACCCATTCATATTTATCATAAAGAATTGTGGGATTCCAAGTTCACTCCGTATTTTTACAAGATTTGTCATGGAATCATGTTGCCCCTGTACAAAATGTTATATGATAAAGACGCTCCAAGATTTTCTCCCGAAGCAGAGGTAGATATACTCCCTGTCGCGAGATGGTTTGGAGAAGAACTGTTTACATATGTCAGGGTATTTGGAAGTCTCGCTTCCCCTCATGTCTTACCTTTGTATGTTCCTGATAAACTCATGGCACGAGAAATTGCTTATCAAACCTGCGGAGAAGGAGGTTTGACTAAAGATTTGAAAGATAAAAAGAAGGCTATTTGGCCACAATTTCCTGTGGCCTGTGGGGCCTTTTCACTATTTGATGTAGGCCATGCATTCAAAGAAGTAAACAACATAACATGTTTACGTTTGTTCAAATTTCCAAGAAGACCGTTCGACCCTTATGATATTGCTAAAAATTTCACTACTGCAGTCAAAATAAAGGTGTTTTCTAAAGAAGATGATCTTTTTGATGACATGTTCCAAGAGAAAGGCACACTTAAAGAGGTTCTACATTCGGCCCAAATGCGATTTCCTCCAGCAGAATTTCAAGAGTTCAAGATATACAGGGAAAGGAGGTTAGCTAGTATCCCTTTGGATAAATTACGCTTGGAACCCATAAGGGAACCAACTCCCAGTATTAGTCTCAGTGGAAATTCAGGCATAGACAGATCTAAATCTAAGTCCGGGAGAGAAACGTCAGAACACTCTAAGAGGTCTAAAAATGACTATGATAAAAGTGAAGGGTCAGTAAGAGATACTGCCCAGTCAAAGGAGCTCCCACAGCAACAGGTTTTGACCTCTCCACAACTAAATCTTCCCCCTCTCATCGTACAGCAACCATCAGTCAGAACTGAGCTAGATAAAGAATGGGAGACATTCAATGATTTAATCAATATTGAAGGACATAACACATAGACTCCTGTGAGTAATATATAGGCAACAAAAGATATAGTCACAAGAACAATTAGCAATGACTCAGAAATGGAACATATTCCCATTACCCCATCCTCTGAACTTATGCTCAAAATAGAGGAAATTCCTCCTCTTGATGTATTTTATAGTCCAAAACACAAGGCAGTAGTGAGAAGACAAAGAAAGAAAAGGAAATTGGAAAACGTGCTCTCTCATGATGCAGAGCAATTAGACATCCTATGGCAAGATCCTACCACCGATCCCACTGAAAATCTCACCAAATTGTCTCAAATCACAGGAGCATATGCCTCTGCGACCATTGATAAAGCATCTGAGGTATGGCAACTACTGAAAGATAAAGAAGATCAAATACAAGTTTTGCAGCAACAGCTGCAACAAGCCAACGCTAACAATGAAGCACAGAAACAACTTGAAAGATTACAGCAGGACTTCCAAAAAATGCAGATAGGGTACCAGAACAGTTTGGCTGAAAGAGAAAAACAGTTACAAGTTATGCAAGAGATGCACAAGGATGATCTTAAGCTTACAGAATTCATTACAGAATCAATTTCCTTAAATTATCAACTACTGCAGCAACAGGAAGCATTGTGCCAAAGAATATTACAATGGAACTCTTATTGTGAAATAAGCGATAAAATCACTAATCAAGTCGTAGACTTACGACATGATTATGATTTAATTAATAAAAGAGTTACCGAATATTTGGCTTGGCAAGAAACAGAGGAGGGGAAAAGAGCAGGCGCACCAATAATCAACGACAATCACAAAGAAATGCTCTTTAACAAATGGGATGCGCAAATCAGGAAAGCAGACCAAGCGGCAGAAGAAGCAGCCACAGCAGCAAACAGTTTATTGACTGCATAAATGAAAATTTGCACAAGGCAAATCTGATCTCGGAAACCACTCCAGGGTATCTACCGAAAGTACAGCAACTGCAGAAAAGCTGGAGACAGAAGTCTCAAGAAAAGGCAGAATCAATCAAAAGATTAACTAAGTTGAATTGGGATTCTTACTGGAAGTATTTGGTAAAACCACACAGCCAGTGCTTGACTCTCAAATGTATCATCAATTCTGCTGAGAAGATTGCGCCAGCTCTTGCCGATTCCATTTTCGCAGGACAGTTAAAGTCAGAAGTCGGCCAGCCGACTCTTCTCAAACAAATGTTGAACGCTTGCAATTTCAGAGAACAGATACACAAATAGTTAGTTGTTAGTTTTAATTTTAGATTTAGTGTTAGTATTAATTTTTCTTTATTTTTGCCTGAAATGAGGACGGTCATTTAAACCGTATCCTACATTTTTGTAATAAATTATTTTTAGATTTAGTTAGTAGTATTTAAACCCTTCTCATGCATTTAGAGAAGGGTCCTGAAATTTGTCAAAAACCTGTCCTCAGAACATGCACTTTTTCACCCTCCGAGGAGGTTTTGATGAATGAATGGAACAAGATTTATTGATATCTGCGTTTAATATCTACTACTGATGTCGCACTTTTTTACTCTTAGTGGATGTTGGATTAAGAAGAGATAAGTCATTATTGCTTGAAGCTCATGAGTAGAACTAGTTATAAATGGTACTTTTATCTCTTAACTATTTCTGCCTTTGTGTTAAAGTGATATTCATGTTCAGTTGTTTATATATTGATGCGTGAATGCTTGAGTTATCATTTGGCACTTCTGTACGGTGATAGCTATTTATTTATGCTTAATATATGAGTAGCTTATTATGCGATATGTTTTTTACACCTATTTCGTCTAACTTTTTATACGAAGTGGTTTATCTCCATTGAATTCTTTTCTCATAACAGTTGAATGATATTTATTACCAATTGTTATTTGAAATCATTTTAGATCACATAACAGAAATATTACATCCCGGGTTAGTATAGAATTAGATATTTTTGTTTATTAGAATACAATTGCATGTTATTAGATTAGAGTTAGAATAAAAGAATTTCACTTAGGAACTTTTAGAAAGGAAATATCAATTATCAACACACACACACACACACATATTGGGAAACTAGTCCCATATCCCCAGTCATACCCACTATACCAAACGGAAAATGAGCTGCTAACCAAGGTCCGGACCGGGTGGGTATCCCCCTTGTTGTAGACCTGATTTTCGGGGCTTCAACAAGCATCAAATACATGTTCATGAATCTAGCACATATCCACATATTGTCAAACAAAATAAAGGTTAAGAATATTTTCTATACTTATGCAAAGCACTCATTCATTTCAAATTGTGGTTTCCAAACATAGCAAAGGGAATTCTCACCCAATTCCTTTATGTTACATTTTTATCTTCTTGCAATTGATTCTTACTATATACTGTCACATCACCCAACTATTAGTTATATAAACAAATCAATTGTTACCTTGTCATGTGAGTATCAATCACGTTTCCCTGCAACTGTTCACACATGTCAGTCACATGCTCCAAAGATCGAGACATCATATCTATTAATTTGAAATCAACATTCACCAAGACTAATATTCATTTCATAATCAGCTCATGGTCATTATTCATAATGCTACAACTAGCACCTACTTGCACTCAAGTACATATCAGTTTTCTCGGCACATATTGTGTTAGTACAACCATCTTAAACTAGATAATGTCTTCATGCAATCTTATGGACACATACTCATATCATGCACTTAATTAATCATTCAAACAACTTGTAAACATACCATGCTATATAAACCAAATAAACAACATAATCAACTCATACCTTAATGTGTCTCAGGGGAGGCTATCACATCTGCACAAGTCGATCCAGATTAGTATGACACAATATCACAAGTATATAGTCTCATACTTGAATATCATAACCATGACCATTTGTGTAGTCAAATCCATATTAGCACAATACATGTAACATCAAGATCTTAAATGCAATGACCATAATCATCATGTGTATAACCGTAATGCATATATCAACAAGTTGACGACCATACATGACTATCTAATGCACGTGCATATGATTGCACTGATCAACTATAATTTATCATGCATGTAACCATGATAGACATTCATGTAAACACAACAACAATAGAATGACCGACATGTACGTAACAGTAATGCTTATAGCAATCATTAACCAACATACCTGTATGCCCAACATATAATACATGTATGATGATCTTCTCTTATCCCAAGGTCAAATGTTGCAACATCGCTCTAATGATTTGCTTCTCTTGCTCTATCTCAACCAACACATTAAGATCATAACATACCAACCGCATCATGATGACATAAACTGTAACACTGAGAATCAAAATGCATGCATAGCAATCACATAGACAACTAATATGCATGCATGACAAACACATTCCGCCCATTTGAACTTTCCTCTGATATGACACTTACCCAAATTCACCAATCCACCGAGGTAAATATGTGATGAATAGTTACTATGATATGATTCAACCTCCTATATCACCTTAATGAAGTGGAATCGACAAAGCAAAACGTTATTGACTTCCCTTAGGCGTGATAGGACCCCCAAGGGCTAAACCCCCCTTCCAAGTGCCCAAACCCCGAGCTAACATTATTTTTCATTGACCTGAACTCCCAGTGGCATGCATATGCCTGCATCCATGTGACTATAGGCCTCTAGTCGCATGCATAAGCCTGCAAGGGAGCGATTGCAGTATTTTTTACTCAGTTTTGTGCTTGCTATCGCGAAATTTGTGCCACCTTTTCAGAGCTAAAATCCAGATAACTGCCCAAAACTTGATGAAACTTTCCAAAACCATAAATGGCACAAGGATAAAGCTTCTAACACAAAAATTAGTCAATAAATTGACCTAACCAAGCCTAACCATGACAAACATTTGGTCAAACTTATCATGAGCATGTAATCTACAGGTCATAATTACATATTTGAACATAGGGATTTCATACTTATCTGGGAATCATTGAGAAGGTCTGAGGCCCTCTCACAATAGTTGAATTATCATATATTAGGTCATACATTCACTAACATTTCAATTACTAACCAAAACATGATGAGAGCCATGACTAAGATCTGTTATAACACCATGCTTATAACCATCATAGAACCAGAATAATAATATTGATAGAACAACCATTAAAGCCACATAATAACAAGTATAAATACTCATGAAATACAAGGGAAATAGAGCTCTTATTAACATATGAAAAATCCAACCAATTCAGAGACATCCACGTACCACCCAACCATAAATTGGGTTGAACCAAATATTTCTTTCAGCCAATCACCCTTGTGCCATACTCCAAGCATGAATGTGAAACTCACAACAAAACCGACCATGCTTCTCAGGCTTTACCACGTATCCCTCCAAACCGGTCAAGGATTTATAGGATCGAAGCAAGCACCAATACAACCAGGATTTACCGTATATCCCACCACATATCGATCAAGGATTCCTAGGCCCAAACAAGAAATATACACTACAGGCTTTACCTTAATGACACCTTTACCGTTCTAGGGATCACTAGGCCTAAACAAGCATGGATGCCTCTAGATATCTCCACCTAAACCATGAGGAATTTTCCTATCTCCACCCTTGGGCTTTACTACATATCTCACCTTTATTGGTCTAGGAATTTCTAGGCCTTTGGAAATTTTCTTGAGACAACCCCACTCAATTTAGAAACCATCCGGCAATCCAGCTCAACCAAGAAAAAAAACCCCATCACACCATGGCTATCTGGAAATGGAAATACAAGGTTGAAACCACTGTCACACCTAGAAAACTCCATTCCAATGACAACAAGAGAACTAAATACACAAATGCGTATACCATGCATTCCAAAACTAGCAAGGAAATCATACATGCAACTCGATACCTGCAAGTATTCCTGCTGAAGCTGCTTGATCCAACCTCTTCCTTGCTTGATCCTTGCTTTCTTGTCCCTCCTTTGCTTTCCTTGCTCCAATGCTAAAGTGATCCAAGAATGCTCTAAGTGTGAGAGAGAGAATGGAGAGAGAGCTCCAAGCTAAAAATTACAAATGGTTACACTGACAAAAGCTTATGAACTGATCATCAAAATCCTTTTTATCAATGAGGCCTGTATTTTCTTCAATTTCCATTATTTTCCTTCAATTTCCTCCTCGCATGCAACATGTGACCTTTCAACTTCATTTTCTCCTATTTTCCTTTATTTTCATAAATAAAGTGTCAATTAATGCCTCTTGCATTTTCAAATTCCTTTGTTAATTTCCCTTAGCCATAATAAACCAAAGGAACAACTTGGAATACATGTCTCATGACATTGGTATTAATTTTCCTTTATTACATGGATTTTTAACCTGGGGTTGTTATACACGAGTAGACTACCAAATTAGATTGTTAGTGAAACAAATTAGAATCATGTGTAAACCCTAGATCCCATAAATTTCTAAGAGCGAGAGCCCAATTACATCAACTATAACCCAATTACGTCAACTATAATGCCATACTATATGTAGATATGACTCGTGGAAACCATAATCCACTATCTCATTGTTGCCTTAGATTCTTTTGTCCCTTTATCAAAGCATGCACCCCTTAGTTTGAATCTTGAAGACACCTACATAAAATTTTAATGGAAATTGTGTAATCCCAATAGATACAAAATGCATTATCCACACCATCTCCTAGAATTTCAAATTCCCTCCTCCTGTGGACACATTGTGCTTAAACCATCTCCCAAAATCGCAAGCACATCATCTCAATACCATCCCCCAAAATCGCAAGCACATCATCTCAATACCATCTCCCAAAACCGCAAATTGTCCATATACATTTTCTAACCTCATCTCGTCTCAAAAAATCATATTCCAACCTCATCTTAGAACCTCAAACACTCCCTTCACTTCATCTTAGAACCTTAGAGGCCAATCTCACCTCAAAGCCTTAGATCACTAATCTCATACACCAACCTTACCTTGCCTTATATCCTCAGATACCATGTCATCGCACCTCCAAGGTTTCGATGGATATTACTACCTTATAATCATAAAATATTCATAGATAGTTTTATGTTTATTTATAATTGTAATTCCATAAACAAGATGCGAAAACACTTTATTTTGCTATACACATTTTAAACCAACCTAGATCCATCTTAACTTTGAACCTATCAAGCATCGAGAGGATGAAATCTCTTAAGGTCTAAGCCTCCTTTTTAAGTGCAAAATTGAGGAAAGGTTTACACTTCAAGAGGTTTGATCCCTCTCAGGATTAATATATCCAGAATTAAGATGGATCTAGGTTGGATTGTGATATATATATATATATATATATATATATATATATATATATATATATATATATATCACAAGCCAACGTAGATATAAACTTCTTGTCACAAAAACCATTTTATTTCAGTGATCATTAATGGCCCAAAGGAAAATTACAAAGGAGCCTTCACACCTTTAAAGAGGTTATATTGCATAAGAACACCATTGGTAAAACCATGGGTTGTCAAAACCTAGAGCCCAAAAACTGCCAATGGTAATTTGACTCTATGACCTTAATTTTGCCTAAACTACTAATACATTATTTATAAGCATTAGTTTGTTATATTTTTTTATTTGGATTAATTTTAACTCTCTATTTTTTTAAAATTATTAAGTTGACATTGATAATTAATAATCCTATCTGTTTATTTATTATTTATTTTAATTTAATTTTTATTTTTACGTTTACATAACATTATAACAACTCACCCTGATGGGGATGCATTTATGGTTGATAAAGGGATGTTGAGAAGGGTTCCAAATGCATATCTGGTGTCTTCTCAGATGGGCGTGGCAGGTGGTGGGTAATGCCTCTGCTTTAATTTGTGGGCCACATTCATGGATTTAAGGAGTAAGCAATTGATGCACGGGTAGAGGTACAAGAGATCTATGAGAGGAGGTGAGGTTAGTACCTTCGCTTCTTGTCTTAGATTGTTACTATGGTCATTTGGATACAGGAGTTGTTGTTTAAGGCATGAGTTTCTTTTGATTTTCTTAGTGATCCTTTGGAGAAGTCTCTCTCCCTCTGTTGGCTTATGTTTCTTCGGATTTCCTTTGGAGTAATATGGAGAAGTTTCAATTTGAGTAATTTTCTAGGTTGCCTCGATTTGTGTCTAGATTTCATAGGAATTCTCTCGAGAAGTGTTGTTTTGGGTATTGGATGGTGCTTGGTGTGTTCCCAGGATTTTCATAATTTGGGGTCCAAGTACTCATTATCAGATAGTTACACTAATCAAGAATGTCAATGTTTAATTCATTTTCTAGTAAGTATTCAGAGGTACTTTGTGTGGGAAATTTTATGCTTCCCTATCTTCACTTTGTGTCTTTGTTTGCTAAATTTGGGCTAAAACTTGGTTTTCTCAGTAGTGTACAACTTTGAGTGATGACGCCGCAAGAAAAATCAGTCTCTTTCTATTCATGAGTCTTTGGGTTTAAATTCTTTGTCATGGGTAAATTTTGAAGAGAGAAGGATAGAGGGTGTTTGGTCTCAGGAAAATGTGTTCAAGGTGCCTTAGGTGTTTTATGTTATTTCTTAGGTCCAATTGCAATTGGTCTAGTACTGTAACACCCTCCTCCCACATTTACCCAAGTTACTGGCCTACCGGGGTAAACATGTGACGAAGAGTTACTACGATATGATACAACTCTCTAAGTGTAGTTAAGGAAGTGGAACCGACTAACCAACACTTTACAGACCTCCCTCGGGTGTTACAGGATCCCCGAGAACTAATCCACCACTCTAGATGCCCATCCCCTGAGTTAACCCAGCATTTCAATGAATTTAACCCCCAGTCGCTCCCATAACAAGGCTTGCATGCGACTAGAACCCTTTGGTCGCTCCCACAGTGCCTGCAAGGGAGATATTGCAATCTTTTTCAGCTAGTTTTGTGCCAAAGACTACGAGATTTAAGCCACTTTTTCAAGGCTATTCTCCAAACCACTACCTGAAACTTGATGAGACATTCCAATACAATAAATGACACCAAGATAAATCCTCTAACACAAAAATTGATCAAGGACTTGACCTAAACAAGCCTAACCATGACAGACATTGCATCGAACACATCATGAACATGTAATCTACAGGTCATAATAACAGATCTAATCATATGGGTCTCATACTTATCTGAGAATCATTAAGAATCATTGATGCCTTATCACATTAGCTGCATTATCATATATTAGGTCATACATTCATTATTCATTCATTTATAAATAAAAACATGATGAGAGCCATACATTTTCTTTGTCATAAAACATATTCATAACCAACATATAAATAACATAAATATTAAGGATACAATAGCCATAAATACCACATATGAAGCAATACATTTGTACTTAAAATACCAAGGAAAGGAACTCTTATTAATGATTGCAAGATCCAACCCGGTATGGGACTACCACGTTCCACCCGACCATAGATTAGCTGAGCCAAATATCTCTTCAGCCAATCATCCTTGTGCCATATTCCAAGCATGAATGTGGGACTCAAAACCAAAAGAATCAACAAGGGCTTCCCGAGGCTAAACCACCTCGCCCTCATCAATAAAACTAGGATTTACAGCAATCCTCACTATATCACTAGGCCATAAACAAACATGGATGCCACCGGATTTCTCCACATACACTGTGAAGGATTTTCCTATCTCCTAGTCTCTAGGCTTTATCGCAATCCACATTCCGATCCAAGGATCACTAGGTCATAATCGAGACACCACCCTCTAGGATTTACTGTATATCCTGCCATTCACCGACAAGGATTCCCAGGCATGATCAAGGGCAACCACCTCTAGGATTTACCGTATATCCCTCCATTCACCAGTCGAGGATTCCTAGGCCCACCGAGGCACACAATGCTTGGATTTACCGCAACCCACAATTTAGTTCGTGGGTTATTAGGCCAATGAATTTAACACAATCGACAATCTGATTCAAGGATCACTAGGCCATGTGTTCTTTCATTCAGAGATCCACCTCACTCAGTTTTGAATCCATCCCATAATCCAACTTAACCAAAACATGAAAACCCCATCACACCATGGTTATCCATAAATGAAAAGGCTAGGCTGAAAACATTGTCACACCTAGAAAAACCAATGCCAATGATAACAATAAAACCAATAACACACATGCATAACCATGAATGCCAAATCTAGCAAGGAAATCACACATACAAATCGATACCTGTGAGTAAACCCATTGTAGCTACTTGATCCTGCTCTTCCTTACTTGATCTTTTTCTTCCTTTTCCTTATTTTCCTTTCTTGATCCAATGATGAAGTACTCCAAGAAAAATCTGAGTATCTAAGAGTTTGAGAGAGAGAGAATAGAGAGAGAGAGCTCGAAAACTGAACTGACAAAAGGTACCCACTAATCCTTATAAGCCTTTTTATTAATGAGGCCTCTATTTTTTTCATTTTCCTCCTCACATGCAACTTGTGACCTTTCACCTTCCTTTTCTCCTATTTTCCATTTTTTCACAAATAAAATGTCAATAATTCCTCATGCCTTTCCAAAGCCTTTTCCATTTCCTTTAGCCATAATAACTGAAATAAACACCCACTAGTATGTTTTTCCCAACATTCAGCTTGGAATACGTATCCTATTACCTTGGTCTTATATTATTTTTTACATGGATTTTTGACCAGGGTTGTTACAGAACCCTCCCCCTTGGGGGAACACCATCCTCGGTGTTCAATGAAACTTACAACCAACAAGACTACTGATAGAAAAACATACTGCCCATGGAGCTTTATAACTTAACTCGTTGCAATATTTACAACGAAATTTGTTGAAAACAAAATAAGCATACCTCTTATTGGAGCTTTATAACATAGCTCATTACGATATTTACAATAACAACCACATATACTCATGAAAATTTGCTTCAACCAACAAATAACCATATTGTCTGTGGAGCTTTATAATATAGCTCGATATATTATTTACAATAATATACACATATATACATATGGATATTTGCTCAACCAACAAATAAAAGGATATGATGCCTACATTTGCAACAAGGGAATCTAGAGGCTCACACCTCCACCCTCAAAAGTAGTAGCAGGATTCACTTCCTTCCCAGGAAGTCCATAATTCACTACCAAAGTAAAAAATGCATCCAATTTCCAACGCTACAATCCTGCGTTGCTATCCTCTTAGTGAATAATTATCGGCTAATTGTTCGAGGGCACACTCCCCATGTGCATCTGATTCTATCTGGCAATGCTAATGACCAAAACAAATCCATCCCCGACCTTCCCTTCTCTACCACATAGTCCCTCTGGCGATCCGGTCACCCTCTTTCGTGCAGTCACTCACCTTCCAGGTTCCCCGACATCCCCTATCCCGAGTGATCCATCCCTTGGCAAGGCCACAAAAATGCTTCCTCGCATCGAAAGGTCAAATAACCAAGGCATATACCTGCCTCAATACTATCATACCGGTCATAACATGCTCATGGAAATCAATGGACACTATTGGGTACCAGTGCCCTGAAATGGCCTTGCTCCCAAAATGCTTCACCAACATATTTTTGCATGTTCCAATTCCTTTTTGTTGCTACTTCTAATCCTTACAATTAGTTTCAATGACCCAACCAACCATGTTCATGCATTCATGGACCAAGCACATAATTGCCATTAGATTCAAAACAAATTGAAATAAATTCAAATCATACCTCATCGATGGCTCATCAATAAGGTACACTTGAAATTCTGTTTACTTCTTGTCACAACAAGTCAAACTAGTTGCTTGATCAAATCATCATGAATAAACATATCACATATGGTTAGCTCGAAACTCAACCATC
The DNA here is from genome assembly GCA_034641835.2 of Pinus albicaulis. Taxonomy (NCBI): domain Eukaryota; kingdom Viridiplantae; phylum Streptophyta; class Pinopsida; order Pinales; family Pinaceae; genus Pinus; species Pinus albicaulis. Next base: position 372,099,886 of record CM076581.1, read on the forward strand.
ATAAATCAAGAATCATGAATCACATGAAATCATCGTAAACTATAATAATAGATCACATGTAACCATGATAAGTCAAACTCATAGGCCACTTGCATAATCAAAACTAAAATAAAATATTGATACTTATCCTTCAATCGGTCCTTTGTCATTTCTATAAGCATACCAGATCGGTTTCCACACCCGACAAACACCCAGTACCTTCTCTTCAACGACATACATGTAGACATAATGTGCATCACACACATACAACCACACATTGCATACAACATCATACAATACATGCACCTACATGTGAAATACAACACATACACCTACACCCAACGTACAACACAATGCATACACCTGCATTCGGTGTACAACACAACACAATACATACACCTACACCCGGTGTACAACACAATACATACACATGCATCTAGTGTACCACACAACAAATACATATGTCACAATACCACGACTACACAAATGCACATACATAGTACCGCATGCTCGCAACACAACATGTATGACATGCACACAATACCACATGTACACCAATACCATATGTACAACATATACACAGTACCAGTTGTACACAACACCGCCTGCACAACGTGTGCACAACATCACATTTACACGCCATTACCTGCATAATGTGTACACAATGCCACATGTACACCACACCACTTATACAATGCGTACACAATACCACATGTACACAACACCACATGCACAACATATTCACGACACCACATGTACACAACACCACATGCACATGTACACAACACCACCTACACACATCACCACATGTACAACATGGACACAACACCACATATACAATTATGCACACAACACCACATGTACATGGTACCACATGCACAATATGCACACAACACCATATGTACATAACATTGCATATAAAACATGTACATATCACCATATGTACACAACACTACATATCCAACATGTGCATAGAACCATATGCACACAACACCACATATCCAACACGTACACAACACCATCTATACAGAGCATTGCATAAACAACATGTACACAACACCATAGGTACAATCACTAAATATACAACATGCACAACATATACACAACAATAATACTGCACACCCAGAGACCATATCGCATCTACCAAGCAACCTTTCTTCTAGTGCCTTTCCACAATCCATGATTATCCCAACATGTCGCAGATCACACTGCTTTCATTCCACTGTTGTATCTTTCAGTATTACCTGTCATTGTATAAACATAGAAATAGTACAAACATATAATATCAATCCATATCCACATGATACTGACCTTGTAGATATGTCAGGGCTACTCTTCCCAATTGATTCCTCATAAACCAGGAACCTCTTCATACCATTCACCTTCACAAGCAATCATTCCTCCGCGAGAATGATTCTTGATGACCCCGTCAGACAACAAATTACATGCATACATATAAACATCAACATTAAAAAATCATGATCCATGGAAACCCTGCCAGACATGACATACATACATACACACATACATGTATACATATATAGACATCAACATAATCATGATCACAACATAATTACAATATAGCATAAGGTCAAGGTTAAGCTAACTCCCTTTATCCATGCACAACATGCACAACATTGAGAACAATAGTTCCCAACATAGCCAAGGCATCCGACGCCTTAATCCATTTACTTTACCTTTTTGGTTACCTTTCTCATGTATGTACTGACACTATCCATTTACACCAATGAACCCAACCAATCCAACCGATTGTCATATTCTTGCCTTCAAATTCCCTTAATCATGCACCGAGCTACATTCAGGTCTTAAATTACCTGTGGGGTTTCGTTCAACTCTCCCCAAGCTCCATTAACTTCCTTTTTCCCAACAAATTCCCAATAATATCAAAACATAAAAGGCAAGAACAAGAAACAAACAAGAAGAAAACCATGAAAACCAATAACAATATGACACCATAAACAAAGTGGCATGATTATGCACTAGACACAATCAAGACCACAAATCAAGCTTAACCAAATAAAAAAGGACCAAAAGCACAAGACAAGTAACAAACAATATGATTTTATCCCCATGGTTCCCAGTGCTTCCAAAGGAAAGCTCAACTTGAGCCTTCTTCAATATTTCATGGCAGTCTCTTTTCCATGCAATTCCCTGCTTCATACTGCATACACACATAACTGTCAGTGAATAAATGAATATCGCAATATATTCATTGTCTTACCTTGCTTTAATTAAGTATTTTTTGTGCGCTATCACATCACCTAATTGTTAGTTATATAAACAAATCAATTGTTACCTTGCCATGTTATTACCAAGCATGTTGCCCTACAACTATTCACACATGTCAACCACATGTTCCAAAGATCAAGACATCATATCTATTAGTTTGAAATCAACCTCTACTAGGACTAACAACTATGTCATAGTCAACAAATAGTCAAAATCATAATACTACAACTAGCCCACACTTACACTCAAGTACATATCAGTTGTCTCAACACGTGATGTGTTAGTACAACCATCTTGAAACAAGATCATTTCTTCAGGAAATATTATAAACACATACTCATATCATGAAATAAATCAAACATTCAAGCAACAGATAAACGACATATTAGACACCAAACAATCAAACACCAAATAGACGAAATAATCAAACACGCAAACACCAAATAGATGACATAATGAAACTCATACCTTAATGTATCTCAGGGGAGGCTATCTTGTCTACACAATCAATCTATATTAGCACGATATAACTTCACAACATATCAACTCAAACATAAATAAGGTCATGATATCCATAATAGTAACTAGCTAACATGTTCACATCATAAACTCATCAATAATTGTCATTCATGCATAACAATCACATCTTCATAGACAGTCTAGATTAATACAACACAATAGCACAAATATGTCGACTCATACTTGCATGTCATAACCCTAACCATTTGCACAGGCCAATCCAAATTCGTATGATACATATAAAATCAAGATCTTAAAGGCAATGACCCTCATCATCAAGTTAATTAACATATAACAACAATAAGTTAATCATATAACATAATCATCAACAACATATAACATAGTCATCAAGTTAATGCCATGCATGACTAACCAACACATGTACACATGGCTACAATGATCAATTAGCATTTATCATACACATAACCACGATAGAATTACAAGCATATAAGTAACCCCAATGCTTATAACAACCATTAACCACATACCTGCATGCCAAACATACAAAGCTATATGACGATTTTTTCTCACCCCGAAGTCTAATGTCGCAACTTCACCTTGATGATCTGCATCTCCTCCTCTATAACAACCAACACCTCAACATCATAACATACCAACAACATCATGATGACCTAAAATGCCTACAATGACCTCATGCAAAACAAATATAACCATGATAATGCATGCATAACAACATATAAAGACTCACATGCATAACAAATGCATATACAACTAACATGCATTCATGACGATCACATCCAACAACGACATTATCAACTTCCACATGGCAACACAACTACAAGAATGACCACCACCATCCATACACAACAAGCACATAGTCCACAAACATGAACAACTCATATGAAACTTACATGTATGCATGACAAACACATTCTTCCCATCCAGTCCAAGTGTTGAACCATGCTCTGATACCACTTTGTAACAACCTCCTCCCACATTTACCCAAGTTACTGGCCTACTGGGGAAAACATCTAACAAAGAGTTAATATGATATGATTCAACTCCATAAGTGAAGTCAAGGAAATGGAACCAGCTAACCAACACTTTACAGACCCCCCTTAGGTGCTACAGGACCCCCAAGAGCTAATCCACCACTCCAGGTGCCCATCCCCTGACTTAACCTAGCCTTTCAATGAATTTAACCCCCAGTCACTCCCATAAAAAGGCATGCATGCGAATGGAACCCTATAGTCGCTCCCACAATGCTTGCAAGGGAGAGACTGCAGTCTTTTTCAGCCAGTTCTGTGCTAGAGACTGCGAGATTTAAGCCACTTTTTTAGGGCTAGTCTCCAAACCACTGCCCAAAACTTGATGAGAATTTCCAAGACAATAAATGACACCAAGATAAATCCTCTAACACAAAACTTGATCAAGGATTTGACCTAACCAAGCCTAACCATGACAAAATTTTTCTCGAACACATCATGAACCTGTAATCTACAGGTCATAATAACATATATGAGCATAGAGGTCTCATACTTATCTGAGAATTGTTGAGAAGCATTGATGACTTATCACATTAGCTGCATTATCATCTATTAGGCCATATATTCATTGTTCATTCATTTATAAATCAAAACATGATGAGAGCCATACATTTTCTCTGTCATAAAACATATTCATAACCAACATATAAACAACAAAAATATTAAGGATAGAATAACCATAAATACCACATATGAACCAATACATTTGCACATAAAATACCAAGGAAAGGAACTCTTATTAATGAATGCAAAAGCTAACCCAATATGGGACTACCACGTTCCACCTGACTATAGATTGGCTAAGCCAAATCTCTCTTTAGCCAATAACCCCTATGCCATATTCCAAGCATGAATGTGAGACTCAAAGCCAAAATAATCAACCAGGGATTCCCGAGGCTAAACCACCTCACCCTTATCAATATAACCAGGCTTTACCACAATCCTCACCGAACCACTAGGCCATAAACAAGCATGGATGCCACCGGATTTCTCCACCTACACCGTGAGGAATTTTCCTATCTACTAGTCTATAGGCTTTACTACAATCCACAGTTTGATCCAAGGATCACTAGGCCATAATCAAGACACCACCCTCCAGGCTTTACCGTATATCCCACGATTCATTGCCAATGATTCGTAGCCTTGATCAAGGGAAACCACCTCTAGGCTTTACCGTATATCCTGCTATTCACTGGTCAAGGATTCATAGGCCCACCGAGATACACAATACCTAGATTTACCGCAACCCACAATCCGGTTTAGGGGTTACTAGGCTAGTGGCTTTACCACAACTGATATTTTGATTCAGGGATCACTAGGCCATGTGTTCTTTCATTTAGAGATCCACCTCACTCAGTTTTGAATGCATCCGACAATCCAGCTTAACCAAAACATGAGAACCCCATCACACCATGGCTATCTGAAAATGGCAAGGCTAGGCTGAAAACACTGTCACACTTGGAAAAAACCATGCAAATGACAACAAGAGAACCAAGAACATACATGCATAACCATGCATGCCAAATCTAGCAAGGAAATCACACATGCAAATCAATACCTGCAAGTAAACCTGCTGTAGTTGCTTGATCCTGCTCTTCCTTGCTTGATCTTTTGCTTCCTCTTTGCCCTTCTTTTTCCAATGCTGGAGTGCTCAAAGAAAACTCTAAGTATCCAAGAGTGTGTGAGAGAGAGAATATAGAGAGAGAGAGATCCAAAACTGAACTGACAAAAGGTTACACTAACAAAAGGTACCCACTGATCCTCAGAATCCTTTTTATTAATGAGACCTCTATTTTCTTCATTTTCCTCCTCACATGCAACCCGTGACCTTTCACATTCCTTTTCTCCTATTTTCCATTTTTCATAAATAAAATGTCAATAATGCCTCATGCCTTTCCAAATCCTTTGCCATTGCCTTTGCCAATTTCCTTTAGCCATAATAACCGAAATGAACACCCACTAGGATGTTTTTCCCAACATTCGACTTGGAATATGTGTCCCATGACCTTGGTCTTATATTATTTTTTACATGGATTTTTGACTAGGGCTATTATAGGCACATTTCTAATTTTTCGTGTTTTGTGTTATGGTTTGGGTCTAGTCAAATTTCCTTTCAGTCTAGTTTGTGTTTTTTTAAATTTCCAGCTCTCTCCCTTTGCTGGGTAATGCAATTGCCTTGTCCTAAACTTGACAATTTCCTAAGCTATGGTCCCGTGGAATGGTCCTTGGGGATGATTTGATTATATTCAGGTTGGGTTTTCTCAGTCTTCCTTTTCGATCTCCATCTTGTTTCATAGGTACAGGTCTCCTCAGTCCTTGTAATCAATGTTTATTTGAAACAACCATTATGGCTCCAAGGCAAATAATAACTAGTCGATGAGGTGATGGTGGAAATATTAGGTTTAAAAGGGCTCGCCCTTTTGCCTACGATATAATTTCCACTGTGTTTGATGCAATCCCTATGGAGGTGCGAAAGGGAGATTCTTGTGCTAGAGAATGAGGAGGTAGGGGAACATGCCTACTTTTTAGATTCTGAATTGGTAAGGGATGATGAAAAATGTCTACCTACTTTTGGTAGATTTTAGAAGAGTAGATTTTATTTCATGAGCTCGCTGGCTATGAATCAACAATTGTCGAGTTGCATCTCATCGTTAAGGACAAGAAAGTGGAAAACTATAATGTTTTATCTTCACTTGAAGATATTAAACATATGTTGTACAATATGCATGTTTGTTTGGATAGTGTAGATTCCCGTCTGGCGAAGGTGGAGGGTTTCTTAGTTAGCGATTTTGCTTTTGGGGATCTTACTAATCCTCCAGTAGATAGTGTGTAGACCCTTGTGTTGATTTCTTCAGATAAATATTAGATGACTACCTTTTGGTACCTAGGTTTCATTTTTGTTTCACTGGGGAGGTGCTTCAACGGATATTGGGTTGCTCTCCTCTCTTGCAGAATAATCTCTGGGCGTGTATGGTTGCATCCCTTTTTGGTAGGCTTGATGGGATGCCGAGATCGACTATTTTTTGTTGTGAGTTCTAATGGTTGTGGGGACTCTTTGAGATGTTTTTGTTTCCCTGTCGGTCGTATATTGTTTGATACACTTTCTCAACAATTGCTATATGAGCAATGTTTTATGGTAAATGGTTGCAAGGCTTTTTCTTTTCTTTAATGGCTATTTGCAAAATCGTGGAGTGAATTTGGTCTGCTCCATTGTTAGGTTATCACGTATAACAATCTTTGTGTTTATTTTCATTGCTTATCGCCTGGTTTGAATGGCGGTTTATGGTATCTTCACTGTTGTAAAAATGTGCTATGCTATTTCCTACTGTGACGTTTTCTCTCTCTAGTCAAGTGGTTGTTCGTATAGTGATACAAATGTTGGAAATAGTGTTATGTTAGTTTTGTTTCCTATTTTGAAGATCAATCTAATCATGGTCATAATAAATATCATTATGTAAAACAATTATTTTATACTCTACCATGAACATATATATTTTAGATGCAAAGAAAATATATTAAGTTTAATGTTAGATCGTAGACTTTTGCGATTCCTTCTTGTGAGTAATAATGTCTTTCAGATTAATCACATTATTAAGATTTGGTCGACGTTTCAAACCAACTAATATGGCATTAGTTGGTTCAAAATGTCGACCAAACCTTAATAATGTGATTAATCCAAAAGACATTATTACTCACATATTAAATTTAAATTTAAATTTTATATAATGAAATAAATTGAAAACAATTTAAAATAAATTTTATTAATATATATGTCTTTTATATTTTTAAATACCATTAAATTAAAATAAATCAATTTTAAATTAAAATAAATATAATAAAGAAGGAAACTGAAAAATGCATTTTTTTTTACAAGTACAATAAAATAAAAACAAATAATTGTTATTTTATTAATTAGAAATGGTAATAAAAAAAAATAAAAATGAATATCATATTGGGAAATCTCTTGATCCAAATTTAAATTTAAATTAATATAAATATAATAAAGAAGGAAACAAATCTTAAACTAAAATAAATGTGGTAAAGAAAAATGAAAGACAATAAGTGAATTGCTTCTCGTAGAATCTGAAGCAATATAAACAAAACGAAAGATTTAAAATCAATACATAAACCAACCAAAGATTAAAAATCAGTGCATCGAGGAAGGAAAATGGAAAATGAAGGCACAAGGGAAGTGAATTTGATTATCGTGTGGATGTAATTGTTCCACTCCTGGAGCATTAATCAAATCACCTCGACCTCAATAAATAAAATTTTCTCTAACGGACGATACAATCTGTGCGGAGCAGGAAAAATGGAGGCTTCAGCAGCAATTTGGTCTCGACCTTATCTCTCAGCCTGGAGGTCGTGTACTCGAATTCTGGGGCGCGTTTCTCAAGTTCGGAGGCACGCGACCGCCTCCTCCTTTCTCCCAAAAAAACTCGACGTCGGACGGAGCTCGGGCGAGGCGAAGCGGTCCATGGTACATTGGCAGCAGCAACAGCTGAGGTTTACAGCGCTGTCTATGAATGCCGGAAGTTCCGAGGGCGCTGTGCTCGCAAGGCCTTCTTCTTCGGGCGGGAGGAACAACCAGAAGGAATCCGTCGACGGAAAACTGAGCGCGCTGAGACAGCTTTTCGACAAGGTCGGAGTCAAGATTGATGCCTATATCATTCCCTCTCAGGATCCACACCAGGTAGCTTCCAACTTTGCACCTATGTTATGAAGAAATTTCACGCCTATTTTGATATGTCTGGGAAAGGATTACATTTAAGGGGGCATTTACTCTGTTTTCTCGATTTTACCTTCCTATCCACTACTTCATCGTAGGTCACCATGCTATGTAGATAAGGATCATCGTTCACAGTTCTAGCTTCTGTTAAAGAAATTATAATGCTACGATGCATTATAATTGAGCCGTCTAGTTGTGTAGCAAACAGCCCCTCCGTCCTGGCGGCAGCTGGACGGAGCGTAGCAATGAAAATTCACAATTTTGGCAATGTAAAGCTGCAATGCAAATTCTGAGACTGCAAATGGATTTCTCTACACCCCATTTTCAATAGAGCAACTCCATATAACAATTTCAACCATTTAAAGCTGAAAGTTGAAACTTTCCACTGCTAAGGACAGAAAGACACTGGAAAAAGAGGTGCGGTTTGCTACACTATTAGCTTATTCCACCAGACAATGATACGAAGATATAATGACATCGTCAATTAGGCTCAAAGCTTGGTCCTCTATCTCCAAGTTGTGTAATGATAATTGGGCCTCAATGGTGCAACCGTAATATCACCATCATTGTATTGTCGCTCTTATAAATATTGACTTGCTCCCCAACTAAATGAGACTACAACATCGCCTTTCTCATTTATGCCCAACAACATCTTTTGTATCTACATGTTCTAACTTGGGCGAGGAATTAGCATCATGCAATATATATATATATATATATATATATATCACCATCATTGTATTGTCACTCTTATAAATATTGACTTGCTCCCCAACTAAATGAGACTACAACATCGTCTTTCTCATTTATGCCCAACAACATCTTTTGTATCTACATGTTATATCTTGGGTGAGGAATTAGCACTGTGCAATATATATATATATATATATATATATATATATATAGTTTGAGTGGGCTTATTGGTTAAGAGCACGTGTTTCCTCTTAAAAGGTTACAGGTTCAAAACCAGAGGGGGGTAGAGTATGTATGCCTTCGTAGACTTAGCAGTCAAATCACTGCGCGGAGGTGGGTCCCTTGTCCCACAAACAAGAGGGTCTCATACACCAATTTGGTGCCTGCGTTGGCTATGACCTTAAAATTGCATTATATATATATATATATATATATATTAGTTTTTTTTGATGAGGAGAAATCTTTGTATTTCCTAAAAACAAGAAATATACATGTTCCTCCCCCCTCAGGGGGCACTGGCCAAAACCATAGTTTAGCCAAATCAAAGATCAAAACAAAAAATAAATGCCATGTCAGAGTACATTTGATAATTCTTTTTTCATACATTTGGCTCCTTCTTCAAAAGAGTTGAGATACGAAATCCACAAAAAAAGCTCATATGCAATCTACTTGTCAAGAAAAACACAAAAGATTTCCGTTGCTCTATTAAATGGAGTTAGAGGAGGAAGGGTTCAACTAAATTTAGAGGTGCACTAAATTTAGCAAGGGGAGCTAAAGGTCGGCCAAAACTGTAGTCTACACTTTATCTCATTATTTTGACTTATGAGAATTTTGATTTTTCTATAATAAAAAATTGAAGTGATTTCAGCCATCCGTTGAGATCTAATCTCAACCATTCGTGGAGATGGTGAGCCTAGGTCGACTTCAAAGGAGGAAGCGGGTGCAGACTTGGCTTATTATGCACTAGATAACTTGTGTGTTCAACTCAATGGAAGAAGGGTGTTTAATTCAGTGTCTAGGGTTTTCAGTTCAGTGCAACTATGGCAAGAAAGAGAGGTCAGACAACCTCAAAATTTTTCAGCCAACGTTCATCTTTAGCTAAGTCGATATCAGCTACGTAGAGGGGTTGTACTCAGGCCATACAAACCTGTATGATTTCCGTACAATGTGTATGCAACCAGGTTGAGAGAAAGAGAGAAGGGCACATATCAGTTTGTGTTGAGGGAGTTTTTGAGTGAAGGGAAGTCTTCCTTCCTCTTTGTAATCTTTTTCCTGAATATTTTGCGAAAGCATAATAAGGACAAACAAGTTGGCAAGTTTTCCCCAGTTAGGGTTTCCTGGGTAAATTTTTGTTGTATTGTTTTTTTGGTGTGCCTGTGTCTTCAAGCTTATTTTCCATTGCAATATTCAATTAGGAAACTCAGTATATTTGATAATTGCTTTAGAAAGTTCAGGTTCAACTCTTTCATTTATGAAATTTCATTAAATTGGTTGCTGGGTTTTAAAAACTAGCATGCTCCATTATGATTGTGGACTATGGCAAAATATTAATAAAATAAAGGACATGTCTTGCTCCAGCCAATCCCTAAAGAACTCATGGATGTCTAGTATATTGGGATGCTCTCCAGGATGGCTTTTAACGAGACTAGCCTGTCTCCCCTAAACAACCATATGTTTGTCCATAATGAAATCTTGGCTTTGATTTCTTTTTTTATGGAGCCATAACTAGTCTTCAAATCAATAAGATCTAGGTTTCAAATAAAAATCCGAACACTTTAGGCCATCTTTGATCCTTCTTCAAAGCAAATGAAGGGAGGATTCTAAATTGGCTTGGAGATTTTCTCTTGAAAATGAAAAAGGATACACGACTTGTTGCAATTTACTTCCATCCTTGTAACTTGACAATATAAATCAAGAATACTTTTTAGAGAAGAGGACTCCTGAGAAGAGCCTGCACTGAACAATTGCACATTGTCAACAAACAACAAATGCATAATTGTCTTATAAGGAGAAGCCATGATGTCACTTAAAGTCACTTTTAAATTAGACTTTAGTAACTTTATCACTTAAAGTCACTTTTAAATTAGATTTGACTTTATAAAAATTATAAAGTCACTTTAGGAGAAAAATTAAATTATTTTTGGACACTTTTCCCTAGGCCAAAGATCAAAGCCTTAGGGAACCACCTGTCCTCTGGTAACCAAATTTCAACAAGGGCATGATCAAAGATCATGCCTCTTCACCAAGGGACACCATGAGGCTATATTTAAAGCCTCAGTGATTCCCCATTGTAATCATATCTCATCTTTTATCAATAATAATATATACTTATAAAGTTTACCAGAGTTTTTACACTCGAGACTCCTTGTAGCTCCCCTTTATTTTTTGCCTCTATCATGAATTTGCTAAGTCCTTGTGCTACCAATAGAAATAGGAATGGGGATAGAGGGCATCCTTGTCTAAGTCCTTGAGAGGACTGAAAGAAAGGAGAAGGAGATTCGTCGATCAACACTGCAAATGACGCTGTAGATATACATTCCATGATATAGTTTAGCACTGGGATCCACATGCCTATTTGGATTAAAGCCAGATGGATGAAGACCTACCAAACCTTATCGTAGGTTTTTTGTAAGTTTTTGTAGCATCAGATGGTGTTCTAGTCTCAAACTTTATGGAGAGGCTAAAACACATGAGATTTCCAAAACCCAAAAACTGCTTTTGGAAATTTCACCTAAAAATAGCTCAAATAAATTAATTGACCATCATTTAAATTTTTTCTAAGTCTAACTGAAGAAAATTTGTTAATTAATGGGAATTAATTGAGAAAGGTGAGAATTCTCTAGAAACCCACATGGATCAACTCAGAAATGATCTCAACCATGAATAACGATTTAATTGTGGCCGTTGAAGACTCGACTGGAGATTATAATAAGAGATCGATGGGGTTGGGGGGAAGACACACCGGTGCAGATACTCGGTGATTAAGGCAGTTCGATTTCCCAGTAGCAGGTGATTCAACAGTGAGATCGAGCCAGTGATAGTGGCAGTTTGATTTAGCATCCAGTGGCTGGGAAGATTTCCAGAATATCGGGAGAATCATTTCCAGAGGCAGCAACAAGCAGGACGTCATCATTAGAGGCAGATTCTAGCTAGTGTGAGTTGGCCTGCGTAGAGGCAGCGCAGAAGGCCTGCACAAGGGTTTGGACGACCTAGTTGCTAAGACAGTTTGTTGTGGAATTGCTTGTGGAGGAGGGTGTTTTCCCCCAGTTGTCTTTGCTAGTATTTCTCTCAGATAGAAATGCCAGTTTGGCATCCATTTTATTGTACTCAAATTTTTTGCTGTTGCATAATAATAAAACCAGTGTTCCATGCGGTCACGTCCCCCCACCTGGGGGTCAAGTTTCCTAGCTCCCTTGTGCTCCGAGGACTTGGGGACAGCTAGGGGTCCTTTCCCCATGCTCCCAAAAAGCAGGGTACGGGTAGAAACTTGTAAGGGAGTGTTTCCTCAATTTTCGGGGTTGAATCCCTTAAATGGGGTTGTTTCCTAGGCAAAAGGGGTCGTTTCCCTAGCCAAAAAAATCGCAAATTTTTTTAATGAAACAAAAAAATCCGAATTTATATGTATGGGGAAGGGTTTAAAGTTTAAAGTTTATTTTCATTGTTGAATGTTCATTTCACACTCTCGCTGAACGTTGCCGCCATCGCCAAGAGTCCAAGAATGTTCTTATGTTCCCCTATAATTGGTAGATCACCAATCTAACTTTCATTTGAATGTTCTTATGAATATCTCTTCCATGCAGGTATATGTTCGTATTAGACTTGAGTCTTGACTCTATACAAATTTGACTCTTGATGTATCAAACTTGACTTTTATTTCAATATTCAGTATTCATAGTTGGAACTTCAATATGGTTTAAACTTTAAAACTTTAAACATTTATTTTCATTGTACATTGTTAGTAGTTACATTGTACAGTTACAACTTACATGTATGATGTATGATTATATGATATCATGCTTTTCGTTTTAAATTTGTTTCAGTTATATGATTCATCGATTTATCCTTCATGATGTAAGTGTTATATATTATATAATGATAAAGACAATTACAGTATAAATATTAAAATTTCAATGATATATCGTATATTTTTATATTTATAAGTTTTTAAGACCTCGACGTCCCCCCAGGTTTCCTAAAAATTGGCGGGGAGCTTTTGCATAGGCTACTCGTGCTTATCCCCGCTCCCTCGTCCCCACGTCCTGGAAACTTGGTGGAACATTGAATAAAACCCTCATCTGCTGCATCGGTTTTCCCACATTGTGTTTTTCCGGGGACAATTGTCCAAAAATAATTGTGTCAAAATTCTTGTGTGTGCTAGCATTTAGTAGTTTCCAGCGTTTTATTTTCTACAACATTTATTTGTGAATAAATTGCAGTGTGAATTATTCATTATTTTCCTATAACAAAATAAACTGCATAATAATTTTATCAATTAGAAGAATAATTTCCAGTTGCTGCATTTCAAGGAATTTTCACATGGTATCCTAGCTTATTTGACGAATCAAAGGCTCAGAGATGAAGAGGGAGAAATTCACTGTTCAGAGGGAGTAGCAGAACGAATTTCCTAGGGGCTGCATAATGCATAGCCAGGCAATGCGAATTGCTGGACAGGGGTCGATTTTCCAGTGGCAGAAAACAGGAAGAGTTCGATTTGTTCGAGTAGTGATTCCAGTAGGCAGAGGGAGCAACAACTCGATATTTTCGCAGAGTAGACACTTGGTCTGGGTGCAGAGGGTTTGCAGTAGCAAATTCAGTTCCAAGTGGAAGAGAAAGTACACACACACAGGGAGTTTCTCTTAGAGATTTTCCAGTTGCAGTAGGTCGTAGCAACATGCAAATTTTCTCACTCTAGAAAGGAATGCGAGTAACAGTGCTAGCAGGCGAGCAAGTTAAAGAGGGGGATTTCCGTCCCAGGTCAAGTTTTTGCAGTAATGGCTTTAACAAGACTCAAATATCAATATAGATTAGAGGGTGCATCGAACTATTGTATTTGGAAGGCCAGGATGGCATTCCTGCTAGATGAGCATGGTTTGGAGACATATGCAGAAATAGTGGCAATGCCGACAGACACTGACCAACTAGCAAATTACAATAAGGAGATGGCCAAGGCGAAGCGGGTGATTCTCGACAGAGTTCGAGATCATATTGTCTCACACGTTGCAGCTAAGAATACAACCAAAGAAATGTGGGATGCTCTCGCAGGATTATATTAGAATCCTTTCGAACAACGAAAGATGTTCCTGAAGGAAACGCTGAGGAATGTTTGAATGCAGAAGTGTGAAGGCATCACCCCCTATCTCACTAGAATTTAGGATATTCGAGATGAGCTTGTAGTTATAGGAGAGTTGCCTCCACCTACAAAACTTGTGCATTTGGCCCTCAACAGTGTCTCCTAGGAGTGGGAGACCTTCGTCCAAGGCATTTTGGGACGAGATCAACTACCTGGATGGGACCGTATGTGGGCAGATCTCACACAAGAGGAGATGAGGCGAGCTCTAGTAAAGAGCTCCATCGACAACAACAACAATAAAGGATTGAAGGGTGTGAAGGAGGAAGAAAATGTGGCCCTTGCATCAAAAGGGAAAGCCAAAGGTCCCAGTTAGGGACAAAGCTCGCAAGGAGAGAAGAAGAAGAAGAAGGATCTGTCCAAGATCACGTGCTTCAGGTGTGGCGAGTTTGGCCACTGCAGTATTGACTGTCCTCAAAGGAAGAAGGACAAGAAGGAGAAGTAGGATCAGGCAACATGATTTGCAGAGATCGATAATCTTTTTCTAGACTAGAGGAACAATTCGCTTTGTATGTAGCTATACCTCCAGGAGAGAGGTGGGGAGGCATCAAATTCTAAACTCCAGAGTTGCGCAAAACTGGGTAGGGTCTGTAGAGGAGCAACAGTTGTAGTTTACTCCTCACATGGATCATTACCCTCGCTACAGGGCCCACAATATTTAGTAGCGAGAGGATCAATGTTAGTTGGTGTAGTCAATTCCATAGTGGTAGTTGCAGATTAGTTGTAGTTAGATGTTGAGGCGCGTAGAGCAGTGTAGAAGACGCAATGCAGAGTCAACAACAATGCAAATTTCCTAGTAGATAGTGCAAAGGCTAGTAGTAGTCAGAGACTCAAGAGATAGTTGCAGCATGTGATCACAGTTGATTCAGTATTTTGGATGCTTCTCAGTTGCAGTCGTTGCATCAACAACAACAACAGTAAGAGGCAGTGTTAGTTGTAGTGCAGGTGTAGAGTTGGCAACAATACAAATTGTACCGAACAGTGTCAACAACAATACAAATGCAGCATGGTTCAACTACAACCAGTAGCAGATGAATCAGAGTTAGTGCAGTATTTGATGGACAGTGGCAGGCAACTACAATTGTTAGACATCAACAATGTGTGTGGGAGTATGATGCAAAGATAAGGTGTTGAAGCAGTGCAACACTAGAAGACTTTTCTCACTAAGAGGGAGTGTTAGTTTTTGTAGCATTGGATGGTGTTCTTGTCTCAAACTTTGTGGAGAGGCTAAAGCCTAAAACACATGAGATTTCCAAAACCAAGTAATCGTTTATGGAAATTCCACAGAGATAATTAATTAATTGACCATTGTTTAAATTTTTCCCATGTCTAACTTAGGAAAACGAGTTAATTGAGAAAGGTGAGGATTCTCTAGAAACTCACATGGATCAACTCATAAATGATCTTAGCCATCAATAACAATTTAAACGTGGCCGTTGAAGACTCAATTGGAGATTATAAGAGGAGATCGATGGGGTTGAAGGGAATACACACTAGTGCAGATACTCAGTGATCAAGGTAGTTCGATTTTCCAGTAGCAGGTAATTCAATAGTGAGATCGAGCCCGTGATCGAGTAGCAGGTGGCGGAGGAGCAGAGTAGCAGATTTCCAGAGAGTCAGGAGAGGAGGCTATATTATTTCTCCAGGAGGATGTGCAGTAGCCTCATAGAGGCAGTTCGATTTAGCCTAAGGAGAGGTCAATTCAACATCCAATGGCTGGGAAGATTTCCAAAAGGTTAGGAGAATCACTTCCAGAGGCAGCAACAGGTAAGACATCATCATCAAAGGAAAATTCGAGCTAGTGCGAGTTGGCCTGCACAGAGGCAACGCAAAAGGGCTTGCGCAAGGGTTTGGACGACCCAGTTGTTGAGACAGTTTGTTGCGGAGTTGCTTGTGGAGGAGGGTAATTTCCCTTAGTTGATTTTCCAGTATTTCTCTTAGATAGAAATGCCAATTTGGCATCCATTTTATTGTATTCAGATTTTTTGCTGTTGCATAATAATAAAACCCTCATCCGCTGCACTGGTTTTCACACATTGGGTTTTTTCGAGGACAATTGTACAAAAAAAACCGTGTCAAATTTTTTGTGTGTGTGCTAACATTTTTCAGTTTCTAGTATTTTATTTTTCGTAACGTTTATTTGTGAAGAAATTGTAGTGTGAAATATTCGTTATTTGCCGTAACAAAATAAACTGCATAAGTTAGAAGAATAATATCCAGTTGCTACATTTCAAGGAATTTTCACACCTTTGAGAGATCTTGTTTTATAATTATGAAGAATGAATTGTGCCACTTGATCAAATGCAAAGCTTCTCGAGTCAGAGAAATTGCATCATGGATTTGTCTTTGGAAAAGAAAGTCAATTCCTCTTCAAAGATAAAATCACTGAACATTGGCTTAAGTCTATTAGCAATAGTCTTTGAAATGGTCTTGTAGATTACACTACAAGAAGATATAGAGCGATAGTCTTTAATAAAAAGAAACATCTTGGTTCTTAGGAATGAGTGCCAAATGAGTAGAGTTGAAAGATCCAAGGATCCTACTGAATAATGAGATTCAATTATTGCCCTTAAGGGGTTGTCCTTAAGGAGATCAGATAAACCTTTGTAAAATTCCACTATAAGTCCATTTGGCCTTGGACTTTTGCCTTTCTGCATCAAGAAAAGAGTTGATTGGATCTCTCATCTTTTAAGACATTTTTGGAAAGCTCATTATTCATTTCCTATGTGAACACTTTGGGGAAGAGGTTTAAAATTTCAAGAATCTCTCCGATAGGGTAGCCAATTGGTTTTGAGAATAAGGAGATGAAGAAAGCCTAGCTAGCCTCCACTTTGTCAGCAAAGGAGGAAACCTAAGACCCCCCTAGATTTGATCTTCCAAATAGTATTAAGACTTTGGTGATAACTGACAAATTTATGGAAGAAATTAGTGTTGTTGTCAGTTTTGGATATCCAAATGGCGCTGCTTTTTAAATACCACAAAGTTTCTTCTTTTGAGAGGAGATGCTTCCTTTGAGCTAGCAGAGAATTTAGGGTGGCTTCAACAACCTCCGAAAGGGGCACAAAGTAATTTCCCACTGGAAGATCTTTTAGCTTTTGCTTTATCTCCAACAAGAGCATCTGTAACTTGATTATGAATCGACGTGCAATGGGGATAGAGACTACTTTGATCTGCTTTAAATTGTTTGCAAATTGTTTCATTGCATAATTGTCAGAAGAATTATTGAAAGGGATGCAAATTGAAGACACTAGATTATGATAATCTTCTTCCATGAGCCATGTTGGGGAGAATTTGAAAGGAGGAGGAGGTTGGCTTTCAGGAGAAACCAATTTCAATACAAGGTGATCAAAAATAGCTCCCATCTCCACCCAAGATTTTACAATCCAAGATCCATTGAGCAGGGATTTCAAAACAAGGAATTGATCCAATCTTTTTGCCACACTTGCTTAACCACTGCAACCATTCCTCTAGGTGGGGACTAGCTTGGATGGAGCCAAATCCGCTAACTGAAGGGACTCAAAATGGTGGCTAAAAAACCCCTTCCAAAGGATCTCGATGGGGATGGGAACCCCACACCTCCTTGAAGGAAAGGGTTAGATTAGGGTCTAATTTTTCTTAGGGCTATATTGTTCTTTGCGTTGATAATTGCATTTCAACATTTGCATATTAAATTCACCCCATATGATCATGTCATTATTCAGATTTACAACATTATTCAACAACATATGCAATTATATAGAAAGAACAACATCATCATCAATGCAGTGGAACATAAAGGAACAATAGAAGAAAAACATTCATACATAGAGACACGAGGATTGGTCGGAGACCAGGGCAAAACCCACTACGGGGAAAACCCTTTCAAATTCTTCTTCTTATTAGATTGTCATTGAATGATTTAGCAAAGAGAGAGTATAATGATCAATGTCTTTCATCATAAACCTATCCAACAAAATCAACTAGACAATATCCATGAGATGAACCCAACCATGCCAATAATCCAAAAACCTTGATTCAGGAACCTGTAGTCAACTGTCACTGTTTGTAGTCAATTGCCAATCTTTGTGGTCAACAGGCGAAAACTTCGGTCAACTGATAAATTCAACCTTTAGGTTCCAGTCGCAAGGAAGATGTGTCATGCATGCCACTGAAAGGCTTTGGTTGAAATTTCTCCATGACATGCCTACAGTTGTAGTCGAAATTTCTCCATGACATACCTACGGCTGAGACCCAAAACCCTAAAAAACAGAGATGTGAGCTTCAGACCCTGCAATTTCGTACCTGTGCCAACCAATCTTTGGGAACTTACCTTAGACTTGTGCGAGCCAAACCAAAGAAGAGAATAGAAGAATGATGCAAGATGATGTCCAAATGAAGTTCACTTGACTTGTATTTATAGCTTTCCAAGGGTGTTCAATTTGCTTTGGGGCCGACCCGATCAAATATGCACATGTGGGCTTTTAATTCAAAAATACACTTACCCTTATCCAAATTGAGCGCTTCAATAATCAAAATTGGTCCTCTCGAAAAGAGGAATCTAGTGCCATGGTGGGAATTTTTCATCGAGCTGCCAAATTAACACCGCCAAGCACCACCTTAAGGGTTGGGACTCGAGAGAAAAGAAAAGGAGAGCAAATATTCCAAAAATTGCTCTCTGTCCTTGTATGGCTTGTATATGTTAATAAAATGAGCTCCCACACATCATTCAACATGATGGAGTTATACTCCTCCACTGTCGCATCCTGCCACGCTTGATGGTGTGTAGCCTCTTGATAACTGGAAGGCTCAATGTTAATGAGCTCACTCATCAATGCCTTCTATCCTGAATACCTTTCTGGTGGTCTCTTGTCCCTGGTGCTCGATCTAGGAGCTCCCACAAATTCCTGCGCATCTCTCAACGTCTATAACACCTCTCTGTTCTTTCTCCCACTAGTGGTGGGTGGATCTTCAAGCTCCTTTGCTTGTTGCTGCTGCTCTGTTTGCTGTGAACTCTCCTCTGCACCTGTACTAGTCATTGTACTCATACTAGTTCCTTGAGCCTGAGATCCTTGTTCATCCCTTGGAGCTTCTGCTGGTTCACTTTGATCAATTGCTAACAACTCGCAAGATCTCATGAAGGCTTTCTCCTCTTGGAACTTTATTTCCCGTCTCACGATAATCTTCCTGCTACTTGGAATATAGATCTTGTATGCTTTGGACGTTTCGCTGTAGCCAATGAAATATCCCTTCTCCATAGTGAAATCCAGTGTAGTGCGCTTATCATCTGGAATGTGACAATAAGTTATGTTGCCAAAAAGTCTGGAGTGTTTGACTTCTTGCTTCTTTCCTGTAAATGCCTTCTCTAGTGTCATCTTCCCTAACGCCTTGTTAGGGACCTTGTTTTGAATGTATACTCTTGTATTACATGCATAGTATTAAAAACCGGAACCGGTGGACCTAATGAAGTGGGTTTCGAATCGGAACCGGTCAAACTGAGACTGCTTAGATCTCAATGAACCGGTTTTTAAAAAAATACATTAAATAATTATTTTTTAATAACAAAAAAACTATTTTTAAGTTTTGCAACCATGATTCCAAGACAATAGAGACAAAATATGCAAAGTTTGCTCATTTATACACCATGTAAAGGTGAATATATCAAAATGGCACTGAGTGCAATACATATCATCGATAAAATACATAAGCAATGAGGCTCCAAATGGCCTATAAAGTCCAAAAATAATGCTACAAGCTATGAGGCCATTGAGCTACTACAAGACTACAAGTCTAGACTTTACAATGTACACATGATCAATCATCAAATTCATCACCACTACTAGATACAGGATCATCATCAGGAGTTGCATAGACATCATCTGGTTCAGAGTCTGAGGATGCCTCAGCCTCATCTGCAACCTCAGTAGCACTGCCACAAATAACAACAGAAGTGGACCTAATGGAAGCACGAGTTGGTCGAACTGCATGACTAGTGTCTTCCATTTGTTGTTTGCCTTTCCTTGATGCAACTACTAATCCTGGTTCTGATGGCACCACCAAATCTGCTTCATCCCTTGCTAATGCCATGTAAATATCAAAATCAGCCTCAAACACTGGATCTTTAGTTTCCTCCACCCATTCTGATGTTGGATCAAAATCGTCCAACACAATGGGATCTAGATCAAGTGTTTTGTTCATCATTTGGTTCCGCCTTAGTCGAAGGTTGTATTGCACGAAAACAAGATCATTTAAGTATTTTTGTTCCAAACACTTTCTCTTCTTCGTGTGTATGCACTCAAAAACAGACCAATTGTGCTCATAACTTGAAGCACTGCAAGTTTGGTTGAGGACTCTAATTGCAAACTTTTTCAATTGAGGACATTGGCCGCCAAATGACTCCCACCAATGTGCTGCAAAGAAAAAGACATTAATTAGTAACTTAGCTCATTTCATTAATTATTTACAAACAATTTAACTTGAAAAGACAAACAAATTGGAATTGATTACCTAGTTGATCCACATCTCTTCCCATTTTTGCCAAGTTTTTTCCAAAGGTACCAGCTGCCATACTGAAAAGAGTAAGTTGTCTATGTATTTCCAATTGTTCTGCATGGATAGGGACCAATGCTCCAAGCAATAAATCAATCCAGCTCTGACCCCCCATCCTGCAGATCTCCTAGCCGAGTTTTATAATGATACTTTGGGTTCAAAAATACCCAACTGCATGTATAGGACGATGGAGTTGATTGTTCCATTTGTTATCAATTCTCTCCATATACAGCCATATTTAGCTAACCTGTCCTTGTAAGCTACCTGTATCTGCTCCTTTGCCTGATCCATAGCCTCATAAATGTAGCCCATTGCCAAATTTTCCCCATCCACCATCCTTAGCACCTTAACAAGGGGCTCGGTAATTTTTACAAGCTCTGTGGACCTTTTCCAAAAATAATTGGCAAAAGCTTTCTTTTTGGTGTCTTTGCCATCTTGTCTACGAGCCCACCGAGATTCAGTCCAATCATCAGAAGATAACATTTTTCTGCAGGTTTTTCTGTTTAGAATTGAGACATTGCAACATGAGGAAGTGAGTTGCAAATCTCGTAATTGCAGGCCTAACAAGCTCTTTGCCCCCATTGTTTTTCCTCATTAGGCTCAATACCCATGAGTGGTTGTAAATGTATTTTGTAATGCACTTGGCATGCTCTACAGTGTTTTTTACCCACTCCACTTTGCCTATGTCCTCAAGCATGAGGTCTATGCAATGTGCAACACATGTAGTCCAGAATATGGTCCTATATTTGGACTCAAGAATCTTTCCAGCAAGAACATAGTTTAAGGCATTATCTGTGATGACCTGCACAACATTATGCTCCCCTACTTTCTGAATAATGTCATCCAAAAGCTCAAATAGAAGGGTTGCATTCCTTCACCTTATCAGATGCATCAACTGATCTAAAAAACATGGTTCCTTGAGGGCAAGAAACAAGGAAATTAATGATAGTGTGGTTCTTTCTATTGGTCCATCCATTTGACATGATGGAACAACCTGTTTTGAGCCATAACTCTCTATACTAAGCCAAATACTCATAAATGGAAGAAATCTCTTTTTGCAAAAGAGCTCCCCTCAAGTCATGCACAGTAGGCCTTTGAATCCCTTTCCTGTAGCTATAACAGAGTCCCACATAGCTTGGTAATAAGGTGAGCAAGCAACATTAAATGGGATTTCTGCATCATACCACCATCTAAAAATCTATTGATAAGAAGTTTCTTTGCATTGTTTTTTCCAATGTTGTGTTAGGATATTCCGACACATAGGAAATAGTTAAGTATAACTTGGTCTAGTGTAGAGTTGGGTAAAGTGTGTTTCTTTACTATGTACATTTGTAACTTATTATCCGATGGTCACGATTTGTAGTGATCCGACGGTTCACTCTCTCCTCGGTATTAGCGACACTTGATCAGTGGCTTAACACCCGATTGGTCTATGATCTCTATTTAAAGAGCATGGAGGGTCATTTGTCCGGTAACCGTTTATGAGAGAAACATATGTAAATTTTCTTTTTATATTAATAAATTGCCTGAAGTGGCTGTGTTGGCTCAGGCCGTGGACTGTTTCCCTTTTCGAGGGTTTTAACCACGTGATATACTGGTGTACTGATTTGTGATATGTTTGTGAGCGGTGACCTTTGGTTTTTGATCTAAGGAACTTACCCTGTAAATTCCTACATGGTATCGGAGCTATTTTGAGGGCCGCATCCATTGCTGATCCAAATCCGAAGTTGGTTTGATTGCATGCGACTGTCGTTTTCTAGATTTACTATTTCTGAACCTTTTTGGGCTTGGAGAACGACTTTGTTGTGTCTGGAGCGCCTGTTACAGTGAGGAACCCCTTTCGTTTCATGCAAAAAGGTTTCCGGTTGCCCAAGTTATGTCATTTTAGATCTGGAGGTATAAAGTATCTGTTTTGTAGTTATATATAGTAATCATTTTGTTTATTTCGGTTCCCTATGTTTATTTCGATTTATATTTTTTTTCTATTTCCGGACCTATACCCTCTTCTCTGTGTATGCTATTTGCTCTGCGCTGTGTGCGATCTTGGCAAATCAGAATCAGGAAGACGGGATTTTTTTCGCTACAAATGCTCTTTCTCCGCGGCTTTGTGCGATCTTGGGAAATCAAAAATACCAAAAAATGGATAGTTGC
The DNA here is from genome assembly GCA_034641835.2 of Pinus albicaulis. Taxonomy (NCBI): domain Eukaryota; kingdom Viridiplantae; phylum Streptophyta; class Pinopsida; order Pinales; family Pinaceae; genus Pinus; species Pinus albicaulis. The sequence continues at coordinate 372,123,086 of CM076581.1, forward strand.
CGGTAAGGCTAACCGAAATTCTAACACTCTGTCGTAAGGGTAGTATTTTTGTTTTTTTTGGTGCTCGGATTTTGTGTTTTTTTGGGCAAGAAAAAACACGCACACCAAAGAGCGAAAAAAAAGAAAAAAAAAAGAAAAAAAACTTACTCTTTCAAACAATTACAGAATCCTTTTACTAGCTCACTTGGTGTAAAGTTAGTGAATAGAGGTCTTGGGTTCAAGTCTCTTTCTCAAGCTTCTTTTTCTAAAAGGGTTTTTGTTAAAGGGGCCGGATTTTTTTTTTTAAGTAGAACTTCATCATCAAATTTCAACTGTTCCCATAACTATTCGGCATCTACAACTCAGTTTTTTCAAAAATGCGTAACTTATTCATGCGGAAGCCATTTTTCGAGCCGTTTTTTTTTGAATCGGCCTAATTTTTTGAGATCTTTCCATTGGAGCAGTTAGTTTTAGCTATTTTCAGCTTTAGTTTAAAAAAAATGGAAAGTGCTTGCCCAATTATTCTTAACATCACCAATTATTTCCAATGGCTACCTCACATGGTAGATTTACTTAGAAGTAAAGGGCTTTATAGAATAGCCACAAGACAAGAAACTAAACCTATCGATGGAGATATAGCCGCTAAATGGGAAAATAAACAAGATCAAGCACGAGGGTTAATAGGAATGTCCATTGCTCAAGATGTTCAATTTCATATCCTTGAAATTGACACCCCTGATGAAGCCCTGAAAAAGCTTAACACTGTTTTTGGCATTCAAAATCAAATCAGGGCTCACCAGCTTGAAAATGAGTTGCTTACTTTGGACCCCAATAATTTCTCCTCTATTGAAGATTTTTTGTCCAAATTCAAGACCCTTAGACTTCTTTTAGAAGGTTGTAAGGTCAAAAAGGAAGATGGTAGCCTCATCTATTCCATTCTTGCTAAGCTTGGCCCTGCATACTCTATATTTGTTTCTACCTTCCATTCCACTAGAGAAGCCCTCATTTCTCAAGGAACAACCTACAAGAACCCCTCTTTTGGTGCCTTTTGTGATTCTTTGATAACAGAACAAGAAAAACTCTTACACCTTGGTCTTATCACTTTTGGAAATGCTTCTAAGAAAGCCTTAGCAGCCCAACAGTAACCATATCAAAAGAATCCCAAGAAGCAGTATCCTAAAAAGTATGGTCCTAAACCAAACAAGTGTCCTAAGCAATTTCAGCCGCAAACTCAAAAAAAAACTCACCAAACTGATAAGGTAACTGAAAACAAAGGGAAGAAAACATATAGACATTGTAAATTTTGTAATCGTGATGGCCATGTAGAGTCCAAATGTTTTAAAAAGATGGAAGCCTTGGAAGCAACAATGAAGAAGCACCACATCAATTTGGAGACCTCTTCAACTTCATCTTCAGGAATGGCACTTTCTGCTTGTGGTTGTCAAGCATCTGGTTATGCATTAAATGTATCTTCTTCTTTTCATTCTCATGAGTGGCTCATTGATTCTAGAGCTTCTTACCACATGGCCAAAAATAAAGCCATGTTTTCTTCTTTAAATGATTGTAACACCAAACATATTTATGTTGGTGATGATAGATCTCTTAGTGTTGTAGGATCTGGAACCATTCATCTAGATAATGGTCAGTTTAATGATGTACTATGTGTTCCTACCTTGTCGTGCAACCTTCTATCTGTTTATCAGATAACTCATTCAGGTGAAGGGAAAATAGTAGAATTCTCACCCCATGATGTTGTAATCAAGGACCTCAAAGATCCTAAACATATTTTAGCTACTGGCATTGCTGATGATTCCACAAGGTTGTATAAGTTTGACAACTTTGGGTCATCATGTCTTCCCTTCGTTTTTGTTGCTCATAATGATGAAGTGAGCAAACTTTGGCATGAGCGATTTGGTCACTTAAACTATCGCTCTCTTCAAACTCTATGTAAGGAAAATATGGTGACGGGTCTTCCTATGGTATCTTGCCGAGATGGTGTTTGCTTCGGATGTGTACTCGGAAAACATCATCGGGATAGTTTTGACAAACGTGCCTCTTGGCACGCTTCAGCCCCTTTGCAGCTTGTGCACAGTGATTTATGTGGTCCACTTCCTGTTGTTTCTTTCTCTGGTTGCAAGTACTTCTTAACTTTCATTGATTATTTTTCCAGACACACTTGGGTATACTTCTTAAAACTCAAGAGTGAAGTTTTTAACATGTTCTTGGCCTTTAAGGCCTTTGTTGAGAAACAATCTGGACATCAAATTCTTAAGTTAAGATCAGACAATGGAAGAGAATATGTTAACAACAAATTTATCAACTTCTGCACTGAGCATGGCATTCAATTGCAACATACTGTTCCATATACTCCACAACAAAATGGTGTAGCTGAAAGGAAGAATCGCACCTTAAAAGAAATGGCTAATTGTATGTTTCAATCTAAAGGACTTGGTCTCAATTTTTGGGCAGAAGCCATTAACTGTGCAAATTACATAGTAAATCGCACTCCTACTAAGGTTTTAAAGAATATAACTCCAGAAGAAGCTTGGAGCTCAATCAAACCCGATGTAAGTCACTTTCGTGTTTTTGGAAGTGATGCTTGGGCCCATATTCCAGATGTGAAACATAAAGCCTTAGAACCTAAGAGTGAAAAATTCATTTTTGTTGGATATTCTGAAGATGTCAAAGGATATAGACTTCTTCAACCAAAATCCAAAAATATAATCATTAGAAGAGATGTAAAATTTGATGAAAATATATCGGCCTGCGAGCCTAGTTCGGCGGGTGTGCCACCTTTGGCCTGCGAGCTTGATTCGGCATATGTGCCACCTCTCTCTATCTCTTCTATTTTTGATAGCATTCCTTCTAGTTCAGATGATGACAACGATGATGACAATCCTCCTCCACCTCTTGAAGATATTCCTTCCACTCCACAGCTTCCAAGACGGGTCCGCTCTACTCGGGATGCAACAGGTTCTCTTGCAAGTGACGCTGCAGATCGATGACGTACACGTTCTCAGTTCGAAAGAGCCTCTTCCTTATTGGCTCAAGTTCCAGAAAAACCTGATCTAGACACCTTTGAAGAAGCTTCCGGTCATCTAGATTGGGATGAAGCTATGAATGAAGAATATCGTTCCTTATTGGCAAATGATACTTGGGATTTCGTTCCTCTTCCAAAAGGAAGAAAACTTGTCAGATGCAGATGGGTTTAGAAAACAAAGTTTGGCCTAGATGGAAAAGTGGATAGACATAAAGCTCGTCTTGTTGCTAAAGGATTTTCACAAGTTGAAGGCATTGACTATATTGAAACCTTTTCCCTTGTTGCCAAAATGAATTCTATCTGCCTTGTTCTTTCCCTTGTTGCCTCTTATAAATGGGAAGTCCATCAGATGGATGTTAAATCCGCCTTCTTACATGGAGATTTGCATGAAGAAATCTACATGGAACAACCCCCTGGCTTTATCCAAAACGACTCTAGCCTTGTTTGTCGCCTTAGGAAGTCTCTCTATGGTCTCAAACAAGCTCCTCGGGCTTGGTATGCCAAAATGGATAGACTTCTATTAGATAATGGCTTTTCTAGGTGTCATTCTGACAACACTGTCTACACCAAGAAAGTGGGTAAGTCCTTCACCATCCTTGTTCTTTATATTGATGATCTTATCCTTACTGGTAGTGATCCCAACCATGTAAACCATGTGAAGTCTAGCCTCAAAAAGAAGTTTGAAATGACAGGTTTAGGACACTTGCATTATTTACTTGGTCTTCAAGTCTTGCAATCCAAAGAAGGTATTACCCTTTCTCAGTCCAAGTATGCTTGTGATCTTCTACATTACTTTCACATGGAAGACTGTAAGCCAACCCCTTCTCCCTTTTAGTCTGGAGTCAAGCTTTCAGTCACTTGCACTACCCTTGAAGTTGATGCTACCTTATACTGTCAACTTGTGGGTAAACTTCTGTATCTAACCCATACCCGTCCTGACCTTTCCTTTGCCGTTGGTCTTGTTGCTCGGTTTATGCACTAACCTCATGAAAGTCACTGGAAAGCAGCTAAAAGAATACTTTGATATATTCGAGGTACAGTTCAGTTTGAGATTCATTACAGTGCAGGAGCATCTCCATTGTTGATTGGTTTCACTGATTCTAATTGGGCTAGTGACCCTGATGATCGAAAGTCTACTACAGGATATGTATTCACTCTTGGTTCAAGACCTATTACTTGGTCTTATAAGAAACAAAGTGCCATCTCTCTTTCTTTGGTAGAAGCAGAGTATCGTGGTGCCGTTGAAGCCAGTAAGGAAGCCAGGTGGCTTCGTCAGATCCTGTCTGAATTTGGTCTTCATCAGCAACATCCAACTACACTTTGGTGTGATAATCAGAGTGCCATTCAGCTATGTAAAGATCCAGTTCAACATCAGCGTATGAAACACAACTCCATTTACACTTCATCAGAAAGCTCATTCATGATTGTGTTCTTGAATTGCAGTATTGTCCAACCAATGATCAAGTAGCCGATATCTTTACAAAGGCTCTCATAGAAGCGAAGTTTACCAAACTTCGATCCATGCTTGGAGTTCAGGAAAGTTATCATTAAGGGGGGATAGGCTCTAATGCCTCCTTCCTTCTCCTATTGTGTCACATTCGTAAATCTTTCAATCCTCTCCCAAGTTGTTCTCAAGGGGGGATGTTAGGATATTTCGACACATAGGAAATAGGCTCCTTTTTTGTCACCTTTGTAAATCCTTCAATCCTATCCCAAGTTGTTCTTAAGGGGGGATGTTAGGATATTCCGACACATAGGAAATAGTTAAGTATAACTTGGTCTAGTGCAGAGTTAGGTAAAGTGTGTTTTTTTACTATGTACATTTGTAACTTATAATTCGATGGTCACGATTCGTAGTGATTCGACGGTTCACTCTCTCCTCGGTATTAACGACACTTGATCCGTGGCTTAACACCGGATTGGTCCATGATCTCTATTTAAAGAGTATGGAGGGTCATTTGTCTGGTAACCATTTATGAGAGAAACATATGTAAACTTTCTTTTTATATTAATAAATTGCCTGAAGTGGTCGCGTTGGCTCAGACCGTGGACTGTTTCCCTCTTCGAGGGTTTTAACCACATGATATACTTGTGTACTGATTTGTGATCTGTTTGTGAGCGGCCACCTTTGGTTTTTGATCTAAGGAACTTAGGTGACCTTTGGTTTTTGATCTAAGGAACTTAGGTGACCTTTGGTTTTTGATCTAAGGAACTTACCCTGTAATTTCCTACATGTTGATCCAAAGTGGGTTGACGACTTGGCTGGGAGGAAGTGGATGTGGGATTAGCAGTGGATGAGAAATAACTCTGGATGTTTGGTCTCTTTGTTCCTTTTGATTGTTGGCCAAGAGAAGGAGGAACATAGTGAAAGGGGTCATTGGTGGAAGGGATAGAAGAAGAGTCTTGAATCTCATAATCATCATATCTACTCTTTTTCATGGCTTCTATTAATTCCCTCGTCCTTGCAATTTCATCTTGGATGGTCTTCTCCCTAGCCTTATTCTCCTCAAAATTTTCAGACTTGGAAAGGTATTCTGCCCTAAGAGGACCTAACACTTCATTTGGTGCTTCACATGGCTTTACTTGGCCTCTTATCCCAGCCAAGTGTTGTTTCAATTTAAGAATACCCCCACATCCAATAGGTTTATGGCAAAATTTGCATATCATTTTTCCATCAATCACATCACAGTGAGCCCTCTCTTTCATGGCTGCTATTAATTCCCTCTTCCTTGCAATTTCATCGTGGATGGCCTTCTCCCTAGCCTTATTCTCCTCAAACCTTTCAAACTTGCAAAGGTATTATGCCTTAACAGGACCTAACACTTCATTTGGTGCTTCACATGGCTTTACTTGGCCTCTTATCCTAGCCAATTGTTGTTTCAATTTGAGAATACCCCCACCTCTAATAGGTTTATGGAAAAATTTGCATATCATTTTTCCATCAATCACATCACAATGACCCCATGCACTGTTCTTGGCTTTTGGAGCCATGTTGACTTGAAATAATTAAAATTTGCAAAGAAGTTTGCCATTTTAAAAAAATTGCATCTAAGATAAATGGAAAACCAAAGCTAAATCTAGGTAAAAAAATGCACATTGTAGCCTACAAAATTTGATAGCATAAAACTAGAGATTTGATAGCAATAGCATAGCTGAACACATAAAAAAATTAATACATGGACAACAGTGAAATGAGGAATTTTTCAAGTGAAAATCCTTACCTAGAAATGCAAACTATCTTCCTTAGCCTCCTTTTGAAGATGCCAACTCTATTGACAACTCCCAACTATCTCCAAAATAGCTCCAACTCCAACTCCAAGCCTCCAACATAACTACTCCTGCAAAAATTCAACACTCTCCAAGCTCTCAATCAAACTCACAAAAGTTCCAAATGAGATATGTGAGATAAATGAGAGGGGTAACCTCCTTTTAAAGGATTGGAGAGGGCATTTTTGGAGGGAAACAACCCTGGTTTTCCTTCCAAAACCACTCGGGAACCTTCCAAAACTGTGTCCGGTCACTTCCGGTGGGTCAGCTGCGGCCTTGGCAGCTAACCGACCGGTTTGGCCATAAACCGACCGGTTAGCATTGGTTGGACTGGGATTTTGGGTGAAAGGCCTCCCATACCGGGTTTTTCTACCGGTTTGACTTGGTCGGCCTATGAACCAGCCGGTTTGACTGGTTATTTGTTCAAATCGACCGATTTTTAATACTATGATTACATGCCTCTGCCCAAAGATATCTAGGCATGTCCTGGTCATATAACATCGCCTTCGCTGCTCCAACTATCATCCTATTCTCTCTTTCTGCAATCCCATTCTATTGCCGGTTGTATGAATTTATCCACTCTCTCTTGACTCCTTCCTTTGTGCAAAATTCCTTGAAGGCTTTCTCAATGTATTTGCCTCCATTATTTATCCAAAGAACCTTTATCTTCCTTCTTGTCAAGTTCTCCACAATATCCTTAAACTCTTGGAAGCGACTAAAGACTTCATTCCTTGTCTTCAAGAAGTAAATCTAGGTTTTCCTAGAGAAGTCATCAATGAAGGTCACAAAATACTACTCATAACCCTGGAGAGATTTTTTAGACAATTGGCCACATATGTCAAAATGAATCAAGTCTAGTACACTCTTGGCTCTATTGTCACTCCTTGGAAATCCTGCCTTTGGAAACTTCCCAAGCAGGTATCCTTTTCACATGTTATCATGTTCAGTGCTTATTTCTGGAACTCTTGTCACGATCTCCTTGAGAAATTTGAGTGCTCCATGATGGATATGTCCCATCCTCCTATGCCATAATACTCTCACATCTATGCTATTGCTATTGTTCTCTAGTGCCTTTGGAGTGTCCAACTGCAACATATATAACTTGTTGTTTCTCACCCCAATCTCTTTCACTGACTTCCAATCCTAGTGTTTTATGTGCAACTTCTATCCTCGAAAGTAGACATCATATCCCTTATCCTTAAGAGCAGAAATTGAAATTATGTTCATTCCTAAACTTGGCACATGCAATACATCTGTAATACGCGTACTCTTGCATGAATCCCTTTGAAATTTAACTGTCCCCCTTGCAACTGGATTGCACTTGGACTTATTTCCCATCTGAATCTGGAAGACCATGTCCTCTTCCTGGCAACTGAAGAAGTAATCTTTAACCCCTATCATGTGACATGATGCCCCATTGTCAATATTGAATATACCAGACTCCTGTGGTGGAGGTATAGCTAGATAAGCAAGGTATGGGAGTGAACTCATCCTCAAGTCTTGAAGATACCTCTTCAATATCCGCTGAAGTTGCTGTTTGCTGCTTCTTCTTCTTATCGCCCTTATTTCTACTCGGGCATTAACTGACATAGTCCATGTTGACCGCATCCAAAACACTTTTACTCAAGTCCTTTTGCTTCTTCCCTCTCTTGGAGTTAGACCCTTTACTAGATCCCTTCTTGACTTTTCCCTTTCCTGCTAGAGCTACATTCTTGTCATCCTCACGTTTCTAGGTCTTACTGTTGCTGCCACTAACAAGACTCAGTCTAAGCTCTTCCTTAGTGAAATTGCTCCACGAACGATCCCAATTCGGTAGGGTATCTCGTCCATTAATCACATGAACTAATACGTCCCATTGCTTTGAGAACCCATTCGAGGCTGTTCTCACGAGCTCGTCATCAATTAATTGATCTTCGACCACTGGTAACTCTTCCTTGACAAGTCAGACTCTAGTGAGGTAACTAACAACATTTTCACCCTTATTCATTAAGGTATTTTTCAACTTTTCTCTGAGAATCAACTTTCTGTTCATAGTAGCATCCTGGAGCAACTTTAGAATGACATCTTGTTGATTTTTGGGTAGCATCGGATGTGCTCTAGCTCCGAAACTTTGTGGAGGGGCTAGAACACATGAGATCTCCAAGACCTAGAAATCGTTTGGAGAAATTGCACCCAGAGCTTAAGTTATTCAAATAATTAATTATTTTAATGGAGACCCTAAGTCTAACTTAGGGAAATTAAATAATTAAAGTGAATTAATTTAAGCATGTGGGTGAGAATGTTCTAAGTGACGAGGATCAAGTCTTTTCTAATCTTAGCCGTCGATTAGAGATTAATTCACACCCGTTGATTTGTCAACTGGAAAAGTATTAAAGGAAGGCTTGGTGTCAGCTGGAGGACACACATAGTGGAAGCACTTGAGCTAAGTCGAAATTCTGGGGCATGGTTTGCTGAGACCAATGAATTACGTGACCAATCCTCGCTTGGTAAGGGAGAGAGATGCCTTGTGAGGAATGGCCAATTTTCAATTGAGCTTGCAGTGCAGCGAAGGGCAGTTTGGTAGTGGCATTTCTGATCCAAGGCCGAGAATACAATAGTAGAGAGGCAGATCAACACTAGAGGAGCAACGTAGGCCCTTGTAGAAATTTCTGAATCTTAATTCTTATGCAGAAATCCGGTTAAGCTTCTCCTACTTATACAAGTTATCAACTGAATAAATTCAAGTTAACATCAAAGCAAAACACAACAGATCTCTACCAATTCATATCTAGAATAAGCACATGCACACATAGACAAAGTGACACAGTTATTTCTGGACAAACTGTCCCCGGAAAAACCCAATGTGGGAAAACTGGTCTCTGGCTGCTGGAGGGCTCTATTATTAAGAATATTTCTAAATACACAACTCTGGGTTCCAGATCTGGAAAACCCTACAGAGAAAACTCTAGATCTGCAGCATCTGGCTGAACTAAGACCAAAAATACTGACTGATCCACACACTCAAACGGGATTTACAGAACTCAGCCAGATCTAGGCCTAGAAACCCCAGATCTGCCCCTGAAAGATATTGTGTCAGCCTCTGAAGCCCCTGATGGGCTCTGCGTTAGCCTTGTCTAGCCTCCAAATGCTCAGTGTTGTCACTGGAAGGGACTACGTTACCCCAGACTGGGTGACGCAGTCACTACGCTGCCCCTAAGGGTCTCTGCGTAACTCCTGAAGGGTTTCCTGAAAATCACGCTGTCTTTGCTGCTACTGCTACTGCTGTTGTCTGCTGCTGCTGCTGTTGCCGTCTGCTGCTGCTTTCCTGATCTCTGCTCTGCTTCTTGTGTATTCTAGACCCCCAGATCAGATCGTCCCCTTGGTCTAAATTCCCCTCTGCAACTGAAACACTTGAGAATTCTTAGCAACCCCGCCCTAGAATCTCAGCTTAGCTTTATTGCTCTTCCTCTGTGTGTCTTACAAATGACCCCAAGCCTTTCCTTTATACTTTTCTCGTTGACAAATCAACGACCAAGATTAAACCTTTAATCAATGGCTAAGATTAAAAGAAAGCTTGATTCGTGTGACTTAAGACAATTTCATCACATGTTTAATTAAATTCACTTTAATTATTTTATTTTCCTAAGTTTTATCTTAGGAAATACATTAAAATAATCAATTAATTTAATATCTCCTAAACCAGATGAAATTTCCCAAATCCATTTCTGGGTCTTGTAGATCAGGTGAACTCTAGTCCTTCGTCAAAACTTGAGACCTAGAGCACAACTGATGCTACCCCAAATACACAAAATCTCAACACTCCCTCTTAGCATCAAGGGTGTGCTCTAGCAATACATCACACTTATGCATTACAAGATTTTGGGCACTGGTTCTGTGCTGCTGAAGCTTGGCCTCCTGCCACTCAACTTTGCACTGTTGCTGCCATTCTGTACTGCAGCTCCCTCTCAAGATGCTGCATCTGTGCTTCTCATAGCACTGCCACTGCTGATCTGCTGCACTGCAACTTCAGTTGTTGAGAGAAACCACTGAATCTCCTGCCCAATCTTTGACAGACAAGTCAGATGGGCTGCATCTTCATCACTAAAGCTCCATAGGCTACAGATCTGTGCTGGCATCTAAAGAACGATGCACAGCTACAGCTCTGCCTGCGTAATCAGACTCCCTCTGCACTACTGAAGTCACATCGGCTCCTTGTGCTGAAATCTATCACGCTGCTGCTGCACTGCGCTATCCCTCTGAAGCTCTCTGCGCTACTACAGCTCTGCACTGCGTTGTTGAAGTCACATCAGCCTCTGCGCTACTACTGCTTCTACGCTGCTGCTGCTATGCTCTGCGCTGCTCCCCCAACCTCCAGATCTGCCTCTGCCTCTGCTTCATCTGTGATCTATGCACCCAATGCTCCACTTGTTCTGCTACTGTCTTAAGGCTGCAGTAGCTCGCTTGTTGATCCAAGAGATGAGCTGCTCAAGGATCCCGCCTTACTTCCATGTAGCTCCTCTACACATCCATGTCACCCCACCTCCGTGGTTCATGAGCAATCATGGTCACATCATCTCCGGACCCATCATCTGCCACCGCTGCTTTGGAAGAAGATGCTTCCTTGTCCTTCTTCTTTTCAGGACAATGGTTGGCAAAATGACCCATTTCGCCACACTAGAAGCACTTGATCTTTGAAAGATCCTTCTTCTTCCTCTTCGGCTGCTTCTTTGATGCCAAGATTGCATCTTCCTCCTCTTCCTTCTTAATCTTGCTCAACGCAGGGCTGTGTTGCTTCTTGGTGAACCTTCGTAGTTCTTCTTGCCGCAGGATCGACCACAAGCTGTCCCAATCTGGGAGGTCCACTCTGCCCAAGATACTTTGGACAAAGGTTTCCCACTCATCCGTGACTGCATTGAGGGTAGTCCTGACTATCACTGCATCATCTACGGTTGCACCCGTTGTAGTCAGCTAATCCCTGATTGACTGCAATCTGAAAAGGAAATGCTCGATGTCTCTCCCTTGGTCATCATGAATGACCTCATTTGGGCCTCCAACAACATCTTTCTTTGGACTGATTTTCCCTCATATAGGGAAGTCAAGGCCTTCCACATCTCATTGGCTGTCCTCTTCTTAGCTATGTGTGGCACAATATGATCCTTGATACTATCCATTATCAGCTGCTTGGCATGCCCAACAACTTCTCTATGGTTCCGTAGGGGATTTGCATCTGTCGGTGTGGCTAGGGTTTGCTTTGCATGGTCTCTTAGACCGTATGCCTCAAGGACAATCAGGATCCTAGCTTTCCATACCGAAAAGTTTAAGAGGCCCTCTAGCCTATCCTGATCATGCAGTGCATGAGGAGCCATCTGCTCAGAATGTGTTGGAGATCCTCTTCTCTATGCTAGAGATCTGGATCTAGGGTCCTTTTCAAACTGGGCACCCTCTGCTCCCTCTGACACTTGATTTCCCTCCTTGGAAATCTACTAAATCAACTATGATTCAGCTTCTTCTTTGATCCTCTGACCAAACTGCAAGTTTCCTTTGGCAAGAAACTCTGAGAAGCTGATCTATTCCCAAACTTTGTCACTTGTGCTAAGGTTAAAAATCTGAAAACTTCAGAAGTTTAACCCCACCAGCTCTTCTGAATTTCTGCAACTTTTTTGCAGACTTTTTCTGGATCTGACAGATTCAGATATGAATCACACTGGTTGGCTTCAAACCTAACCAGCGCTGTTTCTGAGCTGCCTCTGCGCAGTAATTGCGTGGGCTTGCTAAGACACAGTGCTGGACAGCGTTACCCTTCCCTCTGCGTGAATATCCTCCTGAAAACTGCGCTGTCCCTTCAGATTTGCTTTTTTGCTGCCTTTCCAGCTACTTTCTGCAGCTAGATCCTTTAGATGCTTTAGCTAGTGACCCTTCTAGATCTGCAATTGCTCTGATACCATGTAGAAATTTCTGAATCTTAATTCTTATGCAGAAATTATTTCTGTTAATCCGATTAAGCTTCTCCTACTTATAGAAGTTATCAACTGAATAAATTCAAGGTAACATCAACGCAAAACACATAACAGATCTCTACCAATTCAGATCTAGAATAAGCACATGCACACATAGACAAAGTGACAGTTATTTCTAGACAAACTGTCCCCGAAAAAACCCAGTGTGGGAAAACCGGTCTTTGGCTGTTAGAGGGCTCTATTATTAAGAATATTTCTGAATACACAACTCTGGGTTCCAGATCTGGAAAACCCTACAGAGAAAACTCTAGATCTGCAGCACTTGGCTGATCTAAGACCAAAAACACTGACTGATCCACACCCTCGAACGGGATTTACAGAACTTAGCCAGATCTAGGCCTAGAAACCCCAGATTTTCCCTTGAAAGACACTGCGTCAGCCTCTGAAGCCCCTACTGGGCTCTGCGTCAGCCTTGGCTAGCCTCCAAATGCTCAACGCTATCACTGGAAGGGACTACGTTACCCCAGGCTGGGTGACGCAGTCTCTACGCTGCCCCTAAGGGTCTCTGCGTAACCCCTGAAGGGTTTCTTGAAAATCACGCTGTCTTTGTTGTTGCTGCTGCTGCTGCCTTCCTTTGGGCTGTCTTTACTGATCTCTTCTCTGCTTCTTGTGTATTCTAGACCCCGGGATCAGGTCATCCCCTTGGTCTAAATTCCCCTCAATGCAACTGAAACACTTGAGAATTCTTAGCAACCCCGTCCTAGAATCTCAGCTTAGCTTCAGTGCTCTGCCTCTGTGTGTCTTACAAATGACCCCAAGCCTTTCCTTTATACTTTTCTCATTGACAAATCAACGACCAAGATTAAATCTTTAATTAATGGCTAAGATTAAAAGAAAGCTTGATCCGTGTGACTTAAGACAATTTCATCACATGTTTAATTAAATTCACTTCAATTAATTTTATTTTCCTAAGTTTTAACTTAGGAAATACATTAAAATAATTAATTAATTTAATATCTCCTAAACCAGATGAAATTTCCCAAATCCATTTCTGGGTCTTGTAGATCAGGTGAACTCTAGTCCTTCTTCAAAATTTGGGACCTAGAGCACAAATGATGCTACCCCAAATACACAAAATCTCAACAGAGGGGTGATGCAGGCCCAGCGCAGAGGCTCACGCAGGCCTAGAGGAGCTGACCTAGAGCTGGAAGGGGCAACACTGGGGTTTTAGTGGGCCAGATCAGGCTCGTATTCAGCAGATCGGAAAGAGTGACGCGACCACACTGAAGGGTGGCACAGTCTCATCGCGAAGCTTGCTGGGCACTGCGTAGGCACTTGTGGGGTTCTTCATTCTGAGCTGAATCAACCATAATATCTATCTCCAGATATAGAGGTACTTTTGTCGGGATTTTCTCTGTTGGGTAAACCACTTTTGGTACCCTAGTTTGTATTCAAAAATCTGCATAATAATAAAACCCTCAAGAGCTGCTGCACCGGTTTTCCCGCATTGCCTTTTTCCGGGGACATTTGTCTGAAAAAATTGTGTGTCCTTTGTCGAATGTGCTTATTTTGTCAGTACTTGATCTATATATTTGTGTAGGCAACAATGTATTTACTTCGATGTTTTTCTTGTATTATTCAGAAAAAATAACTTGTTAAGATAATAAAACAAGTAAGAGAAGTAAATCCGATGACTGTTGTAGGATTTCTGTCTAGTAAATTCAGAAATTTTCACATGGTATCAGAGCTATTGCATATCAGGGAGAGCTGAAGCCATCAACGAATAGACAAAGTTTTTTTTGCAGGAAGGCGATTGTCCTGAGTGACAGTGCAGAGGCAATGTAACACTAGAGGGACAACGCAGACCCAGAGGGGTGACGTAGAGCCAGTCTAGCTCACGCAGACCCAGAAGGGTGACGTAGTCCGAGAGGAAGTGATGCAGAGCCAACGCAGAGGGTTCGAGCCTTTGTCCTTCCGGTTGCCGTGGCTGGAAGTGCAGTTTGTTCTTCGGAAGTTGCTTGTGGGGCATTGTTTCTGTCGGTGCAGAACAATGTCTAGCAGGGTGTGACAAAGTAAGGGGAAGCAGTTCCTCAACAGAATTTCTCACCAAGAAGTCTGAGATCTGATCAGCGGAGTGATTGGAGAGGGCTGATTTGACAGTAGTTGGTGGAAGATTTTCGGGAAGGAAATCACTTGTCAGAGGGAGTGTATTCTCTAGAGAGTTTCTAGTGCCAAGAAACCTAGATCCAGGTCTTTTGCTGAAGGCAACAGTAGAAGAAGGGAGAAGAGTATCCGCTTTGACATATTTTGAGCAGAGATGACCGCACATGGATTGAGGGATTAGGACAGGTTGGATGGAGCATCCAACTTCGTCATCTGGAAGGCCAAAATCCTGTCAGTTCTTGATGAATATTGCATCAAAGATCATGCCAAGAAAGTTGTAGCTGTTCTTGTTGACGCTGATCCGTTGAAGAAGTATGAGGAAGCGCAAGCAAGGGCCAAGCGCTTGATTATGGACAGGGTCAAGGATCATGTGGTCCCATACATTGTTGAAAAGAACACACCAAATGAGATGTGGACGACGTTGACCTCATTATATCAAGGGACTCCTGTCTAGAGGAGAATGCTTCTGGAGAATCAACTTCGGTTATTTTAGATGCATAAGGGAGAGGAAATCAACCCCTTCCTCATTAGATTACAGGCAATTCGTGATCAACTGACTACTATGGGGGCCACTCCTGATGAGGGTCTACTGGTCAGGATTGCCCTGAATGCAGTGTCTGAAGAGTGGGAGACCTTTGTCCAAGGCATTTTGGGTAAGAGCGACACTTCCAAATTGGGAAGACATGTGGGCAACTCTTCAACAAGAAGAGATCAGGAGGATGACCAAGACGGGCAACAGCAACAAAGGAATCAAGATCAAGAGGGAGGAGGAGGAAGATGTGGCTCTCACATCTAAGGGACAGCAGGGACAGCGAGGGAAGAAGAAGAAAGACCTTTCAAAGGTCAGGTGCTTCAGGTGTGGTGAACTAGGACATTTCGCCACACAATGCCCTCAGAAAAAGAAGGACAAGGAAGATTCTGATTCAAAGGCTGCAACAAGTAAAGGCGATGATGGGAGTGATGACGATGTGGCCATGAGTGCTCATGTGCCTCGAGAGAAGAGGTTCGACGACATAGATTTGTAGTTCTCTCGAATTGCAGATGTGGGGCAGGATCCTTGAGGTGCCCAAACTCTTGGATCACATACGAGCTACGAGAGACCTTAATGATAGTAGCAGGATGACTGGAGTCAGTTGGTGCGGAGGATTATGGAGGCACATTGGCAGAACTAGGATGCTGAAGACTGGAGAGTGCAGAGAAGAGGCAGCAGCAACACATAGGCTATTGGGATTTCAATAGTGTAGAGGCAGTGCTTACGTAGTGTAGAGTAACAACAGCGCAGAGCTCTAGAGGGTCAGCGCATATTAGCAATAGAGGGTGTTTCAGTATCGAATGCAGCCAGACTGACTTGTTTGTCAGGATTTTGGGTGATGTCCTTCAGTTGCTTACTTAGAAACTGAGTTGTAGTGCAGCAGTTAGCAGTGGTAGTGCTATGGGCAACATGATGCAACATTTGAGAGGGAGCTGCAGTACAGATGAGGCACTGACTGTGGTAGAGTCATGGGTAGCAATACAGAAGGCAGCAACACAGTGGATGAGGGGCAACAATCGAGCATTAACATCGCAGAGGACCAATGCCATGGATCAGAGTAATGCTTTTGGATTGAAGTATTGCTAGAGCACATTCCTCGCTAAGAGGGAGCGTTGATTTTTGGGTAGTATCAGATGTGCTCTAGCTCCGAAACTTTGTGGAGGGGCTAGAACACATGAGATCTCGAAGACCCAGAAATTGTTTAGAGAAATTCCACCCGAAGCTTAAGTTATTCAAATAAATAATTATTTTAATGGAGACCCTAAGTCTAACTTACCAAGACACCAGCAATAGTATCTTCAGAAGTGAAAGAGAAAGTCATAAAATCCTTTGAATAATCAAGACTCACCAAAACAGAAGCTTGAGCAATAACACCCTTAATCCTTTGAAAAGCCTTTTTAACATCTTCTTTCCACTAAAATTTTACATCTTTTTTCAGAAGACTTTGAATGGGCTTAGCTATTTTTGTGTAATTTGGAATAAATCTTCTAAGAAAATTAGTTTTTCCTAGAAAAGACTGAAGGGATTTAAGATTATGAGGTAGAGGAATCTTTTGGATTGCCTCAACTCTTTCAGGATCAATCTTGATCCCATCTTTGGAGATGATGTGACCAAGTAATTTCCCTTAAGTTACTCCAAAAACAAATTTAGCAGGATTCAAGGAAATCCCAAATTCTCTACATCTATCAAAGACCTGCTTAAGATGACCTATGTGAGTAATACCATCTTTAGAAAAAACAGTAAGATCATCCTGATAAATTTCAATAATTTTTCCAATCAAACCCTTAAAAGCATAATCCATAGCCCTTTGAAAAGTAGCCCTAGCATTAGTCAACCCAAAAGGCATTCTAATGTATTCGAAAGTACCCCATGGTGTGGTGAATGTAGTTTTGTGACGATCTTCTTTTTTAACCCAAACTTGATTGTTGTAGTATTCCCAATTAGCGATAGCTAATTGGAAATATTAACTTTGATCAATTTTGCCTTCTATAGTTAGAAATATAAATAAAGTGAGTGAGAGGGGGACATAACTCACTAAAATAAAGTGCACTCCTTAGTAGACTCAACGTTGTGACTTAAGTGGGCCAAGGGGGGCCAAGGGACCACGTAGAGGGGGACCCACTTAGACCACGTGGGCCATGACAGCGCAGTTTAGTTGGCAATGTGGGCCAAATGGAGGCTACGTAGGAGATGGTGGGGCCTAGGGTTGAGAGAGGCCCATTGTTATAAAAAGGAGGAGAGCCTCCTCATTTCCTCATTCGAGTTTATGCATATTGAGCTGGTCACTACGACTTTGAGCACACTGGCTGTTTAGCTTGTTTGCAACACTGTTTAGTGCATGGAGTGTCTCCGTTCGGAGATCTCACCCTCGGCCCCGGGAGACTTCGAGTGCTTGCTTGGGTGAGGCATTCCCATCAGTATTTTACAGGAGGATCGAGTTGTAGCATTTGTGGAGGAGCATTGCATCTATTGACTCCGCAGTCTTGAGAGGGAGGACACAGTCCATATTGAGGGAGCTCCGGTGTGGCATTCTTTTGGAGGATTTTGGTCAGGAGGTTGAGCAGGGGGACATCCCTTGCCTATTGGAGACTTTGGGTTGAGCGGGAGGTCATATTTTGGAGGATTCCATTCAGTCTTAGCGTGGCCCTTGGGAGGATAGCGTAGATCCTCAAGGGAGGTATTTTCAGAGGTTGTCCATTCCAGAAACGCTCTCTGGGCTTTTCTAGGTTTTGTGAGTAGAGGTTGATTCTAGAGTTTAAGCTTATTCCGGGTAGGGGAGTAGCCCCAAATACTCATCTTATTCCAGCAGTAGCAGTTACACGACAGTTTTCCAGCAGCTTGGACGCAGATTAGAGAGCAGCCATTCCATCGATATTCTGAGAGTATTTCTACACTTGCCTGGTGCAAGTCGAGGTGCCATCACTCTGATCACCTCTTGTACTCATTGCTATTTCTCAGTATAATAAAATGGCTTAGTATTCTCTCTATTTTATGTGTATCTGTTGCATATAATATTTCTAGCATTTCATGTACTGTTGTATGATCCGCATCATTGCTTATTTTCCCTTTGAGACATTCCCATTGCTATACCATTTGTTGTGTTTTGCCCATACTCTATAGATGGAGTCTGGTGAGGGCTAGGTAGCCTCCAGATCTCATCCTCTTTTCAGAGGTGAAATATTTGGTAAACGCCCCTTCAGTCCATCTCTGGTTTAGAGTTGACTGTGTTTGAGAGATATCCCTGAAAGGGATATTACAGTGGTATCAGAGCTCATAGATCTGGCTCAGCCTGTGGAGCTAGTTGTCTATGATACCGGGGGAGAAGCCATATATTTGCTACAGAGGTAGGAAGCCATATATTTGCTACAGAGGTAGGAGGTACCGTGACAGAGAGTGTAGGTTGCAAATCACCTACGGAGAGGGTAACTGCGTTCCAGTGGTGGACACAGAACAGGAGGAACCAGTAGTAGATGCAGAACAGGAGGAGCCAATGACAGATGATAGTGATGCGAAACAGTTTGGGGAAGCACTCCTCAAATCAGTGCAGGATCTGGCGAGGCAGATCGAGATGATGGGTCAGAGATTCACTGCTGTGGAGGCTAGACAGCGTGAAACCCCGAGGGGTTTCCAGGTTGGTGAGGGGTCGGGCACATTCCACCATTTGCAGGAGCGGGATGCCACTCCGCACCAGGCATCACATGCCCCCACTCGTTCCACTATGCCCACTTTTCTGGGGGCAGACATTGGGGCAGGAGCACAGCAGGAGCCAGAGCCTGGCCACATGGGTGATTATTTTGCTAAGTATCAGGCATATGGGCAAGAGTTTAGGGATGCCCTTTCATTCAGAGATTTTGTTCAGCTTCAGCGGGACAGCAGACCCCGTGACCATCGCAGAGGGCATCGAAATTATCACGAGGGAGATACCTCGCGTATAGTGAGCAGGTTCCATTTGCCTACGTTTGATGGTTCATCAAACAGTTCGGCAAAGTCTTGGGTGGAGAAGCTGGACATATACTTCCAGCTCAACCAAATGGCAGAGACGGAGGCCATCAAGGTGGCGACATTGCATTTGGATGGTGAGGCCTAGGATTGGTGGTTCCATGGGATGGTTACACTCGGACATTCGATAGTGACCACATATGCTGAGTTCACCCGGAGATTGATAGAGAGGTTTGACCGGAGGGATCCGGAGGAGCACTTTGTGGAGCTGATGAGGCTTAAACAGACTGGGAGCCCGGAGACATATATTGCAAATTTCCTGAGACTTTCAGTGATGGTGCCCGATCTATCCGCGACACGGATGATATACATGTTCATTGAGGGGTTAGCAGAGCCGCTTCGAGGTTTGGTCAGATCCACCAGACTAGCCACACTTCAGGACGCAGTTGGCAGGACCCGAGATTTGCAGGATGCTTTACCCCGTACTAGGACACCTTACCCCCAGAGACAGGGTTTCCAGCCAAAGGGGAAGGACGTGAGGATTCCGCCTCCTAAGGGGAATCCGGGTAGGGGACAGTTAGATGATGATGCCAGGAGGGAGTTGAAGAAGAAGAGGTTGTGTTTTACCTGTCAGGAGCCGTGGGCACCGAGACACAGATGTGCTGCTGGCAAAGCACATTTTATCGAGGTCTTCTCCGAGAGCAGCAGGGAAGAGGATGAGTATGAGGATGGGGAGGCATGAGACAGTCAGGCAGCGCAGGACCATTTGCTGCCTCCACCTCCAGGAGCAGGAGGTGCAGCTTTTTCACCCACAGGGGGGATCCTTGCAGCATTGCGGGGAGTACCCAAGTATTTGATGCTGCGTGTCCGAGGGACAGTACGTGGGCAGCGAGTTTCAGTCCTGGTAGACAGTGGGGCAACCCACAACTTCATCGATGCACAGATGGTTGAGCGGAGAGGCATACCGATAGAGACCTTCAATGGATTTTCAGTGTTGGTCCCAGGAGATCAGACGATGCAGTGTGCCAGATATGTTCCAAAGCTGGCTATGACAGTGGGCACCTACACAGTGACTGACCACTTTTTTGTGGTTAACATACCGGATACCAATGTGGTATTGGGTGTACAGTGGCTGATTACTCTAGGGAAGGTCACCACAGATTGGGAGGCCTTGGAGATGGAGTGGGATGATAAGAAGACTGGGAAGCATGAGAAGATATGTGGGATGCACACTTATCCACCCTAGACTGTTTCAGCTCACCGGATGGAGGCAGACTTCCGGAAGGGAGACATAGAGTGGGCAGTAGAGTTGCGTGCATCAGAGGCAGGGACTACTGGGCAGTTAGTACATCCTGAGATACAGACCATCCTTGACAGGTATGCCATGGTGTTTGGGGAGATACCGCCAGGACAGCCACCAGATCGGGGATTTGAGCATACTATTGAGCTAGAGCAGGGCATTCAGGCTGTTATCACTACAACCTATAGGCACCCCAAGGCCTATCGGGACAAGATTGAGCGGGCCATCCAGGAGTTGTTGGCTCTTGGACACATTCGGCCTAGCACCAGTCCTTTTGCTTCTTCGGAAGTGTTGGTAAAGAAGAAGGACGACACATTGAGAATGTGCATTGATTACAAGGCTCTGAAAAAAAGACCATGAAGAATAGGTACCCTATACCGCGGATTGATGAGCTGATGGATGAGTTGAGAGGAGCACAGTTCTTCTCGAAGATCGATTTGAGATCCGGGTACCACCAGATTCGCGTGACGGAACAGGACATTCCCAAGACCACTTTCAGGTGCCATTATGGCCACTTTGAGTTCTTGGTTATGCCTTTCGGGCTAACCAACGCACTAGCCACCTTCCAGTCATGCATGAACCACATCTTCCACAGTCACCTGAGGAAGTTTGTGTTGGTCTTTTTTGATGATATACTGATATATAGCAAGACTTGGGAGGAGCATATCCAACACATAGAGGCAGTGCTGCATATCTTGGAGGAGCAACAGTTCTATGCTAAGCTCTCCAAGTGCGAGTTTGGGTTGACGGAGATGCTATATTTGGGTCACATCATAGGAGTGGACGGAGTGAGGGTCCACGAGGAGAAGATCAGGGCCATCAGAGATTGGCCAAAGTTGAGAAACGTGACGAAAGTTGGAGGATTTTTTGGTATCTGCACTTATTACAGGGAGTTCGTCAAGAGTTTCTCTCAACTTGCTGCACCCCTTACAGATTTGACGAAGAAGGGGGCATTCAGTTGGTCAGATACAGCGCAGCGGGCCTTTGACAGGCTCAAGGAGGTGATGAGCAGCTGCCCGGTAATTGTATTGCCGGATTTCATGCAACCATTTGTCCTAGAGTGTGATGCATCGGGAGAGGGGATCGGTGCAGTATTGATGCAGGGAGGTCACCCGATAGCTTTTGAGAGCCGGAAGCTCCTTCCACATGAGCGGGTATATGCCACATATGACAAGGAGATGTTGGCCATCATGCATGCCTTGGCTAAATTCCGGTAGTACCTGGTGGGTAACAGGTTCAGGGTGAGGACTGACCACAATAGCCTCAGGTTCTTTTTAGAGCAGAAGCAGCTATAGGAGAGGCAGCAGAAGTGGGTCAACAAGATCCAGGCCTACGACTTTGACATAGAATATGTCAAAGGGAAGAACAACGTGGTGGCTGATGCACTTTCACGGAGACCAGCCGCATTGTCCTTAATGAGTTTGGACGTAGATTGGAGGGCTCGAATTTTGGTGGAGTACTCCAAGGACAGGTTTGCTTGCGAGGTTCTGGATGGACAGGTGACGGATGATCGATTCAGGATGATGGATGAGATCATCTACTACAGGGACAGGATCTTCTTGACTGAGGGCTCTCAGCTCAAGAAGAAGATACTACAGGCTTCTCATGATTCACCATTGGCTGGTCACCAGGGGTTTACCAAAACTTACAGGGCCATCAGAGAGAGGTTCTCATGGAAGGGCCTCAAGAAGGACGTACTCCAGCATGTCAGGGAGTGCGAAGTTTGCCATCGCAACAAGGGGGCGATGAACCATCTAGCAGGGTTGTTGCAGCCTCTTCCCATTCCAGAGGGGAAATGGGAGAGTATTTCGATGGATTTCATCACAGGGTTGCCCGTGGTGCAGGGCAAGGACTGTATATTTGTCGTCGTTGATCGACTGACAAAATATGCACACTTTTTCGCCATATCCGCGCACTATACAGCAGCACAGGTGGCAGAGCTGTTCTTCCGGGATATCTTCAGGTTACATGGTCTTCCCAAGACCATTGTCAGTGATAGGGACAGCCGCTTCATGGGCGGATTTTGGCAAGAGCTTTTTCGGTTGGTGGGAACAGAATTGACATAGAGTACCAGCTACCACCCACAGATAGATGGGCAGACGGAGATAGTTAACAAGTGGCTGGAGGGCTACTTGCGTAACTATGTTAGTGGGTAGCAGAGAGCGTGGCTGAAGTGGCTGCACCTAGGAGAGTATTGCTACAACACCACACATCACATGTCTATCGGTATGTCTCTGTTTTATGCATTGTATGGTTATCATGCTTTATCTTTCGTTGATGTGATGTTTGGTGCCAGCAAGGCTCCAAAAGCCAAGGATTGGTTCCAAGAGAGTCAGGACATCCTCCAATCTCTCAAGGATAACCTGGCTACAGCGCAGAATCAGCAGAAGTTGTATGCCAACAAGGGTCGGGTGGAGAGACAGTTTGAGGTAGGGGACTTGGTCTACCTATGCTTGTAGCCATACTGACAGTCAACTCTGAAGGAGAAGGGGGTTGAAAAGCTCAAGCCCCGCTTTTATGGACCATACAGGGTGATACGCAGGGTTGGACAGGTTGCCTATGAGTTGGAGCTGCCCCAAGGCAGCAAGATTCATAACATTTTTCATGTATCATGCCTGAAGAAGGCTTTGGGACAGCAGGTAACAGTGACGGAGGAGCTTCCACCTACAAATGATGAGGGGCATTTGGTGCTACAGCCGGAGGCCATCATTGATGTTAGAGAGAGGCAGCTGCGGAGCAGGACAGTCCGGGAATTCTTGGTGAGGTGGAAGAATTTGCCGGATGAGGATGCCACTTGGGAGAGTGAGAAGATCTTGAAGCATCCATCACTACAGTTGCTTGGGGTCAAGCAACATTCCCCAAGCAACTGTAATATTCCCAATTAGCGATAGCTAATTGGAAATATTAACTTTGATCAATTTTGCCTTCTATAGTTAGAAATATAAATAAAGTGAGTGAGAGGGGGACATAACTCACTAAAATAAAGTGCACTCCCTAGTAGACTCAATGTTGTGACTTAAGTGGGCCAGGGGGGGCCAAGAGACCACATAGAGGGGGACCCACTTAAACCACGTGGGCCATGACAGCGCAGTTTAGTTGGCAACGTGGGCCAAGTGGAGGCTACGTAGGAGATGGTGGGGCCTAGGGTTGAGAGAGGCCCATTGTTATAAAAAGGAGGAGAGCCTCCTCATTTCCTCATTCTAGTTTATGCATATTGAACTGGTCACTACGAATTTGAGCACGCTGGCTGTTTAGCTTATCTGCAGCACTGTTTAGTGCATTGAGTGTCTCCGTTCAGAGATCTCACCCTCAGCCCCAAGAGACTTCGAGTGCTTGCTCGGGTGAGGCATTCCCATCAGTATTTTGCAGGAGGATCGAGTTGTAGCATTTGTGGAGGAGCATTGCATCTATTGATTGCGCAGTCTTGAGAGGGAGGACGCAATCCATATTGAGGGAGCTTCGGTGTGGCATTCTTTTGGAGGATTTTGGTTAGGAGGTTGAGCAGGGGGACAACCCTTGCCTATTGGAGACTTTGGGTTGAGCGAGAGGTCATATTTTGGAGGATTCCATTCAGTCTCAGCGTGGCCCTTGGGAGGATAGCGTAGATCCTCAAGGGAGGTATTTTCAGAGGTTGTCCATTCCAGAAATGCTCTCTGGGCTTTTCTGGGTTTTGTGAGTAGAGGCTGATTCGAGAGTTTCAGCTTATTCCGGGTAGGGGAGTAGCCCCAAATACTCATCTTATTCCAGCAGTAATAGCTACACGACAGTTTTCCAGCAGCTTGGACGTAGATCAGAGAGCAGCCATTCCATCAATATTCTGAGAGTATTTCTACACTTGCCTGGTGCAAGTGGAGGTGCCATCACTCTGATCACCTTTTGTACTCATTGCTATTTCTCAGTATAATAAAATGGCTCAGTGTTCTCTCTATTTTATGTGTATCTGTTGCATATACTATTTCTAGCATTTCATGTACTGTTGTATGATCCGCATCACTGCTTATTTTCCCTTTGAGACATTCCCGTTGCTATACCATTTGTTGTGTTTTGCCCATACTCTATTGACGGAGTTTGGTGAGGGCCAGGTAACCTCCAGATCTCATCCTCTTTTCAGAGGTGAAATATCTAGTAAACGCCCCTTCAGTCCATCTCTGGTTTAGAGTTGACTGTGTTTGAGAGATATCCCTGAAAGGGGATATTACAATTGTATCCAGAAAAACCATCTAGCAATGACATCATTCCTGAACCTGTTATTCTTTGCAACATAGTCTCCATGTTGGGAAAAGGGTAATTATCCTTTTTACATGCTAGATTAAGGTTTCTAAAATCGACACAAAGCCTAATGGTACCATTCTTCTTCCTAACAATCACTAGGTTGGAACACCATGTTGAATGTCTAGTTTGAGCAATGATTCTAGCTGCGAGAATTTTTGAAAGCTCTTTCTAAACCAAAGGGGCTAACTTAGGATTTATTTGCCTAAGCTTTTGACGAAAAGGTTTAGCATTCTCATCTTTCAAAGGGATAATGTGTTGCATGACATCTTCCCTATATCCTTTTAACTCATCATACGAAAATGCTAAAACATCCCTATATTCATGAAGTAAGTTGGTCAAATTTTTCCTTTCTTCTTCATTAGTACCTTTACCAATTTTGACAATCTTAGGGTCCTTAGAACCAAGATTTACTTCAATGAATTCACCCGGATCCATTTTATTCTCCTCTTTCAGCTTTGTGGCATCATGCCGATCAAAGTGTTGCTCTAAAGCAACAATATTCCCAGGAGTAGGATTTATAATATCATCATGATCCTCAGATCCATCCTCCTTGGAACTTATTCGAAAATTTTCAAACTCATCCAAATTATTAAGAAAACGAATGGCCTGCTTTTCATCATTAAAAACTTGCCAATGCTCTAAATTATCTAGGACTGAAGTTCTGAAAATAATTTCCATTTTTATCTTTTCCTTAATTAATTCATCAGATAATTGTAAAGTAGAAGCGGCCACAGTGAGCTCATCCACTAAGGCATTCTTTTCTCTTGGGATAGCTTCAAGGTTAATGGCATCAAAGTGTTCCATAACATCCCACACAACATTTCGATAATTCCTTAACCTTTGATTTTTACATGTAAATTTATTCTTAACTTGCATGATAACCAGATCAGAGTCTCCCTTTATACTAAGCAACTTAATTCTTAAAGCTTTTGCCAACTCAAAACCCAACAACAAGGCTTCATATTCAGCTACATTATTGGTTGCATCGAACTCAAGTCTATTGGCAAACTTTAAAACACGACCAAGGGGAGACTTCAAAATAATTCCAACACCCTTACCATACCTAGATGCCGCATCATCAAAATGCATGTACCAAACCTGATCCTTTAGGTCCTCAAATTTCTCATCAACATTGTTATCTAAGGAAACCATGAAATTAGACATAATAGCATACTTCCCCATGTCAGGTTGTTCTTTAATTATTTCATTATGAGGTCTTTTAGGATCTTCTACATGGAATCTTCTTTCAGGTTCTCTATTAAGCTTCACAAACCCTTCACCTCTAGGGGAAGGAATCATAGCATAAGACTAGTTCATCTGAATACTTCCTCCTAGATCAGAGGCCCACTTTCTTGATAACAACATACCCCAAGCATCCGGAACATCAACTACAACTATGTCCATAACAATCATGATGTCAGGGTACATTGATAAATGAACTTGTAAATCCTTGATTAACCCATGAACTTCAATTTTCTTAGAATCCATCGCACATATGTTATAGTATGGTCTAGAAACTCTTAAATTAAGCTGTTCCATGACCCTCTTGGTCATGACACAAGCTGAAGCACTAGAATCTAGCATACAATTATTCAATTTATATCCATTAACCATTAAAGTATCAAAAAATGGCTGATGATCCTTGTTATCCGACTCCATTTTTTGCAGATATATAGGGGCATCTTGATAAGAAACTTCAGGAGTCTTATCTTGAGCAACATTAACATGCGAAACTCCAAGAACATCTAAAACTTTAGCTCTCTGAGTAGGAAGCTTTAAAATCTCAGTAACAGGCACCAAGATCTTAGCATTATTCAACCATGCACCCAAATCAATATTCAAACCAGGACTAGGATTGAAAATTCGAGGGGGAGTTTGATTATGACCTTGCTCTTTATCCCTTCTTTGATAAGTTAATCCTTTGTCCTTAGCAATTTCCAAAACTTGATCAGGAGAAGGCTTTTCACCAAATAATTCAATCATCAAATCCCTCTCATGATCAAAATTATTAATACTATGCGAAGATGTGGAAGGCCTAACATCTTGACTTTTTCTTTAACTTCCATCCAATCTTCCATAGACAAAGAGAACTCCTTACCAAAAACATTTATCTGATTACTTGCCCCAAACATTCCACTATTCATGATTCTTTTAACCGTGGGACAAGTAACCTCCTCATGAAAAGCATAGCAAGCTCTACAATAAGGTGGAGCTTCATCAACCATATTAGTAGATTCAAGCGGATTCAAGCGGATTAGGAGGTCTCTGCTTACTCGATTGACCTTTTTTCTGCCAAGTATTATTACCTCAATTATTATTATTATGATTCCTAGGTTGGGAATTTTGCGTTTGAGCCCTTTCCATTTGGATCAACCTAGGCTGTAAAGTGCTTATTTCCTTAGCATGGTCAGAGATTAATTTCGCTTGGTTAAGTTCCATGCTTTCAAGCTTTTGCATTAACTTTTTCATAGGGTCGTCATCGTCTTCTAGAGGTTCTTTACCTTTAGGCCCTTTTAATTTAGTCGAAGCCCTATCAAAACCAGGAATTTCAGACTTCGCTGATGCCCTTTTATCCTTTTCAAATTCTTCAGCTAAAGATTGGCAAGCCTTATAATTGGCAGTTTTAACATGCCTTAACTCATATGAAGTATCAAAATTAAAAGCATCAATGTAAAAATTCAGAAGAGTTCCATCAGGAGGTTTATGAGTTTGAGATATTTCTCTAAGGATACCATTAAATCTCTTGTTAAATTCTTCAATCGTTTCATTTTCTTTCTTTTTTATGGTACTGATCTCTTTCACCAAATGCCTATCTTCCCTTTTATCACCATACTTGTCCTTAAAGGCAGCTACAATTGATTCAAAGGTATCGAATGAATTATCAGGTTTTTCAGTGAACCATTCTATAACATCTTGGTCAAAAGTAAGAACAAAGAGCCTCATCTTTACATCATCGAAATTGTTATTTGCAACCGCAAATCTATTCCACCAATTAGCGAAAGCAAACAAATGAGATTTGACAGTAATTGCATTATTTCCTTGAAAATAAGGTAATTTATCCATTTCAGTTTGAGGGAAAGCATGGGGATAACCCTGAATATTAGCAAAATTACACGGGGCATATAATTCCATGATATCGTGTTGAGGCGGATCACAAAAAAGAGAATGGATATCAGAGAGAGCTTCCTGGCCGAGATTAACAAGAAGTGTATGAGAAGAGAGCTTGTGTAATCGGACTCTGAGAACTCTTTCAGGATTTGGAGTAGGATTAATCAAGCTACTTGGATGTCTTATAATACAAATTATTATGGAAGATGAAGCCAATGGAGTCGCCACTATGACAGGAAGCTAACTCAAATACCTGAGATGAAAGATGAATAAAGAGATGAAAGTGGTAAAGCCAAAGTCTAATAAATTGGTCCCCGGCAACAGCGCCAAAAAATGTTGTCGCACAGAAAGTCTAGGCACCGCGACAATGGCTCAGATCGCGGGCTGTTACCCTGATCCCCAATCTCTCTATCTAAGTTGTCTCCTTGCAGGCTAAGGGAGGTAGACCCTAACAAAAATGAAGGAAAAGAAATGACTGAAA
Source organism: Pinus albicaulis (assembly GCA_034641835.2). NCBI lineage: Eukaryota > Viridiplantae > Streptophyta > Pinopsida > Pinales > Pinaceae > Pinus > Pinus albicaulis. The sequence goes on from CM076581.1 coordinate 372,151,103, forward strand.
ATCAACCAATTCAGGAGACACAGCTAAAAGACCAAGTACTTGTCAAGATTAACGAGATTTTATAGATCCAATTAGATTTGAAGCTTTAAAACCAGTGCTTTGTGGAGTCAAAATATGCCGTTATGAAATTAAAGTCAAGTATCATATATGTAATTGCTACTATGAAAAATAGATTTACCACAATGATATTCAATAAAACGCACCACAACTATGCATTAAAATACTTTGAACCTGTTGACCGCACTTTGTCAACTTCCCCATAGCAGTACACCCCCATTTTTTCAAATGGGATTCGTCATGTTCGATGTGGTTGCGACATTTAGATTCCATCATCCAGATTTCATCGACAGTTGACAATTTTTATAAATGATGTAAACCCATTCTGCATGTAATGATGTAAATGATCTAAGTAAGATCGTCAATCTATGTAACAACTTAGGTAAGCCTAGTATGTTGTTGATGATCTCTATCCTAGGAGGTTTTTTGTCTCACTGATTCAGGAAAGTGATCGGCAGAGTTTTTCCCTCCAGACTCACCCCAAAGCTAGGTTGGATTTTATCATCATCATGCTAAGTGAATCCTAGTGTTTTCTATCGAGTCCTTGTAAAAGTAGTTTGAGCTACTTGGTCTACTAGATCATATTTTTTGAGTCGCAGAATTGGGTATTTATTTGAGAGTCTATATGAATGGGTATTCCCCCTTCATGTGTCTAAATGTATTATCTTATGTAAAGAGGGTTGGAAAAATAATTAAAATCCCCTCTCAGTCAATTAATTAAATTTTCTGGTCAATTAATTTAAAAAATCTTAAACTAGAAATTTAATTAATTTAAGGTCCTAAGTTAGGATAAAATTCTTTAAAGGCAAAATTCGTTGGTCCTTAAAAAATGATTTTTTAAAAGCCCCAGGTCAAGGGATTTTTGAGAATTTTAATAATTTTTGGACCCTTGGGCCTAGGTGGTTAAGTCAAAGTCAAAATTTTGGGGTAATTAACTCAAAAATGGTATTTTTGAGTTAATTAAAATGGATTTAAATCATAAATTTGTTTTTTCCTCAAAATTATAATTTCAACTGTCCAGATTAAAAGATGATCAAATGTGATCGACGGTCGAGATTATTTTGACGTGGATCAACCGAACTAGCCGTTGGAGATTTTGTCCTATAAATTTAGAGGTCTTTGTCAGTCTTAAGCATTCGATCTTAGGATCGTGCACTTGTTTTGGAAGCTCTTGTAATTTTTTTGAGGAATAAAGCAACTTTAGGGTTACAAATTTTGATGTTCCTTCTCAGATCTATGTGGTGAATTGTCTCTAAACTCTGCTACTCTGTTTTTGCATTTTATGGTTGATGGCCTTCATGGATTAATTTGCATACAAGTATCTTGTGTAGTTTTCTGGATTCATAAAATGACATTTTGTTTTTTTAAAAGGATCTCATGTTATTTTCTTAAATCTCTATCGATCTAAGGTTCAGATCTAAGTGTGCAGGGAATTTTTTTTTTAAGATTGAGCGTCTGGGGAAGTCTTCAGTTGGACCAGCCGACTCTTAATAAACATAAATCTGAAAAGTTCATTATTTGTTAAATTCCAAGTCTATCTTACGAAATTGGTGGTTTTGCAGGGTTTTCTAAGGCTTGTGCCTCTCGTAAAAATTTTAAATCTCTAAAAATTGTGCTAAAATGGATTCAAATCTGGCCATGAGGGCCTCAAATTTGTAAATTTGTAATTTTGTTCAGGCTGTAGGGTTTTTCTCATGATATTTTGCTAGCAGATCTAACTGTGAATTGCTGCAGAGATAATTTCAGGCGTATTTAAATCTGTATTCTAAAGGAAAATCTGAGTTATCATTTGCCGGGAAAGAGGGAATTCCGTAAATACTGGTGCAACCTGAGCTATTCACGCCATTGTCGATTTCCCAAACGCTGCCTTCCTCCATTCGAGCCCTCCATTTCCGATCCACCCTTCAGCCTTTATTTTAATCGAAACTTTGATTTCCCTTTCTTCTATACGTTGATCCATATTCCAAGCTCACTTCTCCATCGCCCAACCTGCAAATCGATTTTCCTTGCTGCGTTATTCCTGCTCTGGCCTCACGCCTTCGTCCAAGCCGTCGTCTAGCCTATGCACTCTGTCTGCCATCGACCCACGCTATTTGCTCTGTCGTGCTCTTCAATCGACCTGCAAACTCAAACTACAAACAAATGTGCAGTAAAATTCCAAACCTATATGTATATACGATCAAGTTTTATTTCCGCCTGGGGTTTTGGTTTCAACGTTTAATTCATTTTAGATTTTAGTTTAAGTCATAGATTGTAAATTTTGTTTAGATCTTAATTGTTAGATTTTCAATTTCATTTTTTAGGTTAGCATATAGTTTAGAAAATTCGATATTAAATTTCATTGTATATGCCATCGATTTAGTTTAGTTTTAATTTGGTCGGTTTTCAATAAACTTCGATTTGTTTAACTTAGATTAAATTTAGATAGCGTTAGATTTTAGGAAGTTTCTTTTTAATGGTTAGTTTGGCTTTTGGATTTTTGAGTCTTAGTTTAGTTTTAATTTTTTGTTATTTAATTGTTTTGGATTTAATTTAGTTTGTTTAGCATTAGATTTTAGATAGTTTAAATTTTAGTTTTAATTTAATCTTAGTTTAGATTTAACTTTTGTTAAAATTAGAAGCTTTTTTACATTTAGTTAGTTTTAGATTTAGATTTAGATTTTAGCTTCTCTTTAGAATTAGTTTTGATTTTTGTTTTAAGATAAAAAATATATATATAAAATTATAAAATATAAAATTCCAAAAATATTTGTTCTTAGAGTTTAATTTTTCAATTTAAGTTTTGATTTCATGAAAAATAAAACAAAAACAAAATAATAAAAAACTATAAAAATTCTCAAAAAATTTCTCTTTTATGGTCAAGTGAGCTTTTGAAATTTTATCTTAAGAGTGACTATATAAAATCTTTGATTTGTCTGAATCGAAATTAATTGAAACATTTTAAATCCTGACATTCTCATCTTATTGCTTCATGGTTGTAGCGTTTTCAATTAAATATCATTGTGATCAATCGTGTTTTAATAAGCAGCAGTTAATCGCCACTTACTTGTTTATAATTACATAACGGGATTTTGTTTGACTCCATAAGGCACTGGTCTTAAACGTGAAATCTAATTTAGATCTATGGAACCCCGTTCATTTTATCAAGTATTTGGTGTTTTAGCTGTGTCTCCTGGACTTTTCCTCTTCATTTCTAATAGGGTCTACCTCCCTTAGCTTGCAAGGAGACAGTTTAAATAGAGGGACTGGGGATAAAGGTGACAGCCCCCAATCTGAGCCGTTGTCGCGGTGCCTGGACAATCTGTGTGACAACATTTTTTGGCGCCGTTGCCAAGGATAGAGTTTTTTCTGTCCTTGGTCTTAGCGACATTTTCTAATCTTCAAATCTTCTTTCGCCATTCATTAGCCTGTCGCAAGGGATCACATTTTCTAGCTTCTTTTTATCTCTTCATATTTTCATCGTCTTATCTTTCGTCATATCACTAATCATTTCATCATCACCTGAACATTTCGGTTGGCTTCTTGTTTGGGTGGCGACTCCACTTATTCATCTTTTTACTCCCAGACAAGAATCCCTCCTTGATATCCATCTGCTATTTGTCGATTATTTCTTCTGTTTAAGATTAGTTTCATGTTCAAGTGGCGACTCCAATTCTTTCATTTCTTACAAGAGTTCTTGCTAAGAAGTTCGCTTCTTGAGGACCTTTTGACTATTCTTGAACACGGATCTATTTCTAAAATCCTAAAAACGATATCATGGATGTTTTTGCCCTATGTAATTTTGCTAATATTCAAGGTTATCCCCATGATGTTCCTCAAATGGATAAATTACCTTCTTTTCAAGGATATGATGCAGTTAGTGTTAAATCTCATTTGTTTGCTTTCACTAATTGGTGGAATAGATTTGCAATTGCAAATAATAATTTCGATGATGTAAAGATGAAAACTTTTGTTCTTACTTTTGGCGAGGATGTTGCTGAAAGGGAAGATAGGCATTTGGTAAGAAAGATCAGTACCATAAAAAAGAAAGAAAATGAAACGACTGAAGAATTTAACAGGAGATTTAATGGTATTTTTAGAGAAATATCTCAAACTCATAAACCTCCTGATGGATCTCTTTTGAATTTTTACATTGATGCTTTTGATTCTGATACTTCATATGAGTTAAGGCGGGCTAAAACTGCAAATTATAAGGCTTGTCAATCTTTAGCTGAAGAGCTTGAAAAAGACAAAAGAGCATTTGGGAAGTCTGAAATTCCTGATTTTGATAGGGCTACAACTAAAAAACCTCTAGAAGATGATGATGACCCTATGAAAAGGTTAATGCAAAGGCTTGAAAGCATGGAGCTTAATCAAGCGAAATTGATCTCTGAGCATGCTAAAGAAATAAGTGTCGTACAGACTAGATTGGTCCAAATGGAAAGGGCTCAAACGCAGAATTCCCAACCTAGAAATAATAATGCTTTGCAGAAAAGAGGCCCATCTTATGAGCAGAGACCGACAAATCAACTTGAGTTTGCTAATCTTGTGGATGAAGCTCTGCCTTATTGTACAGCCTGTAATGATCTTCATGAAGAGGTTACTTGCCATGTTGTCAAAAGAATCATAGCTAGTAGAATGGAAGGGTCGAGCCATCAAATTAATGTTGTTGGTAAGGACTATCACATGCATATAGAAGATCATGAAAGTTATGTTAAGGAACCAGCTCAGATGATTAAGGATGTGCAACCCAATCATATGCAAATAATTCAAAACATGGAAGCTAACCAAATCAATCTTCAAAATAAGATACCTTCCATGGAAGCAAGTCATGCACAGGAAATAAATGTCATGGAAAACAGATTAAAGATAATGGAAGTTAATCATTCTAATTAGATGTCCATTATACAGAATCATATGATTGCAATGGAAGCAAGACACACCCAGGAAATGACTGCCATGAAGGAAAATCACTTGTTGGAAATAAAAAATATGGAGGCAAATCAGACGAAATTAATAGTAAGGCATGCCAGGGAGATGAGTTCCATATAGAAGAAGTTGGAAAAAATGGAAAAATTACATATACAAAAATTTCAACCGAAATTTGATTATGAAGATTCATCAACAGATCATAGGCCTCCCAGTTTGCTGAAGCCATTTCCATCTCATCACACGGAGGTCACTTTTCCCATTAAGGAAGATTTAACTATGGTTTCAAAGGATGTTAAGAAAGACCAAGCTTATGTGTCACCATTGACAGAATATATCCAGAATAATATTGGTCACGCTCCAGGTTCATCAGATATTTTGTACAAACATCTTCAAGATGAGGGCAAGAAATCTACAGTGGTATCATTGCTGACATCACAACCCACTCAGAAGAAGAGAAAGAAGCAAAAAAGAAGAAGTGAGTGGTTTGATTCGTCTGATGGTCGAGAGCAGTTTGACATTCAGATTAGACAGAGTCCTACAATTAGCAAGATTGGACATGGCACATCTGAAAAGCAGCCCATAGACTTGCCTCAAAGCAGGCAAATGCTCAACATACACTATATTGAGCACATCTGATGACACAGGGCATCCTTTGTATTATATCTCTAACCTTACACCTTGTTATTTGAGCATTTCATTTTGCAATTAGAGTAGATTTACTTTTCATGTTAAGTAGAATAATAAATAAAAGAAGAGCTTCTATTTTTCATGAGCTTAATGTTATATGATAATATTTGGATGGACGCTACTTATGTAATCTTGTGTGTTGCTTGGATGTAGATTCTGGATTCTCACATTCCTTCAATGAAGCAAAGTGTCCCCAAGTAGAGCCAGATGTTGACCGCACTTTGTCAACTACCCCATAGCAGTGCACCCCCATTTTTTCAAATGGGATTCGTCATGTTCGACGTGGTTGCGACATTTAGATTCCATCATCCAGATTTCATCGACAGTTGACAAATTTTATAAATGATGTAAACCCATTCTGCATGTAATGATGTAAATGATCTAAGTAAGACTGTCAATGTATGTAACAACCTAGGTAAAGTAACAACTCAGGTGAAGTCCTGCATTTGTCATTGATGATCTCTATCCTAGGAGGTTTTTTGTCTCACTGATTCACGAAAGTGATCGGCAGAGTTTTTCCCTCCAGCCTCACCCGAAAGCTAGGGTGGATTTTATCATCATCATGCTAAGTGAGTCCTAGTGTTTTCTATCGAGTCCTTGTAAAAGTAGTTTGAGCTACTTGGTCTACTAGATCATATTTTTGAGTCGCAGAATTGAGTATTTATTTGAGGGTCTATATGAATGGGTATTTTCCCTTCATGTGTCTAAATGTATTATCTTGTGTAAAGAGGGTTGGAAAAATAATTAAAATCCCCTCTCAGTCAATTAATTAAATTTTCTGGTCAATTAATTTAAAAAATCTTAAACCAGAAATTTAATTAATTTAAGGTCCTAAGTTAGGATAAAATTCTTTAAAGGCAAAATTCGTTGGTCCTTAAAAAATGATTTTTTAAAAGCCCCAGGTCAAGGGATTTTTGAGAATTTTAATAATTTTTGGACCCTTGGGCCTAGGTGGTTAAGTCAAAGTCAAAATTTGGGGGTAATTAACTCAAAAATAGTATTTTTGAGTTAATTAAAATGGATTTAAATCATAAATTCGTTTTTTCCTCAAAATTATAATTTCAACTGTCCAGATTAAAAGATGATCAAATGTGATCGACGGTCGAGATTATTTTGACGTGGATCAACCGAACTAGCCGTTGGAGATTTTGTCCTATAAATTTAGAGGTTTTTGTCAGTCTTAAGCATTCGATCTTAGGATCGTGCACTTGTCTTGGAAGCTCTTGTAAATTTTTTGAGGAATAAAGCATAAAGACTTTGGGGTTACAAATTTTGTTGTTCCTTCTCGGATCTATGTGGTGAATTGTCTCTAAACTTTGCTACTTTGTTTTTGCATTTTATGGTTGATGGCCTTCATGGATTAATCTACATACAGGTATCTTGTGCAGTTTTCTGGATTCATAAAATGACATTTTGATTTTTTTTAAAGGATTTCATGTTATTTTCTTAAATCTCTATCGATCTAAGGTTCAGATCTAAGTGTGCAGGGAATTTTTTTTTTAAGATTAAGCGTCTGGGGAAGTTTTCGGTTGGACCAACCGACTCTCAATAAACATAAGTCTGAAAAGCTCATTATTTGTTAAATTCCAAGTCTATCTTACGAAATTGGTGGTTTTGCAGGGTTTTCTAAGGCTTGTGCCTCTCTTAAAAATTTTAAATCTCTGAAAATTGTGCTAAAATGGATTCAAATTTGGCCATGAGGACCTCAAATTTGTAAATTTGTAATTTTGTTTAGGTTGCAGGGTTTTTCTCATGATATTTTGTTGGCAGATCTAACTGTGAATTGCTGCAGAGATAATTTCAGGCGTATTTAAATTTGTATTCTAAATGAAAATTTGAGTTATCATTTGCCGGGAAAGAGGGATTTCCGTAAATACTGGTGCAACCTGAGCTATTCATGCCATTGTTGATTTCCCAAACGCTGCCTTCCTCCATTCGAGCCCTCCATTTCTGATCCACCTTTCAGCCTTTATCTGAATCGAAACTTTAATTTCCTTTTCTTCTATACATTGATCCATATTCCAAGCTCACTTCTCCACCGTCCAACCTGCAAATTGATTTTCCTTGCTGCGTTATTCCTGCTCTGGCCTCACGCCTTCGTCCAAGCTGTCGTCTAGCCTATCCACTTTGTCTGCCATCGACCCACGCTGTCTGCTCTGTCGTGCTTTTCAATTGACCTGCAAACTCAAACTACAAACAAACGCGTAGTAAAATTCCAAACCCACAAGTGTATAAACTTAATTTGGTTTTTTTATTTTCTCGGGGTTTTGGTTTTGTGTCATGTTTAATCTATTTTAGATTTTAGTTTGCGATTGTAAATTTTGTTTAGATCTTTAATTGTTGTAGACTTTTCAATTACTTTTTAGTACAGGAGTGAAGCCAGAAAATTTTTATATTAAATTTCATTGTATATGCCATCGATTTAGTTTAGTTTTAACTTGGTCGTTTTCACAAACTTCGATTTGTTTAACTTAGATTAGATTTAGATACGAGGATTTATGTTTTTTTAATGCTTAGTTTGGCTTTTTGATTTTTGTTTTAGCTAGTTTAATTTCTTTAAGGTTTAACTTTATTTTGTGATTTAATTTAATGGTTTAATTAGATTTTAGATAGTTTAAATTTTAGTTTTAATTTAATCTTAGTTTAGATTTAACTTTTGTTAAAATTAGAAGCTTTTTTACATTTAGTTAGTTTTAGATTTAGATTTAGATTTTAGTTTCTCTTTAGAATTAGCTTTGATTTTTGTTTTAAGATAAAAAATATATATATATATATATATAAAATTATAAAATATAAAATTCCAAAAATATTTGTTCTTAGAGTTTAATTTTTAAATTTAAGTTTTGATTTCATGAAAAATAAAACAAAAACAAAATAATAAAAAACTATAAAAATTCTCAAAAAATTTCTCTTTTATGGTCAAATGAGCTTTTGAAATTTTATCTTAAGAGTGACTATATAAAATCTTTGATTTGTCTGGATCGAAATTAATTGAAACATTTTAAATCCTGGCATTTTCATCTTATTGCTTCATGGTTGTAGCGTTTTCAATTATATATCATTGTGATCAATTGTGTTTTAATAAGCAACAGTTAATCGCCACTTACTTGTTTATAATTACATAACGGGATTTTGTTTGACTCCATAAGGCACTAGTCTTAAACGTGAAATCTAATTTAGATCTGTGGAACCCCGTTCATTTTATCAAGTATTTGGTGTTTTAGCTGTGTCTCTTGGACTTTTCCTCTTCATTTCTAATAGGGTCTACCTCCCTTAGCTTGCAAGGAGACAACTTAAATAGAGGGATTAGGGATAAAGGTGACAGCCCCCAATCTGAGCCGTTGTCGCGGTGCCTGGACGATCTGTGCGACAACAGAACCCACAACGATGTTATCATGAGATGACCATCAAATCTTAATGCCAGATATTTTTAATAATTCCAATCAGAAATTAAAATATTCCTATAGTCAAACTTTTGATAAAAATTTAAAAGCTCACTTTGACTAACTTTTTTTTGAGAAATTTCTAAAGTTGAAAATTTAGAAATTTTTGGGTCCTTTTTTTATTAATTTTTAATTTTAATTTAATTTAATTTCTCTATTCTAAAAATAAAAAATTAAAACTAAAGCTAAAATCTAAAAAAATCTAAAAGTTAAAACTAAACTAAAACAAAAGTAATTAAAATCTAAAAAAATTAAAATTTTAAAATCTAAAACAAAAAATTAAACTAAAGCTAAACTATCTAAAATCTAAGTCACATGACACAAGGACACGAGACACGGAGAACACGTAAATACAAGTATTCGACACGAGACATCGTGACCTGGGAAACAGGACACGAGGGACACATTATATATATATAATATTAACAAATTGCAATTATACAAGGCTACAAGCACATAAGAAATACTAAATAGTCATTAAAAGCACAACAATAGTCAATGACTCATGAGTCATTAAAATTTAAAAGCTAAAACCATAACAATAACTTGAAATTTAGAAGAACTTAGATATTAAAACAATAAAATGCAGATTTTCCATAAAGTCTTCCAAATCAAAATGTACTATATAGATACTAAGGGAATGCCATTGGAAAATACAAAAGAGTAGATACAAAATAAGTAGGAACCACTTCACTAGCCACGAGTCCACGACTCATCACTCTATCAATAGTCCATGTCCTCCTCCATGTCATAATCATCATAACTGCCACTGCCATCTGGCCCTACTCCATTCTCCTCCTCTATGCCCAATCCAAGATCTCCTGCGCTGAGGATGACCCCTCAAGAGACTCATCATCAAAAGTTACTTGCTCTAGCATTGGGTCATTAAGATCCATGTTGGCTAATGCCAACTCAACACTGTTGTCCAAGCCCATATCATCAGGAAACACATCTCACATCTTTGTCTTGCCCTTCAACCATTCTTGCCTCTACCTGTAAATAAGACGAAGGTTGGTGTGCACATACACCATTGTCTCCGCCTTGGCTTGCTCAAGCCTACTCTTTTTCAAACTATATAGATTCCCATAAGTGCTCCAATTCCTCTCACAACAACAAGATGAAGTAACTTGAGAGAGGACCCTCAAGGCTAATTGTTGTAATTCCTCTCACAACAACAAGATGAAGTAACTTGAGAGAGGACCCTCAAGGCTAATTGTTGTAGAATAGGGCATGCTGCCCCATGAGTTGCCCACCAAGCATAGGCATCTTTGACCCCCCTATCTCCAAGTACATCACACCCGCCAAATCTCTTAGTGCTAGTGGAGAACTCTACAAAGCCTTCCTCCACCTCAAGAAAATATGCTCTATGTTGAAATATCTTAGGACACGTTTTCGAAAACGGAGGACATGTTTTCGAAAACGGAGGACACGTTTTCGAAAACGGAGGACACGTTTTCTGTTTCGGAGGACAAGACCAAAATCATATTGCACACGTTTTAGGTCGTTTTTCGTGTCCGACACGTGAAATACGAGACACGTGACCCTAGAGGACGTGTCTTGTGACTTAGTCTAAAATTCTAAAAATATTAAAAAAAATATTAAACTCTAAACTAAGACCTAAACTAAATGCAAATCGAAAAAACTAAAGTCTAAGTCCCTTTTTCTTATTTTAAAATTTTTTCAAATGTCAAACTAAAATAAATCAAATTGAAAAATCATAAAACAGAAAAAGAAAACTACGTTAATGCTTGTTTATGCAGGCATGAAGGATGTCCGTACGGATCGTATGGACGACAAGTAGAAGAAAATGCAGGTGTGACAACGAAGGGGAAGACGATCGAGTGAAGGAGATGGCGGATGGGAGTTGACGGCAGAGAAAACAAAAAAAAAGATGCTGGCAAAGGGACGCAGGCCGTATGGCCGTACGGACAGCCAGGGATGACGGATGAAAAGCAGAGGATAAGTGCAGATCGGAAGGCAGAGGTATAGAGGGAGCGGATGGATGTCAAGGAAATGGGCAGCGTTGTACAGATGGCAGAGGAAATTGAGTGTTTGGATCAAGTGAAGGACGTTGTACGGACGACAGTGAGGCTGTGGCAGCGTTTCAGAAAAGGAGAAATGAGGGATGAGAGCTTGCAGATCACGCACGGACAGAGATAAATGATTGCCAATTTTTTGAATAATTCTTCCTCACCCAACAATGAAATTTCACCAATATAACTCAGATCTAAAATTATGAATTCAAATGCACCTGAGATTTATTCTTTGCAGCGAAATAATACTCAGATTTGCTAGCAAAAATGATCCTGAGGCCAGATCTTATCCTCCAGGGCCTAGATCTGGCTCAGATCAATTTTTGTTTTGTTTTGTTTTGTTTGGAGAATCCCTATAAAACCTGCACAACCAGATCAGATCCAAAACTATACAAAAATAAACCCTCAAATCCTAAAAGTAAATGCAAATTCACAATGTTAATTTACAGATTCGAGGCCCTCTTGGCTAGATTTAAAACCATTTCAGCACAATTCAGAAAAATAAAAATTTAAGAGAGGCAGAAGCCCCAGAAGACCTTGAAAAACACAATTTCGTAAGATAGCTTTGGGAATTAGGAAACAATGAGCTTTTCAGATTTATGAAATCTGAGCGTTGGCTGGTCTAACTGAAGACTTCCCCAAACGCTCAAACCTTTAAAAAACGATCTCTGCACACTTAGATCTGAATTTTAGATTGATAGAGATTAAAAAAAATAAACATGAGACTTTTCAGAAAAACAGATAACTAATCTTTCCGTTAAATCAAAATGCAATTTTAGTAACCCAGAAAACTGCACAAGATACCTGTCTGCAGATTAATCCATAAAGGCCACCAACCATCAAAATGCCAAATAAAGTAGCAGAGTTTAGAGACAATATCAGCACATAGATCTGGAAAAGGAACACCAAAGTTTGTAACCCCAAAGTCTTTATGCTTTATTCAATAAAAAAAATCACAAGAGCTTCCAAGAACAAGTGCACGATTCAAAGATCGGATCAAATGTCATACCAAGACCTCTAATTTATAAGACAAAATCTCCAACGGCTAGTTCAGTTGATCCATGTCAAAATAATCTCGATCGTCGAAAAGATTTGATCATCTTTTAATCTGGACCGTCGAAATTATAAATTTGAGGAAAAATGAATTTATCATTTAATTCCATTTTAATTAACTCAAAAATAATATTTTTGAGTTAATTATCTCGAAATTTTGACTTTGACTTAACCACCTAGGCCCTAGGGTCCAAAACTTTTTGAAATTCTCAATATTCCCTTGGCCTAGGACTTTTAAAAATTCATTTTTTAAGGACCAATGAATTTTGCCTTTGAAGAATTTTAACTCACCTAGGACTTAAAATTAATTAAATTTCTGGCTTTGGATTTTTAATTAATTTGGCCAGAAAATTTAATTAATTGACTCAGAGGGGATTTAATTATTTTTTCCAACCCTCTTTACATAAGATAAATACATTTAGACACATAAAAGGGGAATACCCATTCGTATAGACCCTCAAATAGCTACCCAATTCTGCGACTCAAAATATGATCTAGTAGACCAAGCAGCTTGTAATAAAATAATCTAGCCAATTAGCTAGGATTATTCCCAAACTACTTTTACAAAGACTCGATAGAAAACACTAGGACTTACTTAGCATCTTGATGACAAAATCCACCCTAGCTTTAGGGTGAGGCTGGAGGAAAAACTCTGCTGATCACTTGTGTCGAAAAACACAAGTAAATCAGTGAGACAAAAAACCTTCTAGAATAGAAATCATCACCAACATACTGGGCTTACCTAGGTTGTTACATACATGATGGTCTTACTTAGATCATTTACATTATAAACATGCAGAATGGGTTTACATCATTTATAAAAAATGTCGGCTGCTGATGGAATCTGAATGGCGCGAACACGTCGAACATGATGAATCCCATTTGAAAAAATGGTGGTGTACTGCTATGGGGTCGTTGACAAAGTGTGGTCAACAGGTATATATAGTTTTCTGCTTCAAGTCCAAATATTGTGAGCAATAGTGCATTGCCAGTTATTCTCTCTACTGGGAGTCCATCGATGTTGAATCTTAGGAGACCTTATGAGTGTAATTGTTAGTTACCACCTAGTGTAGCCCAACCTTTTTGTTTAGGGCCCAGGCCACTCTCCTGATGACATTATCATGCTTTGTATTGGCGACTTCATAGAGATATATGGGTCTATGTGCTTCTCCTAAATATCAAACGTTGATTAAGGGTAGCTCTTATATTTCTTGTTGGTGATCTGGTCAGCTCCCCTTCTTTTGAGGCACTTCTTTTTGGACTGTCTTCACCTTCAGGGCTGTACTCTATTGCAAATTGTCTTTGCTTAATTACCGACTGCCATATTGTTATAGTATTATGCTTTTTATTCACTTTATTTCTTCTCGAGGGAGGAACCGCCTCAGTTACTCCTTATTTGAGACTATATTTGCTGTTTTTCATGTCACACTGACCTGTTTGCTTTATTTGTGGATATCAATGTAATTTTCTTCTTTATTTCTTGTGTCTATTTTAAATGTGCATCTACTCGTTTAAAATAATATAAAATTACAAATTGGAAGACAGAGTAGGCTATTTGAACTGCTAAATATGAAGGGTTAATTTCAAGGTATTAAGATGTATGCACAAGCACAATGCTATTCCTTTTCTTCAGGATGAGATAGGTAGGGACACACCAGTTCTTCTGCCACTTGTTTAATGGTTGCAATAACTTTTATGTGTATGCATCACTGTTAATTTGTTCATGGATTGCAACTGATTATTATTTAGTATAATTGTGTATTCTTTTTTAAAGAGCTCTATGGTTTCTTTAACATAAATAGTTTAAATAATCAAATGACAAGATCTAGTAGCTAGCGATCATTCTTTGGATTTAGACTGATATGAACCAAATTCTTTGACGAGGCTATGCCAAAAGAATAAGTTCATTTTATAGTAGAACAATAAATTTTGAATATAAAGCTTGGTAGAGCGATTTGTTCATCAGAGTTTTTAACAATTTCAAATTGTGTTTTTACTGCAGAGTGAGTTTATTGCAGAGTGTTTTATGCGCCGAGTCTTCATATCAGGATTTACAGGTAGTGCAGGCACTGCAGTTGTCACTGAAGACAAGGCAGCACTTTGGACAGATGGACGGTATTTCCTTCAGGTGTTTCCTTGAGAGTGTATGGAGTAAATATTTTGCTGTAATATTTTTTTGCTATTTTGTCCTTATCTACAGTAAATTTCTATATTATAATTGACATAATATATTTACCATTATCAGTGATTTCTTTATTCATGTATTTCATCATTTGCCAAGCAGATATTGCATATTGCAGATCATAGAATTTACTGTTGGAGAAGGCATATTTCAATCCATGCATATTATTTTAAAATTTATATTCAAAAGTGAACAATTTGTATGTAGGCAGAGAACCAGTTAGGGCCTGATTGGATGCTTATGCGAGCTGGCACTGCTGGGGTTCCCACTATCAGTGAATGGTTAACTGATGTCTTGTCTCCAGGCTCCAACGTTGGTATTGATCCAGTAAGTCTGATAGATGGATTTTTTACTAATGAATCCAGAGGAAAAATTTTGAGCACAATATGTTTGTCTGAATTCCAATTTATCATTTTTATGATATTGATAGAAAGGCACTAATAATCTGTCTGAAGTCTCTCTGCTTCTATGCTAGCAGTTGCTGTGCATACTATGGTATAACGCCTGTGCAAATAAATGGTTCTTCCATCTCAGCTTTTTCAATAGCTATGGCATTCATGCTAGTTTAAGCTTCTCTGCATGATTTTGATAGCCAAGATAGTTAAGCTGATGCATTAAAATATCGAGTATATGGATACTGGAACTTTGAATGCCAGTGCTTAAAATAGTTAGATTTCAGTGTGATGGAAACGATAGAGTAGTGCTAACGGGAAATAACAACAATTGCATCTTTTATTGTATTGCATAGATAATTCCTGGAGAATCATACTCCCAAATTGACATCAAAATAGCAAGTAAGATTGAACCTAAGTCACCTGACACGGGGACATGAGACACGAACACGTTGCCCCCCCGAAACAGGACACGTTATATATTATTTTGTTAATATATATATATTAAAAATTAGATATTTCTTACACAAATTCTCATTCATGATACAAATTCATTGATTCAAACATAGATCTTCATCTAGATGTAAGTTTTACAAGGTAACATTATCCATACAACTACAATTGTGACACATTCATCAATGATCCAATAGGAGAAAGACAAGATACTGCAGTTTTCTCATAAAATCATCAAAATCAAAATGTGTTCAATAGGTAGTAGAAATGGCAATGGCAAATAGAAATAGCAAATACAATACAACTACAAGCCTCAAGGCAGTAGGTAGCTCATGAGTCATCAATCCTCATCATCAAAATCAGCATCACTATCATCATCATGGTCACCACTGCTCTCCTCTGCTGCATCCTCCTCCTCTATTGCCTGGCCCTTGCTCTCTTGTGACATATTTCCACGAGGGATATTTGTTATTTTGAGGCTGCTGTTTTCCCTCAACATTTGAAGTTGTTGTTGCAGCCCCACTTCCAATAGAGGGAACACTTGCAGACTCTGATGAAATTGGAACATGAAGGGCATCTCCAATGGGGACATTCTTCCCTTTCCTTTGCCCCTTCACTACTGCCCTTGATTGAGCCACGAATGTTGTAAAAAAAGCAAAGAAAAATGCACAAATTTGTAAAAAAATGCACATGCAAACTGCTGTAATAAAAGTGCAAAAAATATAGAGACAAAATCACTTACCGGTTGCTTGAATTTCTTCCAAAATGCTCCCACACCTTTTTCTCTTTGCTTCCACACATCCACAACAAACCCACATTAAGAGAGAGCTAAATGTGAAGTTGAAATGTCCAAAATGACCCTTTATGGGCTGCGTGGCCCTCATAAAAGTCAGACAGGTGTCCTAGAATCAGGACACGATCAGGACACAATGGTGTCTTGATGGGACACGACTGGGACATGATGGTGACCTGATGGAACACGTTTGGACACGACCAAAGGACACGTGTCCCACTGAATCGTGTCTGATTCGACCGATTCGGGACACAACGGGGCTGAGGAATGAATCTGGTTTCTTTATATTCTCGACAGAAAAGACAGTTGGGTGCATTAAATGATTTAAGAATAAATAACTAATAGTACTCTTCACTAGTGATATTTTGATTACATACCGAAAGCATTCTAATCAACATTACGTTAAATGAATGAAGCTACAGATGCTCCAATTCTGGAAATATGGTGACAACTTGAATAGCATAAGATTTAAGACAAATCGATGAGGTAAGAAGTGCCAGTACATAATTCTCTACCCTTACCGTTCATGTGGGTACTGCAGATGTCTTATTTGACTTTTATATGTTCCCAAGAAAAGCATGTGGTAAATGTATCAAATGATTCAAGAATGCCTCTAGAGGATGCATGCGAGACTTGATTATAAAAACTTAAATGCACAGGTTTCACCTTAAAAAGCTTCCATTCTGATTGGTGTGAGACTATTTCCTCTAGGATCTGCCCCTTGTTGGATGAACTCAACCCTTGATTAATTGACCCTTCAACTGACAATTATTTCATTACTTGCACAATTTAAATTATATGTCTGCTTCATGTATTTAGTTACAATTATTTTGACATTTTACAGATTTATATCGTTTATTACAATGACCATTGTTAATCTCAGACTCCCAGGCCATACAATTTTCCAGCAATGCAAGATTCACGCTTGACATAAATAACTGGTTTGCTGGAAGCATGATGTGTTCTTCGAAAAATATAAAACAATATCAAGAAGGGTTGAGGTATTCTTGTCGCAACCAACAAGATTTGCAAATATATTTGAGGTCCATAATTAAATCTTTGAGTTGACAAGTTCTTGTTGCTTCAAAGCTATTAGCTGCTATAGATCCAAACAATGTCATGTTGAGCACACACTTGTACTGAAGGGGGTGGGAGTGAATGAGTATAAGACATTTTTTTTACTTATTTAAACATTCATGAACCATAAGAAAGCAATCACATATGAGATCTATGAGCCACATATAATGGAACACAAGATTTACGTGGAAACCCTTTCGGGAGTGTTGTCGCTCAAATTGTACACTAGAATGCGACAATGCTCAAGGTAGGGGCTGTCACTCTGGTCCCTGCCCTCTTCGTTTAAGCTGTTTCCTAATTGCAGACTAAGTGGGGTAGTCCCTATGGATGAAGATATGAACTAGTTGTCGGAAACCAACAAGTAAAGGAGACACAACTGAATGTCTTAGCAATTTTGTTAAAATTATTAGGCAAGTATAATTATTAAGCACCTCTTGATTAGTTTGATTAAGATAGCGAGTTAGAGACCAGTGCCTTTAAAGTTGATTACTTGCACAATTTAAATTATATTTCCAAGTCACTAGATGAACAGTTGTTGCAATATGAAAATTCTATCCTATATGAAGTGCATGACCTAGATCTATGTGAGATGCAGGCTCTTGGTTATTTTTAATTATATGCTTAATCTAGATGAGTCTCTTCTCTCAACTGTTTTGAAGTTAGTCTTGAATGTAGGTTGTAGAGAGAAGTCCAAAGGAAGGAGGCTAAGGCCTCATTAACGATACCTCTTGTGGAGTTCTAACCACCCAAGTGCCCTCATTCCTACAAGGGATCTCCTGCAAGAGAATTGCAAGGTCACCTGTGTTAACCACAAATGAGGGTCTAAACTTCGCAAGTTAGGTGAGAAAGGTGGTCCTATCGTCTTACAACCAAGCTTATGCTTGGAGGTATATTTTATAAATGCACTTCTGGTCCTAGAATGAAATGCAAGATGTGAGTGAATGCCTTAATGAGATTATTAACCGAAACAAGTTCCTCAACAAGATTTATTCCATTCCAAACATGTATTGTGATGCACAATGAGCAAGAGGAACTTGAAATTACAATATTACAATAGAAAGTGCTTTGCAATATCAAAGTGTAAAAGATCTTTTAAGTGCAACACACTTTGAATTACTCAAATGAACCAATGCTCTTCAATTACTATCAAATCCCATAAATGAACCAATTTATCTCAATTAAATAGCAAGAGTTGTTATGATCACAATAGCGAGGTCTCTTTAAACTTGATATGTCAATTCGGGACAAAGAGAGAATAATGACATTCACCACAGTTATCCAAGATTCTTATTTATGCCAATTAAGTTTGCCTTTTGCAATAATTAAACGGATGCTTATTATGAGGGTCAATTAGAGCACAATTATCTTGAAATGAAATTGCTAACAGTGATCTTCAAGAATAGAGGACACTGATGAAATGCAAGAGAAATTCTACCAAGGATGCAGTTTCCAATGTGTAATGAAATTCAAGGATCCCTTTTTACCAATTTAAGAAAAACAAGTTTTCATAAAAGCAATTACTTTAACACTTTATCATTAGCTTAGAAAGAGAGAGATAATGTTACCAAGACCTAGAGATGAATTCTTATGAGTGTTAAGCCTTTGCAAGATGTTTTCTTACCACTGTTACTTTAGATATCAGACTCTTATATGCTCATATCAGACTTCAGAAAACTTATATCAGATCTCAAGAAACATTTGAAATGTCATCAATAGAAAAGCCAATGTTTACTTGGCCTATGCAATATCTTAGAGCTATTATGGATGATTTTATTGAGATTATACCACTGTTAAGAGCCTTTTCAAGATCTGATTATCAAGACAGAGAGGAAAAGAGGGGATAAGAGGCAAAGCCTTAGGCCTAGAGGCCTTGTTGAATGGATAATGAACTCCCAATGTGCACTTGAACTCCTCCAAACACCTGCAACACCAATTTTAATTTGATAGAGATCACAAAATGATAGATCAACTCTCTTATGACCGTGGTTAGGGCCTCTAGGGCTAATTGATGGACCAATGAGACCTCAATCCCTTGAAATCCTACCTTAAACCAATGGTAGGTCTGCAAAACAAAGTGTTAGCTTGAAACACAATCGATCAATGGCAAAACTGATATGAAAATCAACTTCAAACTCTTGCCAAACTTACCCTAAGCCTGCAAACACAAGAAATTATTACAAAATCAATTGCAAAGCCAAAAATGAGCACAAAAGGGACTGTGCTAAAGGGAATAAAGGCCTAATGAGGCTTGTGCTAGGCTTTGAAAGGGAGAAAAGGCCTGCGGCTTAGGGTTAGAAGCCCTCTAAGGCCTGCAACTATGAGGAGAAGCCAGCCAAAGGGCTATGACTAGGGGAGATAAACCCTATTAGGGTTGCTACCACAAGAAGAATCCCTCTAAAGGGTTGCAGCTAGGAGGAAAGGACCTCAAAAGGCCTGTGGCGAGCCTCCAAAGGCTACGAAACCCCTGTAAAAACAAGATTACCCAAAAATTCGTTGAAAAATCACCTCCAGAAACCCTCCAAGGGCTGCAGCCTTCCTTTATTCGCTGAACATTGAGCAAATAAGGTTTGGGAAAGCTAGATCTAGTCCTCTAGGCCTTGGATCAGGCCTTCTTTCTTGAATGACTTGCTCACTTGGGCTAGACGACTCTTCTAGAGGCATAATTACCCTTGAAACCCTAGCCGTTTAGGCTAGGGCTCTCAAAAAAATTGATTTCTCTTCAATCACTTGAGCTAGCACCTGCACAAATGAAAAATAGAAAGCCCAAATATCCAATATATACAAAAATTTCAAATAAACCCCAAAACCACAATGCTATTCAAAATAGAAACAATGGGTTAGTATTAAAATACAAGGGTTAGAAAGAAAAAAATATTTACAAAAATGAAATTGCTCTTATTAGCATATTAAATCCTTGTAGCGCAAGTAAATAAATGAGAGAATTTTAATTAATTTTAAAATTTGGAAAAACCCTCTTGCATCAAATATTCGATACATCAAGACTTGGAGACAAATGAAATGTTACCCCTCACAGTTGCCTAGTTGACCAAGGGTTGGAGCCAAACAAAATGTTACAACAAAAATTCCAATTTGACCTGTTTGAAATTGATTTTAGGATCATTCAAAAACCTTAACTTTCACACGGCATATCTCCAAATATATAGTGAACCAATGTTTGGAATTTTTACTTGAGGTATTGCTATGTCTCTGAAAATTTTATAGTCTAAAACATCCCAAAAAATGAGCTATAGCGAAAATCTCAAAGTGTTAAATTTGGACAACTAGGTCCAAACTCCATCTTGTGATGCTCAGATGAAGATTCCAATATTTGTATTGGATTCCTCTTTCAGAGAGGTGTAAAATCGATATAAAATTGATTTCAATCTGATGAGCAGAACATTTATTTTGAATTTATTATTTGTAATAAATTTTATGTGTAGGTCGGCCTTAAGGTTTTTACCCTCAGCAGATGTGTCACACACCTCTCATGATTGGTATTTATAGGGTCAACATTGGAGCATTTTCAACTTATCTCATCACACATCTTCTCCTTTGATTATATACGAGCATCTGAGAAGCAGTTTCATCTCCCACGTGAGAAGAAGGACGAAATCTACTGCAACAAATTTTCTGCAGTTAGGGTTTTTGGGAAAGTTTGACCAGCGTTGACTTTGGTCAACGCATGGTTCGAATTGGCTGAAATTTTGTGGAGAGTTCGATTTTTGAAGGTCGTACTCATTGGCACAAAAATCAACGTCAAAAGATTTGAGGACTGCTGTGACACATTCTGGGTTGGCCGACCAAGAAGACTTTGCTGGTTGAAGCATCTTGCTAACCGCCGTAACGCACCAACACATTCTCCTATTTCTGGTTTTCTTCTATAGATCCACTGGTATGTTCTATCAGCATTTTACTTAACTGTTTATGTGATTGCTGTTATAAAAATAAAGCTGCATCAAGCATAGAACATCTACATAAATTTACATGGAATCAGAGCTGAGGTGAAGACAAACCCTAACTTATAGCAATCACCAAAAGAGAAAAATGAGTTCCACAAGTTATGGCTTCAAGGAGGATGACAAGCTGACTGGAAGGGATGACTTCCATGCTTGGAAGATGATATTAGATCTCAAATTAGAAGACCATGATTCGGGATCACATCGTAAGACACAAGAACTCCATCCACTGCCATCATGCAAAACTACATAAGAAGGGGAGATCAAAGTGCCACGACTGTAACCATACGAGTTCTGGCGTTAAGATATTCAGCCAGGCACATCCAAGGAGATGTATGATAAGCTGATACAAATGTTCAAAGTAAATAATGCAAACCAAGTGCTATTCTTCAAGAATCAATTGAAGAATCTGAAGAAAGGCAGGGATGAGTCTGTCCAAACATACTTTCTGAAATTGACCGAGATCAGGAACAATCTGCTGGCTATTGGGGAGACAATAGCCGATTGTGAGATGGTACTCATCGCACTTGGAGGGCTCCCATATGAATGGCAAGTATTCAACACTACCATTCTCAATAATAGTACAATTCCTAACTTTGACGAGCTACTGTCAAGATGCATGCAAGAAGAGACAAGAATGAAGGAATACGAAAATGACAGAAATGCTGCCTATGCTGCTCATTCTAGAAAGAAGAACTCTGGTGGTTCAAAGAACAAAGGAAGAGTAGGGGCCCAAGGAAAGAAGGGCAAGTGTTTCACTTGTCATAGGCCAGGTCATCATGCTAGAGAATGTCCTTTCAAGAAGGATTCTCCCGATAGTGATGACAACAACAACAACCGGAGGAATGGAAATCAAAGAAACAACAAGTCCAAAGGAAAGAGGAAGGCTTCCTCTGGCGGAAACAATCAACCTTTCAAAAGGTCTAGAAACTCCAGGTATGAGGAGTCAAATGTTGTTGATAAAAGAAATGAATACATTCTTGTATCTGCCCTCTCTGCTGCATCCCCGCCCGACACTATGGATGTCTGGCTGATAGATAGTGGTGTCTCAAGACACATCACTGGGTTCAAGGAAGCACTCTCTGACATGGTTGAGAAGGATACTAATCTGGAAATTATCCTTGGAGATAATGCCACATATCCCGTGAAAGGGACAGGGACTGTGACCCTCCACTTGTCTCAAGGACAAGTCCTACATTTGTAGGATGTACTCTATGTACCAAAATTGAAGAAGAACCTTGTGTCTATATCAACCATGGAAGACAAAAGGTTTCAATGTGGCATTCACTGATGGAAAGGTGCACATGTGGAAGAAGAATCTCAAGGAAGCTATCATGATTGGTTTTAGAGTTGGAACACTCTACCAGGTTGAAGGAAGTCCACTAGGAGCTATGACATGTGATACTATCCGACAAATTGAACTATAGCACCGGAGGTTTGGACACCTTCATTACAAGGCCCTTCCCGAAGCAAGGAAGGTGGTGACAGGGATGCCCGATTTTGGAAATAGTCATGAAGGTGTATGTAAGGGTTGTGTCGAAGGAAAGCATACAAGGGGACCCTTCCCCTCAAGTGTCACAAAGACATTTGATATTTTGCAACTGGTCCATTCTGATCTATCTGGTATGCTACCCGTGACATCCCTGGGAGGATGTTCTTACTATATGACATTCATTGATGACTTCTCCCGCAAAACCTGGATATACTTCTTGAAGAAGAAGGATGAGGCTTTCATGTGGTTCCGTACCTTCAAAGCCTTGGTGGAAAATATGACAGGGAAGAAGATCAAGATTTTGAGGATCGACAATGGCACTGAATATGAGTCAAATGAGTTGAAGGACTTCTGCAGAGAAGCTGGCATTAAGAGGGAGACTACTACTGCCTATACTCCTGAACAGAATGGCGTTGTTGAATGAAAGAATAGGACCATTGTGGAAGCTGCCCGTGCCATGCTATGTGACCAGGGTCTACCGAAGTTTCTGTGGGGAGAAGCTGCAAATACTGCTGTATACATTCAAAACCGATGCCCTCATTCCACCCTGGACTCCAAAACTCCCAAAGAGGTTTTCACTGGTAAGAAACCTAACGTCTCACATTTTAGAATTTTTGGATGTCCTGTTTATTTTCATGTGCCAAAAGAAAAGAGAAGTAAGCTGGATGCTTCTGGGAAGAAAGGAATGTTTGTGGGCTACAACGAAACTTCTAAGGCCTATAGAGTCTATGTACCTGGTCAAAGGGAAGTAGAGATATGCCATGATGTCACTTTTGACGAAGATGCTTCCCTGAAGAAAGTAGTAGATCTTTCGAGATCTGAGGAAAATCATGAAGCAAGGCCTGGAAATCAAGAAGAACCGCAGGATGAGACAATGCCCGATGTTGAAGGACCAATGGACCCAATCGATCCATCTCCTTCACTGAGAAAGAGACCATCATGGCTCAGGGACACTCTCGAAGATGCTGAGGGACATGCTGCCCCGAGGGGGACATTCCGAGAAAGCAAGAAGCCGTGTAGATACCAAGGGTATCTGGCTGCCATGAGTACTATTGTACAATCTGAACCTGGATCTTTTGAGGAAGCCGTAAAGCATCAAGTCTAGAAGGATGCTATGCACGAAGAATATGAGTCCATAATGAAGAATGATGTCTGGGATGTGATTCCAAGACCGAAGGACAAATCAGTTGTCACCGCAAAATGGCTCTACAAGATCAAGCATGGATCTGATGGAAGTGCTGAAAAGTTCAAGGTAAGATTTGTTGCTCGTGGCTTCTCTCAAAAGGAAGGAATAGACTATGATGACATATTTGCACCTGTGGCACGATATACCACCATTTGATCAATCATAGCCCTTGCTGCTATGCAAGGATGGAGTCTTCATCAGATGGATGTCAAGATCGCTTTTCTGCATGGTGCAATAAAAGAAGAGGTGTATGTAGAACAACCTCTGGGGTTTGAAGTCCAGGATCGGGACACTCATGTCTGCAGGTTGAAGAAAGCCCTCTATGGGTTGAAGCAAGCAACCGCAGCTTGGTACGAGAGGATAGATAGCTACTTGATGTCGGGTCACCAAGTAATGTCATCCAAACCTTACTTCAAGGTTGTCCGTGGTGTGCTCTCTTTCCAAGCAGGCGTAAGACCTCTTCTTGACAAAGCCGACCCTCTCATTCATCAATGTAAGAGGGAGCTCGCTGCTGAGTTCGAGATGAAGGACCCAGGACTGATGCACTACTTCCTAGGCCTGGAGGTCTGGCAGAGACCTGGAGAGATTTTCCTTTCTCAAGGAAAATACATTGTGAAACTTTTGGAAAGATTTGGTATGGTGGACTGCAAGTCCGTGTCAACACCAATGGAACTCAACTTCAAGAAGTTGAGTGGCATCGCTGCTGGGCCCGTATTGGCAAATCCTACCGAGTATCGTCAACTCGTAGGGGCCCTGATGTTCTTAGTGAACACCTGTCTAGATATATGTTTTGCAGTGAACACTTTGAGTCAACAGATGGTTGAACCTCATCACTTTCACTGGGTTGGTGCCAGGAATCTTCTGAGATACCTTCGGGGCACGATAAACCATGGACTGAGATACACTGCCGGGAGCGTGACACTCCTTGGATATACTGATGCCGATTGGGCTGGCAGTGTGGTGGATCGTAAGAGCACATCGGGATGCTGCTTCAATCTTGGTTCTGCTTCGATTTCATGGATGAGCAGGAAGTAGAAGTCGGTGGCCTTGAGCACCACAGAGGTCGAATACATTGCAGCAAGTATGGCTTGTTGTTAAGCAGTTTGGTTGCGAAAGCTCTTTAGTGAGCTGTTTGGACATGTACTAGATACCACTGTGATACTCTGTGATAACCAGAGTGGGATTCGCTTGACCGAGAATCCGATGTTCCACGACCGATCCAAGCATATTGATATCAGGTATCATTTCATCCGGGATATGGTACAACGAGGCACCGTAAGGCTCGATCATATAGGAACTGATGAGCAGGTCGTGGATATTCTCACTAAGCCCCTGGGGAAGGTCAAGTTCCTAACCTTCCGTGAGACTTGGTATTGTGGAACGACCCTATGATGTGGGTCCTGTTGGACGATGAGCTCGAGGAGCTCTGGGGGGCTTTGGGGACAGCTTCTCAGAGCTATGAGCAACCACAAGGCTAGGCTTGCCAAACCTTGTTGGTGTGCTTGGACCCCACCGCTAGACACAGGCTGAGTTGTCCACTTTGTCATCGTGCTCTGTGATGTGTCCTACCCATTGGAGTTCAAAGATCATGGAAGCAATTCTCCTCATTTGGGTGCTGAGGTGGGAAAAGCTAGAGACCGTAGCAAAGATCGATGGACGCATCGAGATTGCCGTACTCTTCTAGGAATGGCACGTACCAACCACTTGATCTGGGATCAAGTCTAGTGAGGTTCTGACCTCCGCTGACTTCGGTCGATGAACCGTTAAATTGGTTGGTTGGAGACCTTTTGGGGAGTCCGATAGAGGTTTCTGAATCTGTCAGCCACGGAATGATGTCTTTGTGACTAACCCACTTATGTTCGAAATAAAGAGGCCTACAAAGGTTGTGTAATGCCAGATGACGCACGACAGCTACTAGCATCGGTGGTAGGGAGAGTTCTCCCTAGTTGAGAGGGAGTGTTAAATTTGGACAACTAGGTCCAAAATCCATCTTGTGATGCTCAGATGAAGATTCCAATATTTGTATTGGATTCCTCTTTCAGAGAGGTGTAAAATTGATATAAAATTGATTTCAATCTGATGAGCAGAACATTTATTTTGAATTTATTATTTGTAATAAATTTTATGTGCAGGTCGGCCTTAAGGTTTTTACCCCTAGCAGATGTGTCACACACCTCTCATGATTGGTATTTATAGGGTCAACATTGGAGCATTTTCAACTCATCTCATCACACATCTTCTCCTCTGATTATATACGAGCATCTGAGAAGCAGTTTCATCTCCCACGTGAGAAGGACGAAATCTACTGCAGCAAATTTTCTGCAGTTAGGGTTTCTGGGAAAGTTTGACCAGCGTTGACTTTGGTCAACGCATGGTCCGAATTGGCTGAAATTTTGTGGAGAGTTCGATTTTTGAAGGCCATACTCATTGGCACAAAAATCGAGGTCAAAAGATTTGAGGACTGCTGTGACACATTCTGGATTGGCCGACCAAGAAGACTTTGCTGGTTGAAGCATCCTATTGACCGCCGTAACGCACCAACACATTGTCCTATTTCTAGTTTTCTTCTATAGATCCACTGGTATGTTTTATCAGCATTTTACTTAACTGTTTATGTGATTGCTGTTATAAAAGTAAAGCTGCATCAAGCATAGAACATCTACATAAATTTACACGAATTGACCTATTTGAAATTGATTTCAATACTATTCAAAAACCTTAAACTTACATAGTGCATATCTCCGAAATTATAGCAAACCAAAGTCTAAATTTTGACCACATGTACCTAGAGATCTTGCCTCTCTTTTTTCAAAGTTTCATGGTCTGATCCATCCCAAAACTTAAGTTATAGCAAAAATCCCAAGATGACTCGTTTGAAGTAGATTTCAAGATCAATCACAATCCCTAACTTCCGTAGGGCATATCTTAGAAAGTATAGCGAACCAATGCTTGAAATTTTTCCACATGTACATGAGGATCTTGTCTCGATTTTCTCAAAATTGATCAAATATGGCTTGTTCACTCCACAAATCACATTTTTTCTCCACCTTTAGAACCCCAAGAATATTCCCCAACTTCTCCTGCATACCTCAGATGTTGAAATTGGGTAGCATCAAGAGGTACTCTCACATGCCCTTGGTGCTAGGCTTGTGGGAGAGAAACACTCGTAAAGTGTGATTTTATGAGTGTATGGGCTTTGCACCGAAGTTGTGGGCTTTGTTCCCAAAGTGAGTGGGCTTTGTACCCAAGAAGAGCGTTTAATATTCTAATTTAATGTTGAGTTTGGCATTGGAAGTTTCTTGAAGGACAAAGGGGCTTTTAAAGGGACCTTTGGTCAAGTATAAATAAGAGGCCAATGGAAAGGCGTAAGGGACAACTCATATGGACAAGTTGTAATTGATTTCTTCTTAATTGAGCTCTGAAATTTATCAAGGAAACTGCAGGATTGCGACTAGTGTAGTAGAGGGTTTTGGAGGGTATCTTTTCTATGGTGAAAAAGTGTTATGTTTTGTATTTTGTGTTTGCTGCTTGCAAGTGAGAGGCTCAAAGGGAAGGCCATGCCCTAAGGAAGGCTAGGCAGGCTAAGAAAATGAATGCCGAGCTCAAAGGATTGAGGCTTGACCTCAAGGAGGTTGATTTTTGGAGGCCATAGCCAAGAGGAGAGGTTGGCCGTGTGAAAATTATCCTATTGCAGCAACTGGAAATTATTCTCCTTACTGTAAATTTAATTATGGAGTTTATTTGCTACGCAAAACAATGAATAAAATCACAACTACAATTTTCACCATAAAAATATTGCAAAAAATTAAAAATACTAGAAATTGAGAAATTCTTGCACACATAAAAATTATGACACCGTTATTTTTGGACAATTATCCCCGGAAAAACCCAATGTGGGAAAACAGATGCCACAATAGAGGGTTTTATTATTTATTTAGTAGCTGAAATTGAGTACAATAAAATGATGCCAAATTGGCTTTTTTATCTGAGAGAAATCCCGACCAAAATATTTAAGGGAGTTTTACCCTTCTCTCCAAGCAATCTCGGCTCATAACCTGACCCCTAGAGTGATTTGCGTCACCTCTACGCTGGCTTTGTGCAGTCCCTTGTACACTCAGCCCAGAACTCCCTCTGAATCAGACCTCATGCCTGTCTCTGCTGCTGGAAGTCTCTGTCCAGGCTCTCTGGAAATTTTCTTGGCCTCTGGCACCTGAAACAACCCCCTCCATAGCCAAATCGAACTACCCTTCTTAAGGCACTACACAGTCCCTGCGTAGCCTCCTGGAGAATAATTACGACCTCCTCTTCTGACTCCTCCGGAACTGTAAACTCCCCCAGAAAATCTCTGTACTACCCCTCTGCCAACTGCTACTCGATCACTGGCTCGATCTCATTGCTGAATCATCTGCGACTGAGAAATAAAACTGCCTAGATCACTGAGTATCTGCAACTGGTGTGTCTTCTCCAAGTGCCCATCGACTTCTTCTTAAAATCCTCTGTTAGGATTCCAACGACCACGACTAAGTCTCAATCAAGGGCTAGGATTATCTTGAAGCCGATCCGTGTGAGTTTCTAGAGAATTCTCACATTGACTTAATTAATGCTGATTAATTAACCATATTCCCTAGTTTTTAACTCTGGAAATATTTAAAAATTGGAAAATAGTCTAATTAAGCCATCTTTAGGTGGAATTTCCAGAAAAGATTTCTGGGTTTTGGAGATCTCATGTATTCTAGCCTCTCCACGAAATTTCGTGGCTAGAACACATCCGATGCTACAAAAACTAACACTCCCTCTTAGCGAGGATTGTGTTCTAGTGCTGCACACCCTACGACAACACTCTGTCTCTGTATCATCCCTCTGTCACGCTACTGATGTCTGGCTAGTGTGACTCACTACCACTACCTACCAACTACTTCGCAACTTTGATACTGCATTTGTGTTGCTGCTGACCCTGCTGTACTGCTGCCAACACTGCATCTGCAGTGCAATTCCCTCTCATCTGTTGCTGCTGCAACTGCAACTATTGCAACTGAGAAGCATCCGAAATAATTTGTCCCTACTACGGAAATGGGTTCTCCACCACACCCATTTGTTCTCTAAAATAGATGAACTTAGCTCTCCCTAGAGCTTTCGTGAGTATATTTGCAGCGTGCTGTTCTGTGGGAACATATTGTAGCTGGACTGCTCCATGTTGCACACAATATCTGATGAAATGACTCTTGATATCTATGTGT
Organism: Pinus albicaulis; assembly: GCA_034641835.2. NCBI lineage: Eukaryota > Viridiplantae > Streptophyta > Pinopsida > Pinales > Pinaceae > Pinus > Pinus albicaulis. Next base: position 372,180,055 of record CM076581.1, read on the forward strand.
TTCGACCTGTCATGAAATACTTGTAGAAATTTTATAACCCAACCCCGGTTTTTAGTTTCTCCTTATTTCTCCTATATAGTTAAATGCCCATTCCCATAACCATACATTCAACAAGCTGGAAAAATAAATATTTTCTGAAAACACTAATTCTGGAAATTTCACAATGCTGAAATGCAGAAATAAAAACTCAGAAAATAAATCAGCCACACCCAGAATTTTGACACGCTGATTTTTGGTCAATGTGACCTTGGAAAAACCCCCTACAACTCTTGGGGAAAACCAGTTCGAAAGCTCTTTATTTCTGATAAATGCTTTTGCAGTGAGACAGAAATTACACAGCAAAAAAATTACAGCAACCTCATAAATGTACTTATCTTGAAAATCCTGCAAAACTCCGCCTCTATTTTTGTGCCAAATACAAACAGAAAAGATCAGTAGAAAATACAGCCTTAAATGCTGTAAGGACAGCACCGAAAATAGTGCTGTAACCAATGTTACCAGACTCGGAATCGGCAATAAATCGGCGAGGCAAAAGAGCGAAGAGTTTGAATCGGATCGGGAAAAAATCGGGGAAAAATCGGCAAATTCAATAAATAAAGATATACACATATATTGAATTAAAACAAATATTTTTCATTGATATTCAATAAAGCCATGTCCAAACAATGCATAATATCAATAGATGTCCAAAAAATCATGAATGAATAAGTATCTCATATATGTTATGAGTCCAAACATGATCTGAAGTACTGAGTGACTGAGTCCTAACCAGTGACTACATAGAACCAGAAGCATATGCTTCTAAAAGTTTACAAAATTGAAAATACTGCCAAGCAAATCAGTAAAAAATCAATAACTGAGAGTCGAAGACTCTAAGAGTGAGAACTAGAAGCGATTCCTCCCACTCCTTCACTTGCTTGACTCTCTAAGTTCTCCAAGTCATGTAGACTTAAAAGAGGGGGCTCCTCCTCTATTTGGACCCAATCTGATGCATTTGTAGTTTGCAGATCTATCTCCTCAAGGTCGATTGCTGAATGATCCAAACCTGTCATTATCATGAGACATTGAAATTTGAAATGTAAATTAAAGTTTGAACTTTAAAGTTTAAATTTTAAAGTGCAAATCAAATTATGAAAACATCAAATTCAGGCTCTCACCTAGTATTTGCTTGTTGCAAAGTCGTAGATTGTAATGGACAAATACAAGGTCATTTAAGCGCTTTTGTGTCAATCTATTGCGCTTCTTAGAATGTATTTTCTCAAACATGCTCCAGTTGCGCTCACAACCTGAAGCACTACATGATTGGTTTAAGATTCGAATGGCAAATCTCTTCAAATCTGGGGTATCACTACCAAAATTTTGCCACCAAAGACCTAGCAAATGCCAAGTGTTTGTGAGTAGTAAGTACTAAATAGTAAAAACTTAAAAGAAAACAAAATTTAATAAAACATTTAACATACAAAATAAATTTTAAACAAATTTAATGAATTGATGAAGCCTTCAGAGTACCTCGCAGCATCCTAGTCCTTTCTCGTATAGCACTGGTATAGGCAAATAATTTGGCTGGCGTCCTATAATCCTGTAGTTGGGAAAAGACACGGCTTTGAATTTTTGGATCAGGGGAGCACCTTTCAATGCATGTCATAAGTCCTCTGCCAACCTCCCCATCTTCATTAAATTTGCTCTTATCATAAAAATACTGTGGGTTTAAGAAGTACCCAGCAGCATGTAAAGGGGAATGCAATTGCCTATCCCAACGTGCATCAATAATATCCCAAAGAGGCAAATACTTTGCCTCCTCATCCCCATATCTTCTTTTGATGGTCTCCTTTGCGAGATCCATCGCCTCATAAATGTAACCCATAGCGGGTTTGTCACCATCAACCATCCTGAAAGTTAGCTTTCAAAATTAATGAAATATGAAACTTTGAAAATAAAAAGAAGCTTGAAATGAAATTTTAAAAATGAAAAAAGTTAAAAGACTTGAAGTACTTGAGAACTCTGACAAGGGACTCTGTCACAGCAATAATCTCTTCAACATCTTTCCAAAAACTGTCATTAAACACAAGTGCAACAATTTCAATGCCTTCAAGGGCCTTGGAATGTTTAGATGCCATCCACTCAGGTCCCAAGAACATCCTCTTCAGATTTATCTTTTGCTCAACCACAGATTGCAAAGATATGAAATTTGTTGCAAATCTAGTCACTGTAGGTCGAACAATTTCTTTACCTTCAGTGTATTTTCTCATGGTGTTTAGGACAATAGTGTGGTTGTACAGGTATTTGGTTATGGATTTTGCCTTCTCCACAACCTCATGTATCCAATGAAGCTTACCAATGTCCTCAAGCATTAAATCTAAGCAATGGGCAGCATAAGAGGTCCAAAAAATAGTGGGGTGCCTAATCTCAAAAAGTCTACCAGCGGCCATATAATTAGCTGCATTGTCGGTGACAATTTGTACAACATGTTCTTCTCCCACTTCTTGAACGACTTCCTCCATCATTTCACAAATAATTTGGGCAGTCTTAACCTTTTCTGAGGCGTCCACTGATTTGAGAAACATTGTGCCTGCTGGACAAGATACAAGGAAATTTATTAAAGTTCTATTCCTCTGATCAGTCCATCCATCACTCATGATGGTGCACCCTATCTCTACCCATGATGAACGAAACTCAGCTAGCACAAGCATGACATCTTCAACACTCTCTAACAACAAATCTGTCCTAAGGCTCTCTGATGTAGGGGCTTTGAATCCTGGACCTGCAACAACGACTGCATCAATCATAGCTTGCCAATAAGGACTTCTGGCACAATGGAAAGGTATGTCAGAATAGTACCAAAAGTTAGCAATGGCTTTCCTTGCCTGTATATGGATATCTTTTTTCCAACCAGTGCCATCCAAGGTAGGTTGGGAACTAGGTTTTGTGCGGGGAGCAAAAAAAGTGTTAATGTTTCCACCTCCAGTGTTGAATGCAGGAGGATTCCTCTGGGCTTGAGTTTGACTTTGACTTGGACTTGGAGGCATGTGTGAGAAACTTGGGAATGGCATTGAGGACTCAATAGAAGGAGATGAAAAGGGGGTATTGGAAGAAGAAACTTCAACTCCAAGAGTTCCTATTTCTTGTTTTTGCTTTGCTCTCTTAGCATTATGCTGCGTCAACATCTCAAGGGCCAAGACTGCTTGGTGTTTGACATTATCGTCAACCTTATCGCAGAGACCTATATCATGCCCAGGTATCTGTGCAATGTGGTACTTGAATCTATAGATGCCTCCACTACATTCTGCTTTGCAAAATTTGCAAAGGAGCTTGGCGCTTCCGGGAATCTTGTCACAATAAGCCCAAGCAAAATCCTTCTCCCTCGGCATTGTTGTGGTACCTAACTTCCTGCAAAATAAGAAGACAAAAAAAATAAAAATTAAACAACCTTTGTACATGGAAAAATGAAACAACGAACGTTCTTCACATAATCATAGTATCATACTATGAAAATACAATGTCGGTTGCTAACACTGGCGTTGACAGGGATAATATTTTAAAAATAATTATATAAATTAATTGCAGACAAATTGAATAAAGGCAGGTAGAATTTCTGATGTATTTAGTTATTATAAAATAAAACGGTTTCTAACTGTATTTAAAATGTAATAACTGCAAATAAACTGGTAAAATTCAGTGCACAGTTTCAAATTACTTATAAAGTTCTCCGCCATTTTGCAGTAACCCTAAAATATGATTTTTATTCGGGATTATTCATTCTAAAAATGCAATACTTCACGGTATGGTTAACTGAAAATCAAGTCATGAAAATTTACTCGCCTAATTTCAATATTTTCCATTTCCCGCACAATAGCTTCACCCTGACTGAATTCGACAGAAAACAATATCGACAAAATCAATTTAAAGAGGCGATGAAATTTACCTCAAAGAGTCGAAGAAAAAACAGGGGCGGCAGCGAACTCCCTCAAGACCTTCGAGCTGGTAAACTTCACAAAAGGGACCGCGTAGATTTTTCAGTACAGAAATTTCTTAAAATATTTATCCTGAAAAGAGCAGATATGCTCTCTTACTCAAACTCTGTAACGATGGATTTGTTCAGAAATTAAGGTGTAAGGGAGGCGGCAATGGCCCTGATCCACAACTAACTTCTCGTTCTCGCGGCAATGCACACCAACTCTATGAGAAACGAGATTCTTTTAATGAACAAGTTTGCGGATTAACTCGATGGCGGCTCCACAGTTGCAATGGCGGCTCCCAGCGTGTAAATGAATAATAAAACAGAACAACGGCGTCGTAATAAAACAAGAAAAAACCTTGGCGGGCGGAAAAGTTGAAAACCTAATGGCCGAGCACTCGGGTTAATCGGGTTAATCGCCTGCTCGCGAGTCAAACTCGCGTTGACCACGAGTCAAACTCGGTCAACGCGAGTTTGACTCGTCCAGCTTTGAATCGGCTCGTTTAGCCGCCGAGCAGAGTGCTACTCGCGAGTAATCGGCAAACTCGCCGATTCCTGTTTCACTGGCTGTAACAGCTGTACGACCTCCATCCTCTACTTGAATAAACTTACCAATAGCTTCTGAAGCCATATAGCTTCGCACAAAGGTCTCCCAATCATCAATGACTGCATTCAGGGTAGTGCTCACCATGAGACCATCATCAGGAGTTGCCCCCATAGCAACCAGTTGATCTCGAATTGCCTTCAATCTAATGAGGAAGGGGTCAATTTCCTCTCCCTTGTGCATTTGAAATAGTTGCAGCTGATTCTCCGGAAGCATCTTCCTCTGGAAGGAGGTGCCTTGATACAACTTGATCAATGTTGTCCACATGTCATTTACCGTGTTCTTCTTAGCAATATGTGGGACCACATGAGCCTTCACTTCGTCCATAATATCGATCGAAACGGCTACAACCCTCTCGGCACAATCTTTGATGCCATACTCATCCAGGACAGATAGGATCCTGGCCTTCCAGATGATGAAGTTAGATGCACCATCTAACTTGTCCCGGTCCCTCAATCCATGCGAGGCCATCTTTTTTAAAAAATGTCGAAACATATTCTCTTCTCCCTTCTTCTGCTGCTGCTCTCAGCAAGAGACTGGACCTGGGTTTCTTGGCGATAGAAAGTTGAAACCATCTAAAGAATACGCTCCCTCTGACCAGTGATTCCTTCCCAGAAATCCTCCACCAATTATGTTGAATCAATCCTCTCCAATCACTCCATTGATCGGATCTCAGACTTCTTGGCTAGAAAGTCTTTTGAGGAACGATTTCCACTTTCTTTGTCAACTCTGCTAGACACGGTTCTGCACCAGGGGAAACAATGCCCCACTAGCAACTTCGAAGAATAAAACTACACCTCCAGCTACGACAACTGACACAACGTCACCCCCTCTCGAACTGCGTCACCCTCTTGGGCCTGCGTCAGCCTCTGTGTCTGCGTGAGCTAGACAGGCTCCGCGTCACCCCTGCTGTGTCTGGGCTGTCCCTTTGGTGCTACGCTGCCTCTTTCCGGATCTGTGCTGTCTCAACCGCTTTCCTGCGGCAAAAATCTTCGTCACTTCGGTGATGGCTTCAGCTCCCCCTGATTGGAAATAGCTCCGATACCATGTGAATATTCCTGAATCTACTTAACATAAATTTCTACTGCAGAAATCTGGTTTACTTCTCCTACTTGTGTTTTTACATTAAGAAGTTATTTTCAAAAATATTTAGAGAACATCGAAGTAAACACACTGTAGATCTACACATACATACAGATCAAGTAGAGAAGAATGAAACACACATGACAAAGGACACAATATTTGTTGGACAAATGTCCCCGAAAAAGCCCAATGCGAGAAAACTGGTGCAACAACTCTTGAGGGTTTTATTATTATGCATAATTTTGATTACAAACAAGGGCACCAGTAATGGTTTGCCCAACAGAGAAATACTGGCAGACGTACGTCTATCTCCAGAGATAGAAAATATCGCTGATCCAGCTGAGAATTAGGAACACTACAAGTGCCTACGCAATCACTGCATTACCCTTCAATGTGGCTGCGTCACTCTGTTTGATTTGCTGAATACGAGCCCTTTCTGGCCCATTGAAACCCCAACGTTGCAGCCTCTAGCTCTGAGTCAGACCCTCCTGGCCTGTGTCACCCTCCTGTGACTGCGTCAGCCTCTGCACTGGCTTTGCGTTAGCCTCTACGCTGCCTCTGCGTCATCCTTCTTGGACTGCGCTGCCTTTCTGGTACGGATCTGCCTCTCTGCAATTGTATTCTCGGCCTCAGATTCAGAAATCCCTCTGTCGATTTGCCCCTCACTGCACTGCAAGCTCACTCGAAAATTCTCAGCAAACCGCGCCCCAAAATTTTGACTTAGCTCAAGTGCTACCGTTTTGTGTGTATCCTCCAACTGACCCCAAGCCTTCCTTTAATACTTTTTTCGTTGAGCATTCAACGACCGTGATCTAATCTCTAATCAATGATTAAGATTAGAAAATACTTGATCCATGTCACTTAGAACATTCTCACCCACATGTTTTAATTAATTCAATTTAATTATTTAATTTCCCTAAGTTAGACTTAGGGTCTCCATTAAAATAATTAATTATTTGAATAACTTTGACACTAGACGGAATTTCTCCAAATGATTTATGGGTCTTGGAGATCTAGCCCCTCCACAAAGTTTCAAAGCTAGAGCACATTTGATGCTACCCAAAAATCAACAAATCAAACGTCTTTCTTGTCTCTGCTACTGGAAGTCTTTGTCCAGACTCCAGGCTCTCTAGAAATTTTCTCGGTCTCTGGCACCTGAAACAACCCGCTCCATAGCCAAATCGAACTACCCTTCTTGAGGCACTGCATAGCCTCTTGGAGAATAATTACGACCTCCTCTTCTGACTCCTTCGGAACTGGAAACTCCTCCGGAAAATCTGTGTTGCCCCTTTGTCACCTGCTATTCGATCACTGGCTCAATCTCACTACCGAATCATCTGTGACTGGGAAATTGAACTGCCTAGATCACTGAGTATCTGCAACTGGTGTGTCTTCTCCAAGTGCCCATCGAATTCTTCTTATAATCCTCTTTTGTGACTCCAACGACCACGATTTGTGAAAATTCCTAAAACCAGAATCCTATTGCAGCAACTGGAAATAATTCTCCTAATTGTTAAATTAATTTTAACAATTTATTTTACTGTTTGCTACAACAAATACTGAATCAATCACACTACAACCTACACAAATAAACTGTGGAAGAAATAAACACAGTAAGAAATGATAGTGCACACACATAAATTTACACAGTTATTTTTGGGCTAATGTCCCCAGAAAAACCCAACTTGGGAAAACCGGTGCAACAATTGAGGGTTTTATTATTATGCAACAACGAAATAATCCGAGTACAACTGGATGCTGAAATTGGCAATCCTACAAAGAAAAATTGGCAAGAAAAATCTAGTGAGGAATTTCCTCACCCCACAAGCAAATTCGGGCTTTGACCTCAGCTCAAATTGAGCCGTGCAAAATGGCTCTGTGCAGTCACTTCTGCACTCAGCTTAGAACAACTTCTTCCCAAGCCGTCTGGTCAGCTGCTGTTTGGGAAAATATCTCTCTTGTCCTCTGGAACCTCTTCCAAGCTTCTGGTATTGAGACTCTGCTTCTCCCTAGCAAATTCGAAATTGCCTTTAGAGGCTACGGTGCTGCTTTGCGTCAACCTCACTGTGGCTCCTTTGCCTCTCTGCAAATGCACTCATCGGAACTGGAATCCTTCCTCTGGCTTCACTGTCCCTGCCCCTCTCTCTCTGCTTCGATCTCATTGACTCTCTCTGGCAATTAACATTTGCTACTTTGGAAATCGATTTGCTATTGAAATTGAACTGTTGAAGTGTGTTCTCCAAGTGCCATCGACTTCTTATAATCCTCTGTTGAGACTTCAATGACCAAGATTAGATCTTAATCGATCACTAGGATTAATTTGAAGTTGATCCGTGTAAGTTTCTAGAACATTCACACCTTGACTTAATTTATTCTGATTAATTAGTCATATTCCCTAAGTTTAGACTTAGGAAATATTTAAAAACTGACTATAATCTAATCAAGTCATTTCTAGGTGGAATTTCCAGAAACGATTTCTGGGTTTTGAAGATCTCATGTATTCTAGCCTCTCCACAAAATTTCAAGGCTAGAACACATCCATTGCTACAAAAACTAACACTCTCTCTTAGCGAAGAATGTGTTATAGTGCTGCACCTGTTGCCACAACACCCTGTTTCTGCACCATCTCCTATCACGCCGCTGATGTCTATCCATACTACCCACCAACCATTGCGCACCTTTGAGATGAGCTACATCTGTGCTACTGCTGACCCTGTTGAACCAACTTTGTTCAGTATGATGCATCTCTCACACGAGTCCTGATTGCTACTAGCATCTGTATTGTCACTGAGGAATTTGCGCTGCTGCCGACTCTGCACTGTGCCACCTTCATTGTTGCCAACTCTGCGCTACGCTCCCTAGCATCTGATTGCTACTAGTCTCTGCAACTGGCACTCTAGCATCTGACTGCACCAACTGCCACTAGTCCATCCTGCTACTGAATACTGTGGGCCCTCGTAGCTAGGTATTGATCCAAGAGGTGGACTCCTCAAGGATCCTGCCCATCTGTAACACTCTGGGGCTACAACACCAAGTCACCCCATTTCACTCTTGGGGGTATGTCTGAAAACATGGCGAAGTCTTCCTCCAGCTTGGAGGACAGCCTATCAATCTCGGCAAGAGCTGCCGCCTGGTCGTGCTTCAACTCTTTGTCCTTCTTCCCGAGAGGACATTGGGTACTGTAGTGGCCAAACTTGCCACACTTGAAGCACTTGACCTTTGATAGGTCCTTCTTCTTTCGCTGCTCTCCCTATCCTTGACTTGGACCATTCGATGCGAGGGCCACATTCTCCTCCTCCTTCACTTGCTTCGATCCACTGCTGCTACAACTGATGGAGCTCTTTACCAAGTCTCGTCTCAACTCCTGCTGCTACGAATCGATCCACAACATATCCCACCTTGGGAAGGTGTCTCTACCCAAGATACTTTGGACAAATACTTGCCACTCCTCTGAGACATTGTTGAATGCCAATAACACTAGCTCTGTGGGTTGAGGTGATGCCCCAAACGGCCAGCCAGCGTTCAGCTGGATCTCTGAATCCTTGTGAGGAAGGGGTCACATGCATTTCTCATCCTGGTGCATCTCAACTTCTCCTCCAAGTACATCTTCCGCTGCTCGGAAGTGCCCTGGTACAGTGTGGAAAGTGTATCCCACATCTCTTTGGCCGTTCCCTTGGCCGCTATGTGTGATACAATGTGATTGCAAACACCATCAAGGATCAACCTCTTCGCCCACATCATCTCCTTTCTATACTCCTTGAGCTGATCTACTTCCGTGGGGATAGCTACCATTGCATCTATGAAAGGCTTCAGGCCATATTCATCCAGAAGGAAGGACATCTTTGCCTTCCAGATGACATAGTTGGAAGCACCATCGAAACTGTCTTGATCTCGAAGTCCAACAGTGGCCATCTCAAACAATGTCGAAAATGTCGTCTCCCCTTCTGCTCAGCTGCTGCTTAGCTATTCGCATTCCCTTATGGAGTGAGAAACTCTTCTCACAACGATTGCTGATCTGCAGGGGAAATCGAACTTCTTGAGAGCAGAAGTTCCCCAAGGGCAATTTTCCCTCAATGTGTGCTCTTCTTCCACCCGACGCTAGTTCTGCTCTAGTAATCTGCTGCAAAACTACTGCGTGCAACTAGAGATCCGCTTTGCGAAAAATACTGCCTGCTCCCTCTGCCTCTGGAATCCCTTGATCTGGAGAAATCAATTTTTTTTCTGTCCCTCTCTCGGAAAAATAGATTCTCCTCAAGAAATTCGACCTCTTGGTTAAGCTAACTGCGCTGCCCTCTAGGGTTTTGATCTGCTGGCCACACTAAACAACAAAACTCCTTTCTTCGCTGCTGAGCTCTTCGACTAATCATTTGCGCTCTGATACCATGTGAAAATTCCTAAAACCGGAATCTTATTGCAGCAACTCGAAATAATTTTCCTAACTGTTAAATTAATTTTAACAATTTATTTACTGTTTGCTACAACAAATATTGAATCTATCACATTGCAACCTACACAAATAAACTATGGAAGAAGTAAATGCAGGAAGAAATGCTAGTGCACACATAAATTTACACAATTATTTTTGGACCATTGTCCTCGAAAAAACCCAACTCGGGAAAACAGGTGCAATAGCTGAGGGTTTTATTATTATGCAGTAGTGAAATAATCTGAGTACAACTAGATGCCGAAATCGGCAATCCTATAGAGAAAAACTAGCAAGAAAAATCTAGTGAGCAATTTCCCCGCTCCACAAGCAAATTCGGGCTCTGACCTCAACTCAAATTAAGCCATCCAAACTGGCTCTATGCAGTCACTTCGTCACCCTAGCGCAATCACTTCTGCACTCAACTCAGAACAACTTCTCCTCAAGCCGTCTGGTCAGCTGTTGTCTGGAAAAATGTCTCTCCTATCCTCTGGAACCTCTCCCCAGCTTTTGGCATTGAGACTTTGCTTCTCCCCAACAAATTCGAAATTGCCTCTAGAGGCTACTGCGTTGCTCTGCTTCAACCTCACTGTGGCTCCTCTGCCTCTTTGCAAATGCACTTGCCGAAACTGGAATCCTTCCTTCGGCTTCACTGTCCCTTCCCCTCTCTCACTGCTTCGATCTCACTAACTCTCTCTCCAACAATTGATAGCTGCTACTCTAGAAATCGAATAGATTAGATCTTAATCGATGGCTAGGATTAACTTGAAGTTGATCCGTGTGAGTTTCTAGAACATTCACACCTTGACTTAATTAATTCTGATTAATTAGTCATATTCCCTAAGTTTAGACTTAGGAAATATTTAAAAACTGACTAATAATCTAATTAAGTCATTTCTAAGCAGAATTTCCAGAAACGATTTATGGGTTTTCGAGATCTCATGTATTCTAGCCGCTCCACAAAATTTCAAGGCTAGAACACATCCGACGCTACAAAAACTAACATGATTAAATATTAATCAAGGGCTAGGATCATCTTGAAGTCGATTTGTGTGAGTTTCTAGAAAATTCTCACTTTGAATTAATTAATTATGATTAATTAACCATATTCCCCAAGTTTAGACTAAGGAAATATTTAAAAATTGGTCAATAATATAATTAAGCCATTTCTAGGTGGAATTTCTAGAAACGATTTCTGGGTTTTGGAGATCTCATGTATTCTAGCTTCTTCACTAAATTTCGTGGCTAGAACACATTTCATGTTACAAAAACTAACAGACTTTTAGGAAAAAGAGAAGGCCACAACCTATTTTGAGTGCTTGAAGGGCTTGCTGAACGAGGTGTTGAGATTTTGTGTATTTGGGGTAGCATCGATTGTGCTCTAGGTCCCAAATTTTGTGGAGGTACTAGAGTACACTTGATCTACAAGACGCAGAAATGGATTTGGGAAATTTCATCTGGTTTAGGAGATGTTAAATTAATTAATTATTTTAATGTATTTCCTAAGTTAAAACTTAGGGAACTTAAATAATTAAAATGAATTTAATTAAATATGTGATGAAATTGTCTTAAGTCACACAGATCAAGCTTTCTTTTAATCATAGCCATTGATTCAAGATCTGATCATGGTCGTTGATTTGTCAACGAGAAAAGTATAAAGGAAAGGCTTGAGATCATTTGTAAAGACACACACAGACAGAGCACTGAAGCTAAGCTGAGATTCTAGGGCAGGGTTTGCTAAGAATACTCAGAAGTGTTTCAACTGCACAGAGGGGAATTTAGGCCAAGGGGATGATCTGATCCTGAGGTCTAGAATACACAAGAGGCATATATCAGCTCAAGGACAACGCAGAAGAAGAGAGTAGCAATAGTAGCAAGGACAACACAGTCTCTCCAAGGACAACATGATTTTCAGCAGGAAACCCTCAGGGGTTACGCAGAGACCCTTCAGGGGCAGTGTAGTGACTGCGTCACCCAGTCTGGGGTAATGCAGTCCCTTTCGGAGCAACGCTGAGGGTTTGAGGTGCTTCAGAGGCTGATGCTGAGGCTTTTAGGGGCAGCGCTGGGGTTTCTAGGCCCTAATCTTGGCTGAGTTCTGTAAATCCCGTTTGAGGGTGTGGATCAGTCATTATTTTGGCCCGAGATTAGCCAGTGAGCTGTAGATCTGGTGTATTCTCTGTCGGGTTTTCTAGATCTGGAAACCAGATTTGTGCATTCAGAGATATTCTTAATAATAAGACTCTCCAGTAGCCAGAGACCGGTTTTCCCACATTGGGTTTTTTCGAGGACTATTTATCTAGAAATAACTGTCACTTTGTCAATGTGTGCATGTACTTATTCTAGATCTGGATTGGTAGAGATCTGTTATGTGTTTTGCTTCGATTTTAACTTGAATTTATTCAGTTAATAACTTGTCTAAAGTAGGAGGAGCATAACCAGATTAACAGTAATAATTTTTGCATAAAGTATAAGGTTCAGAAATTTCTACATGGTATCGTAGCAATCGCAGATCTAGGAGGGTCACCAGTAGAAGAGACTGAAGGTTCTAGTTGCAAGAAGCAGCTGGAAAAGCAGCAGAAACGTAGATCTAAAGGGACACCGTAGTTTTCAGAGGTAGACTCATGAAGAGGGAAGGGTGATGCTGTCCAACGCTGTGTCCTAGCAAGCCCACGCAATTACTTTGCAGAGGCAGCTCAGAAACAACACTGGTTTGGTCTGAAGCCAACAAGTGTGATTTAGATGTGAATCTGTCAGATCCAGAAAAGACTGCAGAAAAACTGTAGAAATTTAGAAGAGTTGGTGGGGTTAAAATTCTGAAGTTTTCAAGTTTTTAGTCTTAGCACAAGTGACAAAGCGCGGGAGGAGATCAGCTTCTCAGAAAGTTTCTTGCCAAAGGAAACTTGCAGTTTGATCAGAGGATCAAAGAAGAAGTTGAATCATAGTTGATTTGGTAGGTTTCCAAGGAGGGAAATCAGTTGTTAGAGGGAGCAAAAGGTGCCTGTTTCACCAAGGGCCTTAGATCCATTTCTCTAGCAAAGAGAAAAGGAAGTTCCGACACATTCTGAGCAGATGGCTCCTCATGGACTGCGTGATCAGGATAGGCTGGATGGCCTCTCTAACTTTTTAGTTTGGAAGGAAGGATCCTGATTCTCCTTGAGGCATACAATCTAAACGACCATGCAGAGCAAACTCTGGCCACATCGGCAGATCCAGATCTCCTTCGGAAGCATAAGGAAGCTGCTGGGCATGCCAAGTGGCTGATTATGGATGGTATCAGGGACCATATTGTACCACACGTAGCTGAGAAGAAGACAACTAACGAGATGTGGAAGGCCTTGACTTCCCTATATGAGGGAAAGTTTGTTCAAAGGAAAATGTTGTTGGAGACTCATATGAGGTCATTCATGATGACCAAGGGAGAAGACATGGAACATTTTCTCTTCAGATTGCAGTCAATCAGGGATTAGCTGACTGCAATGTGTGCAATGGTGGATGATGTTGTGATAATCAGGACTGCCTTCAATGCAGTCACGGATGAGTAGGAAACCTTTGTCCAAAGTATCTTGGGCAGAGCAGACCTCCTAGATTGGGACAGTCTGTGGTCAATTTTGCGTCAAGAAGAACTCTGCAGATTCACCAAGAGGCAACACAACCTAGGATTGAGCAAAGTGAAGAAGGAAGATGAGGAAGATGCAGCCTTGGCATCGAAGAAGCAATCAAAGAAGAAGAAGGATCTCTCAAAGATCAAGTGCTTCCAGTGTGGTGAAATGGGACATTTTGCCAGCCATTATCCTCAGAAGAAAAGGGACAAGGAAACATCTTCTTCCAAAGCAGCTGTGGCAGATGATGGGTCAGAAGATGATGTAGCCATGAGTGCTCGTGAACCACGGAGGTGGGGTGACATGGACATGTAGAGGAGTTACATGGAGGAGAGGCGGGATCCTTGATAAACTCATCTCTTGGATCACATGCGAGCTACGATAGCCTAAAGACAGTAGCGGGGCAAGTGGAGCAGTGGGTGCATAGATCACAGATGAGGCAGAGGCAGAGGCAGATCTGAAGACTAGGAGCAGTGCAGAGCAAAGCAGGAGCAGCGCAGAGGCTGATGTGACTTCAACAACGCAGAGCAGAGCTGCTTATGCAGTGTAGAACTGCAGCAACGCAAAAGGCTTCAGAGGGACAACATAGTGCAACAACAACGTGGTAGATTTCAGAACAAGGGGCTGACGTGACTTCAGTAGTGCAGAGGAAATCTGATTACGCAGGCAGAGTTGTAGCTGTGCATCGTTCTTTAGATGCCAGCACAAATTTGTAGCCTTTGGAGCTTTAGTGATGAGGATGCAGCGCATCAGACTTGTTTGTCAAAGATTGGGTAGGAGATTCAGTTGTTTCTCTCAACAATTGAAGTTGCAGTGCAGCAGATCAGCAGTGGCAGTGCGATGAGTAGCACAGATGCAACACATTAAGAGGGAGCTGCAGTACAAAAGTTGCAGTGGTAGTGGCAGAGTCATGGGCAACAGTACAGAATGGCAGCAACAGTGCAGAGTTGAGTTGCAGCAGGCCAAGCTTCAGCAACACAAAACCAGTGCCCAAAATCATGTAATGCATAAGTGTGATGTATTGCTAGAGCACACCCTTGATGCTAAGAGGGAGTGTTGAGGTTTTGTGTATTTGGGGTAGCATCAGTTGTGCTCTTGGTCCCAAATTTTGTGGACCCAAATTTTGTGGAGGGACTAGAGTACACTTGATCTACAAGACCCAGAAATGGATTTGTGAAATTTCATCTAGTTTAGGAGATATTAAATTAATTAATTATTTTAATGTATTTCCTAAGTTAAAACTTAGCTAACTTAAATAATTAAAGTGAATTTAATTAAACATGTGATGAAATTGTCTTAAGTCACACGCATCAAGCTTTCTTTTAATTTTAGCCATTGATTCAAGATCTAATCATGGCCATTGATTTTTCAACGAGAAAAGTATAAAGGAAAGGCTTGGGGTCATTTGTAAAGACACAGAGGCAGAGCACTGAAGCTAAGCTGAGATTCTAGGGCCGGGTTTGCTAAGAATACTTAGAAGTGTTTCAGTTGCAGAGAGGGGAATTTAGGCCAAGGGGATGATCTGATCCTGGGGTCTAGAATACACAAGAGGCAGAGATCAGCTCAAGGACAACGTAGAAGAAGAGAGCAACAACAATAGCAAGGACAATGCAGTCCCTCAAAGGACAGCGTGATTTTCAGCAGGAAACCCTCAAGGGTTACGCAGAGACCCTTCAGGGGCAGCATAGTGACTGCGTCACCCAGTCTGGGGTAACGCAGTCCCTTCTGGAGCAGCGCTAAGGGTTTCAGGTGCTTCAGAGGCTGATGCAGAGGCTTTCAGGGGCAGCGCTGGGGTTTCTAGGCCCTAATCTTGGGCAGGTGTAAATAGTTTGAGGTGTCGTCGATTATTTTTGGCCTAAGTCTTTAGTGAGGCGTAGATGCAGTGTATTATACGTCGGGTTTTCCCGGATACGGGCTTCCTGCGTTTGTGTATGATCTAGGTGGATATTGGTGTACACTTTATTCCACTTGGGGGCGTGTTTTGAAGCCCAAACGAGGAATGGTATGCCGAGATTCTCGTCCATAAGTTGAAACACCAATTTACCCAAACGGGGCCCATAGTTTTGGCGCTTCATCTCCTAGGGTTAGGGTTTTGGCTGTTTAGGATTTCCCATTGTTTCTAAATGATAACTAGGCCCTCGAGCCTCATTGTAACACAGTTCGGAAGTATGTATCAACCACATCCTTACAAAAGCTGTGATTTGATATTAATGAAATGAAGCCTTTTTTCCACTGTATTTCTATGTTCTGTTGCGCTCTTGCATAAATCCGGATCAGTGTATTCAGAAATATTCTTAATAATAAGACCCTCCAGCAGCCAGAGACCGGTTTTCCCGCATTGGGTTTTTCCGGGGACTATTTGTCCAGAAATAACTGTGTCACTTTGTCAATGTGTGCATGTACTTATTCTAGATCTGGATTGGTAGAGATCTGTTATGTGTTTTGTTTCGATTTTAACTTGAATTTATTTAGTTAATAACTTGTCTAAAGCTATGTCACAAGGTTCGTCGAACTTTAACCTTGAGGTTCGAATTTTGGCGAACCTCAAAAATATTTTGAGGTTCGACGAACCTCATGGAGCCTCATAGCCATTGATCACGTCCATGTTGTAAAATGTAACTAGGTCGGTTTTCATGTTGATTATGAAAAGAAGGACATAAAGATAATAAAATGTGTTTTTGTAGTTGCCTCATGGGTTTCATGAGCATATTTTAGATGGACTTCTTCTTGATGTCCTTTAGGGTTGAGTTAAGTGTCAGATCTAGTTTTGTTATATGCTTCAAGCTCTTTTGGAAGAAGCCTACATCAACCCTTAAGACATCAATGAAAGACAAATGAAGAAAACACCTCTTCAACAATGGGATAAACCTTATCAAGTTGGCCTAATTCACAACTGTATGGTCGGCTTAAATTGAAAAAATGTGCTCTATATATATAGATATGATATGCGGTTATTATGGAATACATCCATCAAACATCTCAGAGAACAGTTCGGACAAAAACAAGTTTACAGTGCGTATTGAAAGGAGGATACAGTGCGGATAAACTGAGGATGGAACAACGTTGAAAAGGAAGTAAGTTTTGCGGATAAACTAAGGATGGAACAACGTTAAAAAGGAAGTAAGAATTACTGATATACTAAGTATGACACAACGTTGAAAAGGAAGACCTTGCGGTTACCACAGCAGAGATGAAATATGAATATACATTGCGGACACCACAGTAAGAAGTGCAATCATTTTGCCTTGGTATAATCGAGTGCATATAGCGTTGGGATAAGTATATTTCTCAAGGAGTATTGTGGTGATACAACAGTTACAAATACGAATGCAAATTGATGCGAATTGATAAGAAAGGCTCCAGAATAGAAAAGGAATTCTGAATTGTAAAGGAAGGAAGGCTCCAGAATAGAAAAGGAATTCTGTGATTTACCTTCCTACAATAAAAGTGTTACCCCTGTCTAAAAGTTTGTGTCCTGTACATTTTGATAATTGACTTGATGAAAGATTAATTAAGAGAAGACATAAGTAACATAAGAAAGCTCACAAGTAATTATCCAGAAGAGAATTTGTATTAATCTCCAACTATATAAAAATCTCAACATGGTTTCAGAGCTATGGTCAAAGGTTATGGAAGTTTGAAGAACACTCATCCATCTTTGAAGCAGTCTCAGTGAAAGGATCTGTTTGCACTAAAGATAAAGATCCCAAGGTCATTTCTGGGCTAATACTTTGAAGTATCTTGAAAGGATGAATTGACAATTTCAGTGAGCTAGTCCATTCGCCATATTAAAGACATCGAGTATGAAGAAGAAAGAAGTTTGGATCTTTTCCAGGATACAGTCCCAGCATTTTCAGTGATGGCACAAGTCTTAATGTTTCGGCGAAGGAACAATCACAACACTTCTTGAAGGCATTGACATTTCGGTAAAGAAACAACAAAGATATAACTCTGCTATATATAACAAATATAATTTCGGTACTGCTCGAGTGCAACCTTCGACACAGAACATAAGCTCGCATTTCAGATGGTAATTTCGGTGATCTCAGTGAGACAAGCTCGGATCAGTCTTTAAGTTTGGATATCACTGTACACAAGTACAGATATCAAAGATATACACTCGATACAATCACAGTGAGTCAATTTCGGATCAGTTTGATGAATGCAAATTAAGGTGCAGTACTTCAAACAGTTTCATTGTTTCCACAATGTCAAAGGTGCTATCACATAATTTGGATGTAAGGGTTGTAGCAATGCTATGCTCATGATGATACTATAGTCATGATGCTATATAGATTCTCAGTTATCTCTCAGAAGATGGGTTTCGGTTATCACAGTACCACTACTATGATAAGGGTTAAGTTCCTTCACCGTGAGAAGGTTTCAATGTCAACACAGTGAGAGGATCTGGATACATAACATTGATGTTATTACAAGGATTTGGTATTTTCACATTGTTGTCACACAGATTGTCTAGGCACCGCGACAACGGCTCAGATTGGGGGCTATCACCCTGATCCCCAATCTCTCTATTTAAGCTGTCTCCTTGCAAGCTAAGGGAGGTAGACCCTATTATAAATGAATAAGAGAAATCTAGGAGACACAGCTAAAACACCAAATACTTGATAAAATTAACGAGATTTCACAGATTGATTATGTTAAAACCAGTGCCTTATGGAGTCAAACAAGATCCCGTTACGCAATTAAAGATAAGTATTGGATGTATAACTGCTGCTAAATGACCACAATGATATTCAATAGAAAATGCCACGATCATTCATTTAGATACTGAAACAAAGCTATTATGAAACGATGCCAAATGCTTGAAATATTTCCGAAATTAAGATATTCCAATATAACCCAGTTCGAAAATCAAAATGATCCACAGTCAAACTTTAGATAGAAAAAATTTAGCGCATTTGACTATAGAAAATTTGAATTTTTTTTTTTATATTTTTGTATTTTCTAGATTTTTTAAAAAAATTTTGGAATTTTTTTTATTATTTTTATTTTTAAATTTAAAACAAATTAAAAAATCTAAATCTAAATAAAAGTTCTAATCTAAAATCTAACTAAATTAAAACTAAAAGTTAGATTTAAAACTAAAAATTAAAATCTAAAAAATAAACTAACATCTAAATTAAACTAACCATTAAAAATCTAAAAAGAAAATAAAATCTAAAAATCGAAATTAAATTTATAGTCTAACTAAACCTACGCTATCATTTAAACTAAACAAAAATAAAAAATGAAATTCAAATCCTAGCTAACACTAATCTAAAACAATTAAATAAAAAAAAGAACTTTACTAAAACCTAAAGCAAATGTTAACCTAATCGAATCAAAATAAAAAATATAGAGTCTAAACTAACGCTATATACAAAAAAATGAATCGCATGAAAATTAAAACATAGCTTAAGGGCATTTCAGATTTTATATGTGCATTTTATTGTTTGTTTGTTATGTTGTGCATATGTTTGAGTTTGTAGGTTGGACGTGATAACTGGATCGACAGCGTGTGGGGACAAATGTGCAATGGTTAAGTGCAGATCGAAGATAGTCAGCAAATGCAGAGGGCAGGTTGAACGCGTGAAGGAAGCTCGGATGGCGGAAGGGCAAAGTTGCAGTTTGCGGAGAAGGCAGTGAAGAATGGATCTGCGGCAAGACAAGGAGACGGCGTAAGGATTGGGCTTGACGGAAAAGATGCGTGGGCAGCTGAATGAACTTGAAAGCAGCGTGGAGAAATGGAAGGCAGGACGGCTAGGAGAAAGAGATCAGTGATCGAAGTCTTAATGCAGGTCGAGGCTTTGATGGGCAGTGTATAAATTGTTTGTGTATGCAAATTGATAAGGAGCAGGGACGAGAAGAGGAGAAGGCAGAATAAAGGGACGTCGACAAGCAAAACGGAGTGGCAAATGCAAAGGATAAGGCAGAATGTAGAGATCGAGGGTTCAATGGAGGACAGAGGAAAAATGGGAGCAGCGATGGCGTGAAGAGCTGGAGCGAGGGAAGAGATTAAAATAAACCCAGTACACAGTAAACTCAAATTTTCTCCTATCAAAATCCAGTTTTTTATGCTGATTAAACGTACCAGAGAGAATTTTATTTTGAAATTATGCCTACATCTAAAATTTTCTGATAAACCTCCTGCAATCTTGCAAAAAACCCAACAGAACGAAAACTGCATACAAATTTACAAGGCTAATTTACAATTTAGAAAGCCCCCATAGCCAGATTTCAATGTGGAAAAAATCGGAATCGGGATTAAATCGGCAAGGGTAAAAAAGTTGAAAAAATCGGCAAAGTCGGGATTTTTTCGAAAAAATCGGCAAAAAATCGGCAAAATTAAAAAAATACAAAATTATTCAAAATTTTCAATTTTTTTAGCATCTAAAGTATCCACAACATCAAATAAATGCATTTCCACATAAACATGTAAAGAAAGCTAATATATAATATGTATATGAAGTCTAGTGCTACATCACATATCAAAATAGTGAATCGAGTCCTGAATCTTGAGTCTCAGTCTTAAGAGTCAAAATATAAACAAAAAATATAATAATGTATATCATGAGTCATCTCCATGTCATAAAGTAAGTCACTAAGATGAAGATCCCCTGCCCCTTTTACGGGAATAGGGAATGGCTTTGCCTTTTCCTCTAGAGGAAGAAGGCCCTGCCCCTCGGGAATCAAATGGACCCAGTCGTCCTCTAGAAGCAAAAAAAATAGGTGGCCTCTGTGCTCTGCCACTGATGCTGCCACTGCTACTGCCCATCCTAGATGGTGTCACCTCCTCCTCCACATCCTCCTCCTGCTCTGCCTCCTGAATCTGCTCCTCCTCCTCTACCACTGGCTCCTCCTGCTGTGCATCTGCTTCCTCCTCTGGCACTAATGCCTCTGGATCCACATCTAACCAATCAGGGGTCGATTCCATGACCGGCCTCTCAGTCTCGACCCTCCATGCAACAGTGGTATCAATATTGTCCAATGAAATGGCATCCATATCAGGAGTTTTCTGAATTTGTCTCATCCACAATCGAAGATTGTAGTAGACATACACCATGTTATTGAGACGTTGGGATTCCAATCTGTAAAAGGGTCATAGATTATAAATTAGTACTTGGAAAATTTATATAGTAAAAAATTAAAATAATCAAATTATTTCAAAAATTTAATTTGAATTTTTTTACCTATTGCGCTTTTTGCTATGTATTTTGTCAAAGACACTCCAATTGCGCTCACACCAAGAGGAACTGCATGTCTGGCTGAGCACTCGGATGGCAAGCTTTTGGAGATGGGGTACTCTACCACCATAGCTTGTCCACCAAGCATCTACAAGTTAAAATAAAAATGAGAAGCAAAAATTATGAAGAGACAATGAATTATTAAATTTGAAAGTTGAAAGTTGAAACAAACTAAACAGTGAAGCTTACCTGGCATTTTGGTCATCCTACTCTTAATAGCCATGCTAAAACCAAATGTGCCACCAGCCATCCTATATATTTCCATTTCTTTGGAAATTTCTTCACGTTCTTGCTCAGATACCACCATCCTCTCAACACATGTGAAGAATCCATCCATCACCTCGGCATCAAATCTGAAACCACAGAAGTAAGAAAATGTGGGGTTGAAGTAGATACCTGCAACATGAATGGGGCGATGGAGGGTATTGTTCCATCGGTCATCAATCACTCTCCATATGACCTGTTGTTTCTCTAACCCCTCATCTCCCTTATCTGCATAATAAGCACGGATGGCTTCTTTGGCCCTATCCATGGCCTCATACAAGTAGCCCATTGCGGGCTTCTCTCCATCAACCAACCGAAGAACCCTTACCAAAGGTTCTGAAATGGCACACACCTCCTCTACTCCTGCCCAAAACCCCTCATCATATGAAACAAGTCTGCATATGCCCTCTCCCTCTGGTTTGCGGCTAATAGATAAGTCATGCCAATCCTGTGAAACAAACATGCTCTTCACGTCCCACATAGAATTCAACAGAGACTGAAGAGATATGAAAGTAGTGGCAAAGCGTGTTATCGCAGGACGCACCAACTCTTTATTGTTGGTGAATCTTCTCATCAAGCTAAGCACAGATGCATGATTGTAAATAAATTTTGTTATGCTCTTGGATGATTCTACAATATGTCTCACCATAGGAATCTTACCTATATCCTCCAACATCAAGTCAATACAATGAGCAGCACAAGGTGTCCAAAACAGGGTAGGATACCTCTCCATAAGCAACCTGCCAGCTGCAACATAATTTGCAGCGTTGTCCGTTATGACTTGAACAACATTATGTGGGCCTATTTCCTGAATGAAGATGTCCAACAACTCTCATAATAAACGCGCATCTTTAATGTGTGCAGATGCGTCAACAGATTTTATAAACATTGTCCCCCTGGGACAACTAACCAAGAAGTTAAGAAGGGTCCTACCCTTCTGGTCAGTCCAACCATCTGACATGACTGTGCATCTAGTGTGTTCCCAAGATGCCTTAAACTCCTCCAGTCTAGCAGTGCAATCATTCTTTTCCTCTTGAAGAAGAGGCCCTCTCAACTGTGCAAAGGTAGGGGCTTTGTACCCCGAGCCAACAACAGCAACAACATCAAACATAGGTTGGTAGAATGGGTTTGTCTTGGCAATGTTGAAAGGAACATCACTCCATAGAAGACATCTACTCACCAACCTGTCAGCTTCTGCCTTTTCCTTTTTTTTAATTACTGATTTGATGCCAGGTTGTGCACCAGGTGTCGTTCTAGGGACAAAAAATGATGAAAAAGCTGAGGGGTTGGAACTGGAAGGTAATGCTGAACCAGAAGAAGCACTCTCACTTACCCCCTGGCTTGAGCTCTCTACAAGTTGCCTTTTCATTACTGCCCTGGTCTCTTTGCCATCTTCTTTTTCCATCAAGGCTTTAATGGCCTGTCAGATCATTTCTGGACCCGGATTTGGGCAAAGTTCTGTATTTTGCCCTGGAATTTGCCCTATATGGCATTTTAATCTATAGATACCCCCTGAAATATGCTTTCCACACAACTTGCAAGTCAAATACGCTCTAGTTACTCCTCCAGTTTCGGGTACAATATCAGGTTCACCATACTGCCAGAAAGGATCCAAATTCCTTGGCATTTTGTTTGAAACTTTTTGATGTTTGAACCTGGGCAGAAAACAAAAATTAAAAATAAAAATAAAAATTGCCCATCACATAAATTAAAAATTAAAATCACTAAATAGTAAACTGGGCACTAAAGCTACTGTGATTTCCCAGGCTCTCAAAGATCATCCATTTTAATTTTTTAGTCTGCAGTTGAAAGTTAAAAACTTAGAGATGTGAGTCAGTGACACATTGTCCTACACATGTTATCAACATCATTGTGACCAAGATATTAATAATTAAACAGATACAACATTTCTTTAGAAAAATTTGCTCCACTATAATATATATTATAAAGTTATAAACATGATTCTTAAAAAACAAAAATATGGTAATGTAAAATTTTAAAATTTAAATAACAATACTGTAAATAATAAATATTTACAATTGAATTTAGAACCAAATAAATAGAAAATACATTGAATTAAATAAAATGTAATAAAACATATAAATAAAATTTAAAATTTTAAATACATTGAATTAAATAAAATGTAATAAATTATAAAACATATAAATAAAATTTAAATTTTAAATACTGTAAATATTTACAATTTACTATTTAGAACCAAATAAAATTTAAATAGAAAATTTACATTGAATTAAATAAAATGTAATAAAACATATAAATAAAATTTAAATAAATAAAAATAAAAATATAAAAAATAAAAAATCATAACATTAAAAATTTAAAAGACCCCGTGGCCTGCACTGTGTGCTCATTGCTGTCAACACTGAACAGTCAACCGACTCAACCCAAGTTCCAACATATTCAAGCGGCAAGCCTCGGCCCTCAAGGCATCAGCGGCCCGCCGGCCAGTTTAAAGTTTAAACTTCAATCTTTGCAAAATGATAAATCTTCGGGAAATGCACATTGCAAAGGCGGCCAGTGTTTATAACTTACCTGGAGGCTGGCGGCAGCAGCAAACCCTGGCAGCAAACCCTGGCGGCAGCAGCAAACCCTCTTCGTGGACTGTTCGATCGACCACAGTGACTGCTCCGGTGTTAAACGCGGTCGGGCGGGCGGACAAAACAAGTTACAAAACAAAACGACAAATAAAAATCGAATTTTCCGGGCTTTATAGTCATGTTCACGATTTTTTGGGTCGAATCGGGATTAAATCCGGATTTAAACGATTTTATCGGGATTTTTTTAAAATTGAAAAAAGCGTGAAAAAATCGGCCGATTTAATCGGCTTCCTGAAAAAATCGGGATTTTTTCAAAAAATCCGGATTTTAACCCGATTTTTTCCACACTGCCAGATTTGAACCGTTTTAGCACAGTTTTAGAAAATGAAATTGAAAGAGAGGCACAAGCCCTAGGAGATCCTGCAAAACCACTAATTTCGTAAGATAGACTTGGAATTTAACAAATAATGAGCTTTTCAGATTTATGTTTATTGAGAGTCGGCTGGTCCAACCGAAGACTTCCCCAGACACTCAATCTTAATTTTTTTTTTCCTTGCACACTTAGATCTGAACCTTAGATCGATAGAGATTTAAGAAAACAACATGAGATCTTTTAGAAAAATCAGAATGTCATTTTATAAACCCAGAAAACTGCACAAGATACCTGTATGCAAATTAATCCATGAAGACCATCAACCATAAGATGCAAAAGACAAAGTAGCAGAGTTTAGAGACAATTCACCACATAGATCCGAGAAGGAACATCAAAATTTGTAACCCCAAAGTCTTTATGCTTTATTCCTCAAAAATTTACAAGAGCTTCCAAGACAAGTGCACGATCCTGAGATCGGATGACTCAAGACTGACAAAGACCTCTTAATTTATAGGACAAGATCTCCAACGGCTAGTTCGGTTGATCCATGTCAAAATAATCTCGACCGTCAATAAGATTTGATCATCTTTAAATCTGGACGGTTGAAATTATAATTTTGAGGAAAAAACGAATTTATGATTTAAATCCATTTTAATTAACTCAAAAATACTATTTTTGAGTTAATTACCCCAAAATTTTGACTTTGACTTAACCACCTAGGCCCAAGGGTCCAAAATTTCTTAAAATTCTCAAAATTCCCTTGACCTGGGGCCTTAAAAAAATCATTTTTTAAGAACCAACGAATTTTGCCTTTAAAGAATTTTATCCTAACTTAGGGCCCTAAATTAATTAAATTTCTGGCTTTTGATTTTTTAAATTAATTGACCAGAAAATTTAATTAATTGACTGAGAGGGGATCTTAATTATTTTTTCCAACCCTCTTTACATAAGATAATACATTTACATACATGAAGGGGGAATACCCATTCGTATAGACCCTCAAATAAATACCCAATTCTGCGACTCAAAACATGATTTAGTAGACCCAGTAGTTCAAACTACTTTTACAAGGATTCGATAAAAAACACTAGGACTCACTTAGCATGATGATGACAAAATCCACCCTAGCTTTGGGGTGAGGCTGGAGGGAAAAACTGTGCCGATCACTTACGTGAATCAGTGAGACAAAAAACCTCCTAGGATGGAAATCATCAACAACATACTAGGCTTACCTAGGTTGTTACATACATTGACGGTCTTACTTAGATCATTTATATCATAACATGCAGAATGGGTTTATATCATTTATAAAAACTGTCGTGTGGTGATGAAATCTGGATGACATGAGCCTTGAACATGACGAATCCCATTTGAAAAAATGGGGGTGTACTGCTATCGGGTCGTTGACAAAGTGTGGTCAACATCTGGCTCTACTTGGGGACACGTTGCTTCATTGAAGGAATGTGAGAATCCAGAATCTGCATCCAAGCAACACACAAGATTACATAAGTAGCGTCCATCCAAATATCATCATATAACATTAAGCTCATGAAAAATAGAAGCTTTTCTTTTATTTATTATTCTACTTAACATGAAAAGTAAATCTACTCTAGTTGCAAAATGAAATGCTGAAATAACAAGGTGTAAGGTTAGAGATACAATACAAAGGATGCCCTGTGGCATCAGATGTGCTCAATATAGTGCATGCTGAGCATTTGCCTGCTTTCAGGCAAGTCTGTGGGCTGCTTTTCAGATGTGCTATGTCCAATCTTGCTAATTGTAGGACTCTGTCTTATCCGAATATCAAGTTGCTCTTGACCATCAGACGAATCAAACCACTTACTTTTTCTTTTTTGCTTCTTTTTCTTCTTCTAAGTGGGTTGTGATGTCAGCAATGAGACCACTGTAGATTTCTTGTCCTCATCTTGAAGATGTTTGTACAAAATATCTGAAGAACCTGGAGCGTGACCAATATTATTCTGGTTATACTCTGTCAATGGTGACACATAAGCTTGGTCTTTCTCAACATCCTTTGAAACCATAGTTAAATCCTCCGTGTGATGAGATGGGAATGGCTTTAGCAGACAAGAATTCTTATGATCTGTTGATGAATCTTCATAATCAAATTTTGGCTGAAACTTTTGTATATGTAATTTTTCCATTTTTTCCAACCTTTTCTGTATGGAACTTATCTCCAACAAGTGATTTTCCTTCATGGTAGTCATTCCCTGGGTGTGTCTTGCTTCAATGATGGACATCTGATTAGAATGATTAATTTCCATTATCTTTAACCTGTTTTCCATGACATTTATTTTCTGTGCATGACTTGCTTCCATGGAAGTTATCTTATTTTGAAGATTGATTTGGTTAGCTTCCATGTTTTGAATCATTTGCGTATGACTGGGTTGCATATCCTTAATCATCTGAGCTGGTTCCTTAACATGACTTTCATGATCTTCTATATGCATGTGATAGTCCTTACCAAAAACATTAATTTGATGGCTTGACCCTGCCATTCTACTAGCTATGATTCTTTTGACAACATGGCAAGTAACCTCTTCATGAAGAGCATTACAGGTTCTACAATAAGGCAGAGCTTCATCCACAAGATTAGCAAACTCGAGTTGATTTCTCGGTCTCTGCTCATTAGATAGGCCTCTCCTTTGCAAAGCATTATTATTTCTAGGTTGGGAATTCTGCGTTTGAGCCCTTTCCATTTGGACCAATGTTGCATGACTCGTACTCGTATAAGACTCGTCGACTCGTATAAGACTCGGGAACGACCCGTATAAAACTCGTATAAGACTCGTCAAAATGCAAAAAAAAATTAAAATATGGTAAATTTTAAGTAGAAAAAGAAACTAATGATAATTCAAGTCCTTATAAGTTATAAAAACCACAATATATGCAATAATTCATAACATCTTATGTTTATAAAAGTACAACATAGCATATTAGATTTTTGTAAGCAAAACATTTAGATACTGAATAAGAAAATGAATCATGATTCCATAATTAAAATAAAAAATGTCAGCCAGTTCAAAATTCAAAGACATATGTCATAAATGATAAATGATTGTCTCATAACAATCTTGAGTCTCATCACTCATGGACGACCACGCCTATAATAAGCCCTCGTGGAGCTCATGGTAGCATCGAAAGGCTGAAGCAATTGTGAGGCAGGTGTATTGGGAGTCTCCATTTGAGATGGCAAACTAGAGAGATCCTCAATCTCTTCATCAAGCCAACTCAAATCAGGGGGCTCCTCCTCCACAACCCAATCAGACTCTAAATCAATAGTATCCAATAAAATTGGATCTGTATCCTTTGGTTGCACTTGTTTGTGAGCATTTGAAGGTTGTAGTAGATGAAAACCAACTTCTCCAACCTCTCATGCTCCAACTTGTTTCTCTTTTTGCTGTGGATGTGCTCAAAAACTGACCAATTGCGCTCACAAGAAGAAGCACTACAGGGTTGACTTAGAACTCTGATGGCGAATTCTTGTAATTGCGGTGCCTCAGAGCCACAATCTATCCACCAATGAGCTGTAAAAAAATAACAACAAAGATTATCAGTTTGCAATGCCAAACATATAAAAGAGAACTAGTAAAATTACAAGCTAAGTTCTAACAATTTGCACTTACAAAGCATTTTCTTGTCCTTGAGACGTTGGCTTGAGCTGAATCCAAACATGCCAGATGCTTCCTTGTACATATCTCGTTGTAGGTTGATTTTGTCTTGAATATCTACATCCGGGAACATCTTCTCAATGCATATCATGACACCTCTCATCACCTTGGGATCTCTTTGAATGTTAGACCCCTCATTATAGAATAAGCTCGGATTGAGATATGCTCCTACTGCATGCAATGGTGAATGTAGTTGTTTGTCCCACCTGGAATCAATAATTTGCCATATAGGGAGATATTTAGATTCATCTCCCTTATAGAAAGTCTTGATGGCCTCTTTGGCCCTATCCATGCCCTCATAAATATATCCCATTGGAGGTTTCTCTCCATTCATCAATCTCAAGACTTTCACAAGGGGCTCAGTGAAGCTGACAATCTCAGTGACTTTGTCCAACAAACTATCACAAAGACAGATGCTTTCACAGACAATGCTTCTGGTTTTGTGCTATCTTTCCAAAATACACATTGTTGACTACAAAACATTCTTCGCAAAGCTTGGTACTCATACAAAAGGATTTGGAGGGAAAGAAAGTTTGTAGCAAACCGTGTGACAGCTGGGCGACTAAGCTCACCCTGTGTGAATTCCTTCATAAGGTTCAACACCCAAGCATGATTATAAATATACTTGGTAATTTGCTTGCATTCTTGCACAACATCCTGCACCCACTCCAACTTCCCAATATCCTCTAGTATCAAGTCTATGCAATGGGCAGCGCATGGAATCCAAAAAATCATGGGATATTTGGCACAAAGCAACCTTCCAGCTGCTACATAATTTGCTGCATTGTTCGTGATTACTTGGACAACATTTGCAACCCCAACTTCCTCCACCACATCAGCCAACAATGTAAAAATCAAATGTGCATCTTTTACATTTGCATATGCATCAATGGATTTTAGGAACATGGTTCCTTTAGGGCAAGCTACAACAAAATTTATTATTGTTCTACCCCTCTGATCTGTCCACCCATCAGACATAATTGTACAACCTGTAATTTTCCATGAGCTTTTAATGGTCTCCAATTGTTCCTTGACACACTCGAACTCCTCATCTAGCTCTTTCCCCCTAAGTGCATTATAAGATGGGGCTTTGTATCCAGGGCCAGCAATTGCAATGACATCCACCATGGGCTGATAAAAATATGACTTTGCATAGTTGAATGAAAGACTGTTATGGTACCAAAACTTCCTCTCTGCCATATCTGCCTCCTTCCTCTTCTTTTCATTAAAACTATCCAAGGTTGGTTGAGATCCTGGAGTTGTACGAGGAGTGAAAAAAGAAGAAGCTACACTCCTGTTTGCTACAACACTTGAAGGGGAGTTACCAATACCCAGACTTTCAATCTGTGTTTCACTCTGAGATGAAGATCTACCTATCCCAACAATCTCATCCTTCCTTCTTGCCCTCTTAGAAGTTTCTTTTTTAATGGCTTCCAAAGCAACTGCCATTTCAGTAGTGACTTCATCAGGGCAATTTTGACAACATCCCACACCATTCCCAGGAATTCTAGCTAGGTGGTATTTTAGCCTGTTTATTCCTGCATGCATTGTGGCATTGCAATAATTGCACTTCAGATGGTGGTCATTATCGGCAATGATTCGTCGACCATGTGCCCATGTCGGATCACGAGACTTTCTATACCCCTTTGGTGGCATGGTGACGAAATCTGGAAGAAAAAAATTAAATTTTTAAAATCTAATTCATATTTTTTAATTCTTTTTTGGTTTTTTGGTTATTAATTTTTTTTGGCCCTATGGTTGAGTTTCTCAGCCACATAGGGCTGCTGTGTGGCTGAGAAACTCAGCCACAGGGCCTGCAGGCTCAGGAGGCAGACCGTAGGCCCTATGGCTGAGTTTCTCAGCCACACAACGACCCTGTGTGGCTGAGAAACTCAGCCACAGGGCTTGCACGCTGAGGAGGCAACCCGCAGGCCCTTGTGGCTGAGTTTCTCAGCCACACAGGGCCGTTGTGTGGCTGAGAAACTCAGCTACAAGGCCAAAAAAATTTGCAAATTGAAAGTGAACAAAAATAAAATAAAATTGAATTGATTAGTTACCTGTGCTGAAACTCCGCCTGTGTTGTGACTCTGCCTGTGCTGAAACTCTGCCTGTGCTGTGACTCTGCCCGTGCTGAAACTCCGCCTGTGCTGTGACTCTGTCTTGCTATTACTATGTGCTGCTACTCCGCCAGTGCTCACTTCGCTAGTGCTGCTACTCCGAAAGGGAGAGAGGTGCTTATAAAACATTTCTTTCCCTCCAAATTCCCTTTTCCTCCACCTCATTTCCAAAAAAATAGAAAAATAAAAAAAATAGAGAAAAATCCAAAAAAAATGCTTTTTGTTGTGGGACGGGTCTTATAGGGGTCCGATATGGGTGCTATGAGAAACCCGCGGGTCTTATGCGAGTAGGCGGGTTTAATGTGAGTTTGCGCGGGTAAGGGTAGAGAGCACAGGTTCTATGTGAGTGACCCGGCTCGCTATATAACCCGCGAAGACCCGCGGGTACCCGCGGGTCTTATACGAGTGGTGCTTCACTGATTTGGACCAACCTAGCCTATAAGACACTTATTTCCTTAGCATGATTAAGCTCCATGCTTTCAAGCTTTTGCATTAACCTTTTCATATGGTCATCATCATCTTCTAGAGGTTCTAAGAACCTATCAAAATCTGGAGTTTTGGACATTCCAAATGCTTTCTTATCCTTTTCAATTTCCTCAGCCAAAGATTGACAAGCTTTATAATTTGCAGTTTTAGCCCGCCTTAACTCATCTGAAGTATCAGAATCAAAAGCATCAATGTAAAAATTCAGAAGAGATCCATCGGGAGGTTTATGAGTTTGAGATATTTCTCTAAGAATACCATTAAATCTCCTGTTAAATTCTTTAGTCGTTTCATTTTCTTTCTTTTTTATGGTACTGATCTCCCTTACCAAATGCCTATCTTCCCTTTTATCACCATACTTTTCCTTAAAGGCAGCTACAATTGATTCAAAAGTATCAAATGAATTATCGGGTTTTTCCGTAAACCATTCAGCAACATCCTCACCAAAAGTAAGAACAAAAGTTTTCATCTTTACATCATCGAAATTATTATTTGCAGCAACAAATCTATTCCACCAGTTAGTGAAAGCAAACAAATGAGACTTGACACTAACTGCATCATTTCCTTGAAAAGAAGGTAATTTATCCATTTGAGGGACATCATGGGGATAACCCTGAATATTAGCAAAATTACACGGGGCAAAAACATCCATGATATCGTTTTTAGGATTTTAGAAATAGATCCGTGTTCAAGAATAGTCAAAAGGTCCTCAAGAAGCGAACTTCCTAGCAGGAACTCTTGTAAGAAATGAAAGAATGGGAGTCGCCACTTGAACATGAAACTAATTCTAAAATAGAAGAAATAATCGATAGATAGCAGATGGATATCAGGGGGGGATTCTTGTCTGGGAATAAAAAGATGAATAAGTGGAATCGCCACCCAAATAAGAAGCCAACTGAAATGTTCAGGTGCTAAAGATGAAATGATTAGTGAGATGATGAAAGATAAGACGATGAAGAGATGAAAGAACGCCAGAAAATGTGATCCCTTGCGACAGGCTAATGAACGGCGATGAAAGATCAGAAGATTATAAAATGTCGTTAAGACCAAGGACAGAAAAACTCTATCCCCGGCAACGACGCCAAAAAATGTTGTCGCACAGATTGTCTAGGCACCGCGACAACGGCTCAGATCGGGGGCTGTCACCCTGATCCCCAATCTCTCTATTTAAGCTGTCTCCTTGCAAGCTAAGGGAGGTAGACCCTATTATAAATGAAGAAGAGAAATCTAGGGGACATAGCTAAAACACCAAATACTTGATAAAATTAACGAGATTTCACAGATTGATTATGTTAAAACTAGTGCCTTATGGAGTCAAACAAGATCTCGTTACGCAATTAAAGATAAGTATTGGATGTATAACTGCTGCTAAATGACCACAATGATATTCAATAGAAAATGCCACGATCATTCATTTAGATGCTGAAACAAAGCTATCATGAAACGATGCCAAATGCTTGAAATATTTCCGAAATTAAGATATTCCAATATAACCCAGTTCGAAAATCAAAATGATCCACAGTCAAACTTTAGATAGAAAAATTTTAGCGCATTTGACTATAGAAAATTTGAATTTTTTTTTATATTTTTGTATTTTCTAGATTTATTAAAAAAAATTTGGAATTTTTTTATTATTTTTATTTTTAAATTTAAAACAAATTAAAAAATCTAAATCTAAATAAAAGTTCTAATCTAAAATCTAACTAAATTAAAACTAAAAGTTAGATTTAAAACTAAAAATTAAAATCTAAAAAATAAACTAACATCTAAATTAAACTAACCATTAAAAATCTAAAAAGAAAATAAAATCTAAAAATCGAAATTAAATTTATAGTCTAACTAAACCTACGCTATCATTTAAACTAAACAAAAATAAAAAATGAAATTCAAATCCTAGCTAACACTAATCTAAAACGATTAAATAAAAAAAAGAACTTTACTAAAACCTAAAGCAAATGTTAACCAAATCGAATCGAAATAAAAAATATAAAGTCTAAACTAACGCTATATACAGAAAAATGAATCACATGAAAATTAAAACATAGCTTAAGGGCATTTCAGATTTTATATGTGCATTTTATTGTTTGTTTGTTATGTTGTGCGTATGTTTGAGTTTGCAAGTTGGACGTGAGAATTGGATCGACAGCGTGTGGGGACAAATGTGCAATGGTTAAGTGTAGATCGAAGACAGTTAGCAAATGCAGAGGGCAGGTTGAACGCGTGAAGGAAGCTCGGATGGCGGGAGAGCAAAGTTGCAGTTTGCGGAGAAGGCAGTGAAGAATGGATCTGCGGCAAGACAAGGAGATGGATGGCGTAAGGATTGGGCTTGACGGAAAAGATGTGTGGGCAGTTGAATGAACTTGAAAGCAGCGTGGAGAAATGGAAGGCAGGACGGCTAGGAGAAAGAGATTAGTGATCGAAGTCTTAATGCAGGTCGAGGCTTTGATGGGCAGTGTATAAATTGTTTGTGTATGCAGATTGATAAGGAGCAGGGACGAGAAGAGGAGACAGCAGAATAAAGGGACGTCGACAGGCAGAACGGAGCGGCAAATGCAGAGGATAAGGCAGAATGCAGAGATCAAGGGTTCAATGGAGGACAGAGGAAAAATGGGAGCAGTGATGGCGTGAAGAGCTGGAGCGAGGGAAGAGATTAAAATAAACCCAGGACACAGTAAACACAAATTTTCTCCTATCAAAATGCAGTTTTTTATGCTGATTAAACGCACCAAAGAGAATTTTCTTTTGAAATTATGCCCAGATCTAAAATTTTCTGATAAACCTCCTGCAATCCTGCAGAAAACCCAACAGAACGAAAACTGCATACAAATTTATAGGGCTAATTTACAATTTAGAAAGCCCTCGTAGCCAGATTTGAACCCTTTTAGCACAGCTTTAGAAAATGAAATTGAAAGAGAGGCACAAGCCCTAGGAGATCCTGCAAAACCACTAATTTCGTAAGATAGACTTGGAATTTAACAAATAATGAGCTTTTCAGATTTATGTTTATTGAGAGTCGGCTGGTCCAACCGAAGACTTTCCCAGACACTCAATCTTAAAAAAAAATTTCCTTGCATAGTTAGATCTGAACCTTAGATCGATAGAGATTTAAGAAAACAACATGAGATCCTTCAGAAAAATCAGAATGTCATTTTATAAACCCAGAAAACTACACAAGATACCTGTATGCAGATTAATCCATGAAGGCCATCAACCATAAGATGCAAAAGACAAAGTAGCAGAGTTTAGACACAATTCACCACATAGATCCGAGAAGGAACATCAAAATTTGTAACTCCAAAGTCTTTATGCTTTATTTCTCAAAAATTTACAAGAGCTTCCAAGACAAGTGCACGATCTTGAGGTCGAATGACTCAAGACTGACAAAGACTTCTTAATTTATAGGACAAGATCTCCAACGGCTAGTTCGGTTGATCCACATCAAAATAATCTCGACCGTCAATAAGATTTGATCATCTTTAAATCTGGACGGTTGAAATTATAATTTTGAGGAAAAAACGAATTTATGATTTAAATCTATTTTAATTAACTCACAAATACTATTTTTGAGTTAATTACCCCAAAATTTTGACTTTGACTTAACCACCTAGGCCCAAGGGTCCAAAATTTCTTAAAATTCTCAAAATTCCCTTGACCTGGGGCCTTTAAAAAATCATTTTTTAAGAACCAACTAATTTTGCCTTTAAAGAATTTTATCCTAACTTAGGGCCCTAAATTAATTAAATTTTTGGCTTTTGATTTTTTAAATTAATTGACCAGAAAATTTAATTAATCGACTGAGAGGGGATCTTAATTATTTTTTCCAACCCTTTTTACATAAGATAATACATTTACATACATGAAGGGGGAATACCCATTCCTATGTTGCCAGGAAACGTGGGTGCGGGGACGGGGACGGGGATGGGGACGGCACTTTTTGAAACAGGGTGCGTGGGTTCGTCTGGGTATATATATATATATATATCAAATATAAATTATAATTACTAATAATTTATAAACTTTAAACTTTAAATATTTAAGCATGCACATCATTCAACATTCAAGTTTCAACATTCACATTGTTAAATAATAATTTATAAATTGTTAAATACAGCCTACAGGCCCAAATTTTTTTAACAAAAGCCTGCTAATAATCAAAACAGAATTTGAAGGGATTATGAGAGCACTCAGCACTTTCATCTCTAACTGTGTTAATTTTTAAACCTTGACTGGAGTTGTGATAATATGTTGAAAACTTGAAACAGAGATGAAAAATAAAAAATTCTGCGATGAGCAAATGTTATACAGTAAAACAGTCACACATTTCTTGTTGGGTATTTATGAATGTTTGAATTCTTCCCTCTAGTTTTGTGGAAAATTTATTGGAAATATATTGGAGAAGCGTGTACCTACAGCCAGAAAATAACAAATTGTTTGACGAAAAACAACATTGAAACTTTCATATAAACTCAGAAATTTATTGAGAACTTAGAGATGGAAATACTGGAGGTGCTGCAGCCCTTTCTTTGCAGAGGACTGCCAGTATGAGAACTAAAGGTCAGCATATTGCACAGAGAATGTGGTGGCGCAATGTCAGGGTTGTTCTCCTTTTGGATTTTGTTGTTTGCACAATACTGTTTGTTTTATGGCTCTGCATCTGTCGTGGTTTTAAATGCGTTTCAGACTGATGGAGTACATCTCTTGGATAAACCTTTTCAAGATGTGATGCGCCCATCAGGGCTGTTTTCCTTGTAAGCTCCAACCGGCTGCTTTTCAACTGCAATCTAGTGAATCGAATAATATGAGACTTCAATATATACTATAAATATAGATTTGTGGTGGCACGAAGAGGCTTCGAATAATGTGACCTTCATGTTTTGGGTTCAGGAGGCCACTGTATTAGTATTGCTGTTGATTAGCCAGTGTTTCAGAGTGTAATACATACAAATGGGCTATTGTATGGGAAGATATAGGAGAATTTGGTTTGATTCTTGTACATTCTTCAGATGCCATATAACATTAAAGGGTGCATTCGTTTGATCAATGAAGGAAAACTGGTGTTGAAACATGGAAAAACATTCCTGGAGTTTGTCCTCGTGTAAGAGTGAATGTGTGCTACTGTGGCATTCTATTTCAGTTATAAAACAAGCATATTATTGCTATTATATGACTGGTGTGCACGATAGGATAATGCTGCATAAGTACATCGTAATTTGCTGCCAGAAGTCTGTATTTCCCATGTTCTCAATCGTGTAAGCATTTCTTGAACGCTGCTGCCCGAAAGCTTCAATGCTGCTGACGCCTGAAGTTTGAACGCTGCCTGCCCGAAAACTGAGCCTGTGCGGATGTCTATGACTGCCGGTTGAAACTTGAATTCGCTGCAATGGTTGTGCGGATGTTTCGTTGGATAAGTTATGAGTCATGACATTCGAATAGGGATAGGTATGTTAGGTTTGATTTTTTATTTTTAAAGTTTTAAAATTTAATTGTATTATGTTTTAAAAAATAGTTAAGATTTTTAATTTATTAAATTATTTTTAATTTAATTTTAATATTTATTAAAATTTAATTAAAATTTTTAAATTTTAATCATTTAAAAAATATATATATATTTGAGAAAATTATTTATGAAGAACCCGAAGAACCCGAAAATCGGGTTCTAAGTACCCAAACCATGGGTTCTTCTAACCAAAAGAACCCAAAGAACTCGATTTTCATTTTCGAAGAACCCGGTTCTTCACAGAAGAACCCGGTGCGTTTGGGTTCTTCTGAGAAGAACTCGTACCCGAATCGGGTACTTGGGTGCGGGAACCCGGTGCGGGTTCGAGAACCCCACCCCCGGGTGCGGGAACTCGTGCAACGTAGACCCATTCATATAGACCCTCAAATAAATACCCAATTCTGTGACTCAAAACATGATCTAGTAGACCAAGTAGTTCAAACTACTTTTACAAGGACTCGATAAAAAACAC
The DNA here is from genome assembly GCA_034641835.2 of Pinus albicaulis. Classification (NCBI taxonomy): domain Eukaryota; kingdom Viridiplantae; phylum Streptophyta; class Pinopsida; order Pinales; family Pinaceae; genus Pinus; species Pinus albicaulis. The sequence goes on from CM076581.1 coordinate 372,216,416, forward strand.
TAGGACTCACTTAGCATGCTGATGACAAAATCCACCCTAGCTTTGGGGTGAGGCTGAAGGGAAAAACTGTGCCGATCACTTACGTGAATCAGTGAGACAAAAAACCTCCTAGGATGGAAATCATCAACAACATACTAGGCTTACCTAGGTTGTTACATACATTGACGGTCTTACTTAGATCATTTACATCATAACATGCAGAATGGGTTTACATCATTTATAAAAAGTGTCATGTGGTGATGAAATCTGGATGACATGAGCCTCGAACATGACGAATCCCATTTGAAAAAATGGGGGTGTACTGCTATGGGGTCGTTGACAAAGTGTGGTCAACACACATATCCACAGTTTCGGTGATATTACAAGATAACAACACAATGGTACCTCAGTACTACCACAAAGAGGAAGTTTCGAGACTCCTACAGTGAGACAAGATAGTTTCGATGCCTCCAGGGTGATAAAGATCACAAACTTGATGGAAAGATGACTTCTATGCTTCCACAGTAGGCTTCCACATAAAGAAAACTCGGTCATCACATAGAGAATTCGAAATCCATGGAAATCAAAATTGTCAGTCCAAAGAACCAGCTTGAAAAGAATCTGAGTACAAGGAACCATGTAAATATTTTTCCTTCTATAATCAAATTTGGTTAAATGACTTTGTTTTTGCAGGGAGATCTATGAGCTGGTTGGGCTACCGAGAATCCCTACATAAGGAGGATGGTCACAGTGCTCGAAGAAAGTAAAGTCATGAAACGTTAATAAAGATCAAGATTTATCTTAATAGATGGAAAGGGATAGAAGGGCTCAAAGGATTCTTATGGATTCAGTCAAAGTCCTTACATCCCTCTGTCTATGAAGAATTGAAGACACCAAGAAAATACATGATAAGCTGAAAAAACTATTCTATGCAAAATGTTGAAGGATAAAAGACTCAAACATTTGAAGAAGAAGAAGAACCTGATTCCAAGAAAATCTAAGAAGGAAGAAGCAAGGGATCTACACTACAATTGAGATCATCTTCTTCTTTAAGTGATTTCTGTTGGTTATATAGGAAGTAGTATAGTATCTTGATTAAAGCATGGTAGGAGCTCTTGGTGAATTAGCTCTGGGGAAAACCTCTCTGATAACATTAATATTGGAAAGCAGTCATCAAGAGCAAGGGTCATCATGGAAACATATTTCTGGGATATTGACGGAGCATGCCAAGAGAATGAAGCTCTTCATTCTTGAGAAATTGCTACAGGATGACTCAAGGGAAAAAGGGTATGAGGTATGGATATATTTATATGCTAACATTGGATGCTGTGAAGTCATGTCATATGGTTGCAGGTAATGAACTTATGTATTTAGATGTATGATCTATAGAAGAGAATCTCTCAATGCACGGATAGATGAAATCAACATAATATGTCCTCATGGAGTATGAGGTGATTGTACAATGTATATGAACAAGAAACTAGAAAGGTCATAAGTTTCTAGGAATAAAGAATGTGCAGAGAGGAAGAGATCATGAAATGCAACCATGTCTAGAGGCAGTTATCATCTGGAGGCCAAGTAGATGTGACTAGGAGATCTCCTGGAAGATATGTAGACTCTGACGAAAGCCTGGCAAAGAAGAAGACCCTTGGGAAAACATATCATTAGGAGATGTGTCAATCTGTATGAAGGATGCTGATGTTTACAGGAAGATGTCATGTTAAAAGATCATCATCAAGGTAAATTTTGTTCTAAATTCATATGTATATGTTCATTTGGATAAATTTGTGCAGGGCTACTAATCATAAGAAAGGATGTACGATCCTTGGAGATGATTCGAATGAAAGCAGCATGGCATAACAAGTGGACCAGATAAGGAAGTCTGATGGATCACTTTTTGATAATTGACTTGTCTCAGGAGAAAAATGATTTGTGCCCTATGAAGCTAAAAGATGGAGATTCCTTAATATCGAAATCCATGACATTGGGAACAGGAGTTCTTCATGAGTAGCTGGGTGTCTCACCATTGCTGTTGGAGGTCCCTGGTTAAGAGGGAGCCTGATGGTAAGTTTCTTACTTGGAAGAAACTTGGTAATTCCTAAGGATGAGCTTAGGTACATTCTTTGTATAAGAATGAGTACATTCCCTTGTGGAATAGGTCCTCCTTGGGAGGGAGAGATAGACACATCATTCTGGTCTTGGGAAGATAGAATGGAGGATTGGGTAATCATCTGACATTCGATACTCTTTGAGAATGTGATCGGGTATTCAAGATAAGAGTAGTTGGGGACCGATATTCTTTGAGGGCTAGCTACCCAAGAGAAGAATAGTCCAGGAAGGTCATACTTTGGAAACACTCGGGTGGAGTATGTACCTTGGAGAGACAATGACGAAGGTGTCTATAAGTCATGTGTCTCGCCAGCATTGAAGCCCATTATCTTGTTGAAGAGATGGGGCTGTTAGTCAAGGCCTTGCACTAGTACAATGCTAGTTGATATGATGCTATACAGATGCGATTACCAATCCGATTTTTCTTATGAGATTCTTTAAGTTTAAAAGTGTTTATGTAACTATATGAATACCTCTCTAGTTAAGAGGGAGTGTTTTAAAATGTAACTAGGTCGGTCTTCATGTTGATTATGAAAAGAAGGAGATAAAGATAATAAAATGTGTTTTTGTAGTTGCCTCATGGGTTTCATGAGCATATTTTAGATGGACTTCTTCTTGATGTCCTTTAGGGTTGAGTTAAGTGTTAGATCTAGTTTTGTTATATGCTTCAAGATCTTCTGGAAGAAGCCTACATCAACCCTCAAGACATCAATGAAAGACAAATGAAGAAAACACCTCTTCAACAATGGGATAAACCTTATCAAGTCGGCCTAATTCACAACTGTATGGTCGGCTTAAATTGAATAAATGTGCTCTATATATATAGATATGATATGCGGTTATTATGGAATACATCCATCAAACATCTCAGAGAACAGTTCGGACAAAAACAAGTTTACAGTGCATATTGAAAGGAGGATACAGTGCGGATAAACTGAGGATGGAACAACGTTGAAAAGGAAGTAAGTTTTGCGGATAAACTGAGGATGGAACAGTGTTAAAAGGGAAGTAAGAATTACTGATATACTAAGTATGACATAGCATTGAAAAGGAAGACCTTGCGGTTACCACAGCAGAGATGAAATATGAATATACATTGCGGACACCATAGTAAGAAGTGCAATCATTTTGCTTTGGTATAATCGAGTGCTTACAGCGTTGGGATAAGTATATTTCTCAAGGAGGATTGCGGTCATACAACAATTAAAAATACGAATGCAAATTGATGCGAATTAATAAGAAAGGCTCAAGAATAGAAAAGGAATTCTAAAGTGTAAAGGAAGGAAGGTAAATCTGTGATTTACCTTCCTACAATAAAAGTGTTACCCCTGTCTAAAATTTTGTGCCCTGTACATTTTGATAATTGACTTGATGAAAGATTAATTAAGAGAAGACATAAGTAACATAAGAAAGCTCACAAGTAATTATCAAGAAGAGAATTTGTATTAATCTCCAGCTATATAAAATTCTCAATAGTCCATAGATCAAAACTCATAACTTCATGTCACAACTCAAACTTGTAATTTATCCTTGCAGTTTCCATGTTCATGATAGCAATTTTGATGTTTATCACGAACATGGAAATTGCAAGGATAGATTAAAAGCTTGAGTTGTGACATGATATATAGACGAACCTAATGGCGAACCTCATTCGAACCTCATCAAAAAATTCGAACTCAAACCGAACCTAATAATTGCCGAACCCAAACACGAACCTGAACCATGTGACTTTGGTCTAAAGTAGGAGGAGCATAACTAGATTAACAGTAATAAGTTCTGCATAAAGTATAAGGTTCAGAAATTTCTACAGGAGGCCGTAGCAAGGAGAGGCTGGCCATAGCAAGGAGAAAAGTGCTGGACGACGGTCACAGAGAACTGAGGCCTAGGAGTAGGCTGCAAGGGAAAGCAAGGAGGTTGAGGGCTTGAAGAGTGCTACAACAAGTGGGAGGAGGGTTAAAAGAGCAGGTTAAGTTGTTAAAAAAGACTAGAGGCCTAAAGGAGTAGCCTTGGGCACAATTAAGAGAAGACTATGGTGTTTGGAAGGGCTGGGAAAGCCCTAGGTGACCACAACAAGGGTTTTGGTGGATGCTGTAGCAAAGAGACACCTTCAACAGTGATAATTGGGCAGATGAAAGCCTAAGGGACTTGGCCTCAACTTTAGAGATTTGGTCAAAGGGTTTGACATTATATTTGGGCATTTTCCAGGGATTGTAAAGGGCCATTATCCCTGTTACGGGTGTGCTAAAGATTCTTGTTAAAGGACTAATAACAAAACAATTTTAGGCATAATAAGTTGAACTATGCTGCAATAATAATGCTATAGTTGGAGTTGGGGATCCATCCAAAGGCAGAGAAACTTCAAAGGGATACTGGTTGCAATTTGATTATCTTCTAATTGCAGAAGTTGCAATACGTTATGCTTCATATTTCACTTCTGGAAAATTCTACAGGAAAATTTGGGATCTTGGTATTCTTATGCAGGTTTTGGGTTGCGTGAGGGAAAGCAATCACAGGAAGGGAGGAACGTAATGTCCCTTTCCAAGAGGATCAATTTAATTATTCATTTTCACTCTGAGATAAAAAACAACATTAAAAGAGGAGATGAATAATTAAATTAAAAGGGGTTAGAAAAGAAAATCCATGGTATTTCTGTGATCCATGGTATTTTAAGAGGAAAATATATAAAAAGGAAGATTTAGTTCCTTTGAGGTATGATTGAGTATTGATGTTTTGATTATTGTTCCGTGAGCTCTATTAGCTTATGGGTGTGAGGGAGAAACCCTCAATATATTTCCCGGTTTCAGTGTTAAAATATACACCCTAGCTGGTGGCAGTTGGTTTAAGTGGTTGTAAAGCCACCCTAGCTAATCATTATTCCTACAGGGAGTTCAAAGCGGTCTAGCAAGGAGTTATCTTATTCATCCAGTGAGAAGACCGAGTTGTGCTTTTAGAGGGCTGAGTTAAACCAGCAAGGAGGGCCAAATTGCCATCTGCAAGAAGGCTGATTTATTCAGTTGGAGGGCTGAATTACCTAGAAGTCCAAGGAAGGCATTTTTTAGGGTTCATTCACCGGGTTCCATCTCCAGAATTTTATGTAAATTTCCTTCTAAGAATCCGTTAATAAAAATTGCCGGAGCAGCAACATTTATTTTATTTCTGGGTTTTACATTGCATTTTTTTATTTAATTTGCTGGTAATTGCTGTGGTGTGAAATTGTGAAAATTTATGCTGTCTTTGGAATTTAAATGCATGGTTTAATTTTCTGGAGCAAATCCCCTAATCTTTAGTGAAAATAATACTAAGGGATATTACAAATTCAAATGAATTTAATCGCTGAATTTCAATCTTGAGTTAATTTAAACACCAAATTTAATTGAATTTTGAACTTAAGTGAATTTAACTGCCAAATTTTAACGAAGTTTTCAGCTGCTTATGAAATTCACCAAATTTTGAACTTCAAGGTTTAAAGTCAGTGAATGCAGTGATTTAGATTGTATCAAATGACACTAATATTTGCACAATTTTATTTTTCAACATGGTAGCATGTGTTGATTTGTGGTAGCATCAGATGTGCTCTAAGTCTCAAAATTTGCAGGGTGACTTAGGCACATGTATTCCAAATAATCCAGACAGGATTATGGAAAATTTCACTCAGATTATGTTTTATGGAAATAATTAATTATTTTTAAAGGGACCCTGAGTCTAAGCTTAGGAAATTAAAATAAAATGGATATGAATTAAAACAAAGTGTGAATCTTCTAGAAAAGTTAGAGATCAAGTCAAGTTAATCTTAGTTGTTGATTAACGATTTAATCACGACCGTTGAAGACTCAATGAGAAGATTATAAGGACTTGATGGATCATTTGGAAAAAAACATCGAGAGAGAAAATCTAGAGATCAAAATTCTTTAGTGAGCAAGGCTTAGGGAGAAAATCGATCGAGAATTTTTTTGCAGAGAGGGGTAGAGATAATTTTCGGTTGGAAGAGTTTCCAGATCCAGAGAGTGCAAAGCAGAGAAAGCAGTAAAGGCCACAAAGAGTAGCGCAGAGCCAACCACGTAGAGGCTACGCGGAGCTTCAGAAGGAGTTCGATTTTCTGTTGAGGAAACAGTTGGGGTTCAGTGCCAGTCGCCGGAGGGAGTTTCTAGAGGTCAGAAGGGCCTCGTTTCTAGTGAGCAGAGAGATCTAGCGCAGAGAGAGGGCAGCTTCAGTTGTGACACAGAGACTGCGCAAGGTGACGCAGTCATTGCGCAGAGCAATTCATCCTCGAGCTAAGGTCAGTGTCGGATTCCCATGGCAGAGTGAGATCTTCGCATGAGATTTTATTTGTTAGTTTTTCTCTGCATGATTTGTCAGTTTCGACAATCATAGATTTGTATTCCGAAAATTACTGCATAATAAACAAACCCTCAGCTGCTGCACTGGTTTTCCTGCATTGGGTTTTCCGGGGACATTGGTCCAACAATAACGGTGTCATGTGTCTCTGATTTATTCTTGCTTAGATCTTGTTTCCACACATTTAATTTTCGCAGTTTAATTTTGTGAAGGCTGTAGTGTATGGGTTTCAGTATTTACCGTAGAACACAGTGAATAATTTGTTAAGTAATTAACGAATAGAAGATTTCTCATCAGTTGCTGCAGTAGGATTCCGGGTAGTGGAATTTTCACAGCATGGCCCCGATTCTGGAGCATGTGAAGATGAGAGTTTGGATGTGCCTTAATTGGAGTCAAAATGTAATGTATCCACTTCTATATATAAAAATATAATACATACTAATCCTCTATTTCAGAATAAACATTAGTAACTATTTATTATTAATTAGGATGCCTGGGTTTTAGAAACCATGATATTCTTCACAGGAAGGGAAGCCAATTCGAACTAAGATGTTACTTATTGGTAGAAGCAAAATTTGAAATACTAATGATAGTTTGCAAGGGAATGATTTCTTCATGTTTTGAGTTCTTGAATGTGTTGATATGATTTTTTTTTTGGGATATAGGCTGCAAAATATTACAAAAGTAATGTTCTTTGAGGCATTGGTGTCAAGTTGAAGAGGCAATGCCATCTCTTCTACGATCTGGAAAGAGTTTCAGCTTTTTATATTATTTTACAGTCATATTTCTTATATTCATTCATCTATAATGGTGCATTTTACACAATTTAGATTGTTGTTAGTAATGAATTTTTTGCTTTCTAGCTGAATCATGCTAATGCCCTTGTAATGATCATGTGATTTTTATATTGTTAATTTTATTCTGACATTCTCTTGTCTCTCCTTGTTGGTGTGGATGTTGTGATGTGAACAGTTCCTTTTTTCTTACGATGCAGCTGAAGAATTGAAACAGACCTTGTCTAAAAAGGATCACAAACTTGTATATATATATGATGGGAACTTGGTGGATAAAATTTGGAAAGATGACAGGCCTAAATTTCCAACTGCTCCAGTTAGAGTACATGATATAAAGTATGCTGGTTCAGATGTATCTTCAAAACTGAGTTCACTGAGAAGCAATCTCATAGAAGCTGGTGCTAATGCAATTGCTATTTCCATGCTTGACGAAGTTGGTTGGTTATTAAACTTGGTAAGGTTTCTTTTGTATTTACTTTCGCTACTGGATTTGACTTTCCATTAAATGGTAGCTACCCTGATATTTCACACATATAATGTATTTTTTGCAACACTTGGAAAATGTCAGTGTTTCAGTTTAATTATAAATGCATCCATTCCATGGCAGAATTTAAATAAATCTCTCTAAAACACTATGGGTTTTTAAGGAGAGATTTCACCTTTCATATCATTTAGTGGTTAATGGAAAAGGTTGTATTTTACATCAAAGATGTGGAATTCATTCATCGTGATTGAGTTCTCCACCTCCCCAACAGTGAACACAAAATTGGGGGCTTACAAAATTCTATTAAAGACCAAAGTAGTCTGACAAATACATTGCTATGATGATGATGATGATGAGCACCATTGACTCCAAAGTTCTTATTCTTTCCTCCACTCTTAGGAATACATTGCCTCAATTTTTCGATGAACATTTCTATTGGGTCTTTAGATCATAAGAGGTGGTTAATGTTAGAAAATCAGAAAGGTAGAAAGATTTTCTTATACTTGATAATTAATTGTGATACTCTTGTGTTATTAACTTTCTTAGGTTCTTCTTTTATCTTAGTTCATCAAGCAATTATCAAAACAATAGCATGAAGATCAAGGACACCAGATGTGTTGAGAATTTGGAGGGCTTTCTTCTTGATAATTACTTGTGAGCATACTTGAGTTACTTATGTCTTTTCTTCTTTAGTTTATTTAATCTTTCATCAAGTCAATTATCAAAATACATGAGACACACAAATTAGGCTCCTAGAGCCAGGGCAAAACCTCTCCCTCTCGGAGATGAAAACCCGTAAGGAATTCTTCTTATAGATCTTCAGATGACAAGTACCATGACCAATACTCAGACCCTTGACCTACGAATGTCTCCAAGATCTTGTTACTGCTTCTTTGATGATCTCGAACTTGATCCTTCTATTCTTTACCAACCAGCACTGATCTGCACCATTATTAGAGAACTCGGTCTCTAAGCTTTACTTCTTATTGATTAGTCAAACATCGGAAACTAAATCATCTTTACTTTGTATATACTTGGAGCTATATTTCTTGAACTGTAGTTAGGAAGGTAAATCTAGATTTACCTTCCTCACTTTTTCATGCTTTTCAGACCGATCTCTTCTTCAGATTATGTAGGGACTTTGCTACACATAGGGCACTGTCAAAATTCACATGAACTGTAGGTATATACTTCTGATCTACAATGTTACTTCATGACAATACGCAAAGCCTTCTTCAAAAATAGATCCACACTTAAACATAGTTATTTTTCTTCTTTGCAGTTTGACCCTGATTCAAGTATATATCAGATTAGACTCTATCCTGTAATCCACACTTATCCCCTCCTGAAGACTGCACTTCATCACAGAGGAATCTGCACTTAATTCTGTCCTTAACCCACGCTGAAATCTACAATTTTCTCCTTCCTGAAATCCGCACTGATCTCAGAATAATCCGCACTAAATTTCAGAGCTGACCAAAATTCTGTTCTCTGTTTTTCTGCGCAGTCCAGCTGGGTATATATAGTTGTTGCAGTCAGATAATAAGTCGACCTTCTAGCCATCATGTAGGCCGACTTTAACACAATTGGTAGGCCGACTTCCTCACAGCAAATAGGCTTATCTTCAATGTTGAATATGGGCAGTCTTGAAGGCCATTTTTCCGCAAGGTCTTGGAGGACATTCTTCAGACTTGACACTTCATTTACATGACTCTTAATGACACTTATGAACATAAGAAAAATCCTAATAGACATCAAGAAGAAGTTTATAGACCTATAATAAAATCTTGCTCATAAAACCCATGAAGCAAGTACATAATTACATAGTCAACATGAAGACCGACCTAGTTACACTTTTCAACACTCCCTCTTAACTAAGGAGGTATTCATACAGGTATATGACCACTTTCAAACTGAAGAATCTCATAAGAAGAATCAGGTTGGTAATCGCATCTGTATAGCATCATATCAACCAGCTTTGTCCTAGTGCAAGGTCTTGACTAACAACCCCATCTCTCAATGAGACAATGGGCTACAATGCTAGCAAGACACATGACTAATAGACACCATAGTCATTGTCTCTCCAAGGTACATACCCCATCTACGTGTTCCTAGGGTATGACCTTCTTGGACTATTTTTCTGTTGGGTAGCCAGCCCTCAAAGAATATCGGTCCACGACTACTCTTATCTTGAATGCCCTATCTCATTCTCAAAGAGTATCGAATGCCAGATGATTACCGAATCCTCCATTCTGTCTCCCAGGTGAAGACCAGAATGATGTGTCTATCCATTCTCTTCACATGGCCTTCACTAAGACTTACAGCTATTAGTCCTAGTCTAGTGCATGACACATGTAATAGAGAATCACATACGTTACTCCCTCTTAACACCGAAAGGACATACTTCAAGTTTCTTCCAAGCCAAAAACTTACCACCAGTTTCCCTCTCAACCAGGGTCCTGCAGCAGCAGTCCAGCTACTCATGAAGAATTCCTTCCCTCGATGTCATGGATTTCGATATTGAGGAATCTTCAACTTTTGGCTTCATAGGGCACAGATCATCCATCACTTTCATTCAGTAGTCATGTCCACTATTAGAAAGTGATTCATCAGTCTTTCTCATCCGGTCCACTGTTATGCCATGCTGCTTTCCTTTGAATCATCTTCAAGGATCATACATCCTTACTCATGATTAGCAACCCTGCACAAATTCATCCAGCTAAACATATACATATGAACTTTTGAAACAAAAGTTACCTTAGTGATGATCTTTTACCATGACATCTTGTTGTAGGCATCGACATCCTTTATTCAGATTGACACATCTCCTAATGATATGTTTTGTCAAGGGTCTTCTTCTTTACCAGACTTTTGTCAGAGTCTACATATCCTCCCAGGAGATCTCCTAGTCACATCTTCTTGGCTTTCAGGTGATAACTGCCTCTTGACATGGTTGCATTTCATGATCTCTTTCTTTCTGCACATTCTCCATTCCCAGGAACTTACACATTTTCTAGTTCCTCGTTCATATAAAGCCACCTCATATTCCATGACCAATTATTTAATGTTGAGTTCATCTGTTGGTGCACCGAGAGATCCTCTTTCATAGATCATACTTCTAAATATAGAAGTCTATTGCCTACAACCCTATGACATGACTTCACAGCATCTAGTGTCAGCATATAAATATATACATACCTCATACCTTTTTCATTTAAGTCATCCTTTAGCAGTTTTACTAGAATGAAGAGCTTCATTCCCTTGGCTTGTTCCATCAATATGTCATCACATCCCAGAATTCTATTTTTCATGATGACCCTTGATCTTGATGACTGCCTTCCATCAATATAGTTATCATAGGGGTTGTTTTACCAAGAACTCCTACCATGCTTTGATTAGGATGCTACACTGCTTCCTATCATACAACCAACAAAAATCACTTAAAGGAGAAGATGATCTTAAGCATTGTGGAGATCCCTCGCTTCTTCTTTCTTATATTTCTTTGCATCAGATTCTTCTCTCATTTTTGAGATATGAGCTTCTTCCCTATTTCTCTTGTCCTTTTCAAATTTAGGACAATCTATTTTATAATGCCCAAGTTTATCACATCCAAAACATCGTGCTTTGTCCATACTATTCTGAGGACCAATCTTACCGAATCTTCCTTTCTTCCTTGACGTGGCTGCAAAGGCTTGATTCCCGTCATTTGATCCTGTAACACCTTTGGCTTTCAATCTTGTTTCCTATATTTTACATTGAGACCTTAAATCGTGAAATGGTGTGGCTTCTTTCTTCTCGGATAAACCTGAAGTGAAGTTTCCCCATTCATCTGGCAGAGCTTTCAACACCACTTAGTCATCTCAATGTGAGACATTACTTCTCCCAGTTCCTGCAGATGATCTCAGAGAATTTGCTTCTTTGCAGTACTTACATAGAATAGCTCCACCAATTTCTCATATATTCCTTTTGATGATTCTAGATTTGATACATTGGAAGAGAGTCTTTTATGGATTTTGTAAGAATCCTTTGGGCTCTTATATCTCCCTTCATGTATTTGGCATGACTTCATTGTCCTTGTCTTCCATGCAAGAAAGTTTGAAACCCTAATTAGTTTGTTGCTTTCCTTGCAAAGAAGACATTTTGATAGATTTAGATAAAGTCATAGATACTTACTTGAGAGTGTGATTGTTAATTTCAGCTTATGTTCTATGCCATTTCAGATTAGGGCACAATACTGAAGAAGATAGAACATACTAATCGATCGATAGAAGACAAGCCAAAACAGAGGTAAGAAATGGTGGCATTACGGCGATTAGCAGGATGCTTCTACCAGCAAAGTCTCCAATAGGTCATTCAGCGAAGCGTATCACACATAATCCCAGAACAACCCAACCAAAGAATATGCAGCTCCAACGCCATTAAGAGAGAGAGAATTCCTCCACACCAATGTGTCAAATGAACTCTAAGTCTCTCCAATATATAGGAATCTTTGGGGGTGTGTGACACGTCCTTTAAGACATTTAAGTCTATATTTTATTCCAGGCCGACCTAGAACATAAGTGGAATAAATTCAAAGTACATGTTCTGCTCATCCGATCGAGATGACCTTTAGATCAATCTTACACCTCTCCGAAAGAGGAATCCAATAAAAATATTGCGATCGTCATCTGAGCAGCACAACCCGGAGTTTGGACCTAGTTGTCCAATTTTAACAGTGACTTTCTCCTTCAGCAGCTTCCTTGATGATGTTTAAAGATAAAGTCAAGAGTTTCTTCTCAGATAGAAATCTTCAATGTAGATGTTTTTGAATCCTTGATGATAAAGTATATCTTCAGAAATTGAAGTCCTCCTTCTAACAATGTCTTGAATGTGAATCTTTGATGACAAAAGATTACTTTCTTGATTGAGTTGATCCTTTAAATGAGATAGGAGATCTTGAAGTAGCTAGAGAGTCTTCCTTGCAAACTGATTTGACTTTTCAACCCAAACTTTGATCTTCACTTCTTGGAGTGTCTCCTTTGTCAAACAACCCTTGAGTTTAGCACCTTAGGTCTGATACCATGTTGAGAATTTGGAGCGCTGGTGGTTAATTCAAATTCTCTTCTTGATAATTACTTGTGAGCTTACTTGAGTTACTTATGTCTTTTCTTCATTAGCTTATTTAATCTTTCATCAAGTCAATTATCAAAATACACGAGACACACAAATTAGGCTCCTAGAGCCAGGGAAAAACCTCCTCCTCTTGGAGAGGAAAACCCATAAGGAATTCTTCTTATAGATCTTCAAATGACAAGTACCATGATCAATACTCAGATCCTTGCCCTATGAATGTCTCCAAGACCTTGTTACTACTTCTTTGGTGATCTTGAGCTTGATCCTTCTATTCTTTACCAACCAACACTGATTTGCACCAATATTAGAGAACTCGGTCTCTAAGCTTTACTTCTTATTGATTAGTCAAACATCGGAAACTAAATCATCTTTACTTTGTATATACTTGGAGCTATATTTCTTGAACTCTAGTTAGGAAGGTATATCCTAGATTTACCTTCCTCACTTTCTCACGCTTTTCAGATGGATCTCTTCTTCAGATTATGTAGGGACTTTGCTACACATAGGGCACTATCAAACTTCGCATGAACTGTAGGTATATACTTATTTCTTCATCTACAATGTTACTTCATGACAATACGCAAAGCCTTCTTCAAAAATAGATCAACACTTAAACACAGTTAATTTTCTTCTTTGCAGTTTGACCCTAATTCAAGTATATATCAGATTAGACTCTATCCTGTGATCCGTACTTATCCCTTCCTGAAGACTGCACTTCATCGCAGAGGAATCCACACTTAATTCTATCCTTAACCCAATCTGAAATCTACACTTTTCTCCTTCCTGAAATCCGCACTGATCTCAGAATAATCCGCACTAAAGTTCAGAGCTGACTGAAACTCTGTTCTCTATTTTTCTGCGCAGTCTAGCTGGGTATATATAGTTATTGCAGTCAGATAATAAGCTGACCTTCCACCCTTCATGTAGGCCGACTTTAACACAATTTGTAGGCCGACTTCCTCACAGCAAATAGGATTATCTTCAATGTTGAATATGGGTAGTCTTGAAGGCCATTCTTCCACAAGGTCTTGGAGGACATTCTTCAGACTAGACACTTCATTTACATGACTCTTAATTACACTTATGAACATAAGAAAAAACCTAATAGACATCAAGAAGAAGTCTATAGACCTATAATAAAATCTTGATCATGAAACCCATGAAGCAAGTAAAACAAAAATACATTTTATTATTTTTGACTTTTTCTTTACATAAGTACATAATTACATAGTCAACATGAAGACCGACCTAGTTACACTTTTCAACAAGATGTAGGCAGACAACCAGGGCAAAACCCCACTCTAGGGGAAAACCCAGTCAACAACTCTTCCTTAAATAGTTTTTCCTGAGATAATCCAGGACTCTTGACTTAGACACAAACTTCCTCCACACCAAGTCAACCCTTTTCCTTCTTTTGTAGATGATCACTTTCCAGTGCTATCTTCGGCCTAGATGCGACAACAACAATAGCAACACTTCGATGCAGCAGTATCTTCGACCTAGCAACTTCGATATCAATCCAACAACTTTGATCTTGAAGCAACACTTCCACTTAAAGCAACAATAACTGGCAGCAACAACTTTGACTTAGCAGCAATAGCTTCGACTTGGCAGCAACTGGCAGCGGCGGCAATTTCAACTTGACAAAGGGACTTCGATCTTCTAGAGGAACCCACATGAGAGAGGTATAGATAGCCCAAAACTTCGATCTTGACCTTTTCTTCCTTCTCCAACTTCACACTCCTTTTAGCCTTCGTTTTCTACTTTGCACTTTTCCAGCTCCTAGGATATTGAACTTGTGAGTGTGTGAGAGTGACTTCCAAATGAATTCGAATTGCTCCAATATATAGGCTTATGGTAAGGTCGAATTGCCCAGTTTGAGACTGAGTTGATCTCCTTGAGGCATGTTACCACTCAAACCAGCAGGGGACCTAAAAGGGGATCCTAAGAGGTCAACTGCTAGGCTAAGGGCAACGATGGAGGTTTACAGACTTTCACCGATGGGAGGAGTCTCGGTAGTATAGGAGTCACTTGTAAAGTGTATATCAATGGATAGATAATGAGTGACCTTGAAAACCCTTTCCCTAGGGTGGATTGAAGAATGGAGCTTGCTTGCTTTTCAAGCAAGGGGCTTGGTCCACTATTGGTAAGGGATGAGGATTAGAGGGTTGAGATGGAAGGAATAGGCTTATAGATGAGGTTCTCAATCCCTAAAATCCTTGGGGAACTTGGATTCCCAGATGATCCTTTGACATATATTCCTTTGATGAGAAGCGGGATCAGACAGGGCCAAGTGGACCCAGTCCAGGTTTGGGGATGGAATATAGGAACCAACAGTGTTCCTATCCTGGACAAGGTGAGGGAAAAGGATCAGAAAGAATATTCACTTCAAAAGGTTAAATTGATCCTATTGAGGTCTACCCTTGGGGATGCCTAGGCAGATTTGGATCCTAGAGTCAGGGCTCGGGATTCACAGAGATTCCACTGTGAGAATGGCTTGAAAATTTGTGGAGAGGGAAGGGACCCACCAACGCAGAAGCCTATGGAAGATTGAAATTTTTTGTTGGGTCAATTCCTGGGAAATTGATGCCCTAGGTGACCCTTGATGGGTAGACTTGGGAAAAGGTGACAAAAGTGGAAAATAATGAATAGAATGATCACCCTTCTATGGATCAGTGCCTTCGTTCTGTTGGGGAGATGGAGTCAAGGATTATTAATGAGTAAGAACTTGGTTTCTTGGTCAAGGAGGCTTGAAAAATCAACTTCGTCCAATATTGGCTTAGAGAAAGAATAAAAGATTTTCATGCATTTATACTTCCAACAAAGAGTGCATGCTTATTGAGAAAATATATCTCTAGGACATTTCTTTCATATGACATTGGCCCATACATTAAAATTTGCTAAAACATGCTCAATTCCACATTACATTCATGCAACAACTAGCCCTAGTTATAGTGTAAATCATCAATATGTAGCAACAAGAATAACATAAAAAATCACTTACAATGCCATAGAGTATATTTAACCAGCAACTCGTTGCAATAACAAAGCTCCAAGAGAAGAAAAATAGCCCAAATCCATACATCAAAATTCATTCATCTCCAAAAAAAAGCTCCTGCAATGAAAAGTACGAATTCTCCAAGAGAGAGATATCCAATCCAAAATGTGATGATGAAAATGAATGGAGCTAACATCAATATATAGGCTCCTAAGGAGCTCGAATTAACCTAAAGCCCCTAATAGTTCTAATAATAAAATAATGTTACAATAACACCCCTATTGGTAACAATCCCACCAATTTAGCTCATAGGTGTAAAAATAAGCCACACAAGGGCCAAATAATGGTGTACATGTGGTAGGGCCCTCCAAGAGGCCTAGTAACATCCTGAAGTGCCATAATGAGGAATAAATCCCTCAGAATATGATGGACAAGGGGGTGGTCACATGTTCTGCAAGTAGTAGACCTGTGGTGCTCCCAATGGGTGTGGGGGCACATAAATGATCCCATGGGTATCCAAATGGATCGAAGATGCATGTAGATGCTTTGTGAAGGCTCAAATGCTGTAATAAATAACATCGAGTCCTCGTACAAGCCCTAGGGCACCCTCCAAGTGTGTGGTGCACTAGTGGGGCTGGTTGGGCATGATGCATCTTCAATGTCCATGAGTGGATCTCTAGTAATCCCTGAGCATCTGAAGGGGTCCATGAAGCGCTCTCTGCTACTGTGGAGGCCCACACCTAGGTAGGGTAGTTCATTGCCCTCCAGGGGTTGGGACAATCATGGATTCCTGAATGATAAAGGAGGTTCATCTAGGGCCTATTTTACCAGGGTGACGACCATGGATTGGGGTAGAGCTCATGTATTGGCTTTTTCCCACATGCTAATTATTTTTGTCTCGACCATATTTTGCATTTTGTGGTACAATTTCCTGTTAAATGTGGCCAATTATGATTTTTATTTTTCTTCTAGCTGCATCAACCTCCGGGGCATCGTTCTAGGACTGACCGAAGGTGGGGGCAAGGTGATAGCGAGGCTGGCCCTATGTGGGCCCAGAATGGCAATGTGGACCCATGTTGGATAAACGGTGAATTAGGATATAGTGATTGGAAAGGGAGTAATATATGCGGATAGGGGAGTGGGACCACACACCCAAAGTCGGGGTTTCCCAAGTAGTACCACGCCAAAACCAAATGGTCAATAAAGGAGATCCCATGGGACTAAGATCTAAAGGTAACTCCCAAAAGAGATCAAGGAGGCAAGATCACAAACTAAACCCACTCTTTTTGCCAAATCCCCCCATCAATCCATACCCATAAGTATCCATGTTAACTTTTAAGTAAACCCCATACTCAATTACCAAATGTCAAGACGTACCTTTAGATTCAGGAGGCCCATCTTCAAACATACGATCAATACAGGTGGGTGAGGGACCACATGGCTGGCTCAGGTGGCAGAGAAATGGCACAATGAGCTAGTAGGAGGCTGCAAGGGGATGCTGGCTACTTGCTGAGGTCCATCATGGAGAAAAATTCCCCTTCGGGATATCACGCACGAAGTGGTGGATAACATTTGGCTCCAATTGGGACGTGATCTCTCGAAGAAGTGGACGAGGCTACTTGAACGGGAGGTCACGAGAACTCCATCAATCTCTTGGTCACCGTAGACCTGTTATCTGTACATGTTAAAGATCAAAACCACGGGGGAGCATGTTTTTTTACGGCGTCTAATGATCACCCATGCTTAATGTTAGCCCATAAAGTTTACAAGAAATAAAACATGCACATTTAATGTAAGTGCATCTAATCTATCATGTGTTAAGAAATCGGATTCGTTGGGTGGGGCCCACATGTCCCGAAACTGTCGTATCGGATACGATACGTACGGATTTGTACCCATTTCACAGGATTCGATCGTGTCCGTACAAGACACGTCGAATCCCGATCATGTCCTGTATGGACACGATCGAATCCCATATAGCTAGATTCAACCAACGAAAATGTGCGATGTTTGAGTTATAAAACTCGGATTTCGACCATTCTTTCTCACAACTATTTGTTTGTGAAGTGAGCAAAGAGAAAGGGTTAGCAAAGAGAAAGGGAGTTTTTTCAAAGATTCGAGCATCTGATAAGTGAACTGTCCTTCTATGTTTTTGCATTTAGTTTGCTGTTAGTGTTTGCATGTGCATATTTTCTATATATTTGGTCATTTTTGTTTATTTTTTACAGTATTCATGGCTCAATCAAGGGTAGCAAGACAGGGGAAAAGAGAGGGGAAGAATGTCCCCATTGGAGATGCCCCTCCTGTCCCTATTTCATCAGGGTCTGCAAGTATTCCATCTATTGGAAGTGGGGCTGAAACAACAACTTCAAATGTGCAAGGAAAACAAACTCATGACCCCAAATACCCATTGTGGAAATATGTGACAAGAGAGGCAGGGCCAGGCAGCAAGGCAAAGGGAGGAGGCAATTATTCATGGAAATGCAATTTTTGCAACTCCCATTTCACTAGCACATATTTCCGTGTGAAAGTTCATTTGTTAGCTTTGCCAGGTTGTGGCATTCAAGCTTGTTCAACAGTTGAATCACCACAGAGGAAGGAATTGGAGAAAGAGCAATTTGTTGGTGCGGCAACTGTGGCATCAAAATCAAAACAAAACAAGAATGATGACCCCCTTCCATTCTTAAGGAAAAGCAGCAACAAGTTCCCTTTTGAGAGTTTTAGTAGGGGACAATCAACAAAGAGAAAGGCAACTGCAGTTGGTCCAATGGACAAGATTTTTCAAAAAGAGAAGAGGGAAGAGCTTGATCTCACCATTGTATTTTTTTCTATCAGAACTTCATATCCTTTAATGTTGCACGGTCACCTCTATTTATTGAGATGTGTCGAGCTCTTAGTCATGGGGCTCCATCAGGGTATGTGCCTCCTGGGTCACAGAAGCTCAGAACCACATTGTTGACAAAGGCAAAGAAAGAGGTGGACAAAATGCTTGAGCCTATTAAATCAACATTGCCAACATCTGGGGTTAGCATTGTTTCTGATGGATGGACAGATCCAACACGCCACCCACTTATCAACTTCATGGTGTCATCCTTGAATGGTCTAGTTTTCTTGAAATCAGTGGATGCACTTGGACAGTGCAAGGATGCACAATATGTGGGTGAGTTATTTATTAAAATTATTGAAGATGTAGGTGTCGATTCATGTGTGCAAATCATTATAGATAATGCACCTGTTTACAAGGCTACTGGCATGATTGTGGAAGCAAAATATCCACAAATATTTTGGACACCTTGCATTGTCCATTCATTGAACTTGGCACTGAAATCTATTGCCTCTGATGTGCTTTGGATTGGAGCCATTATTGAGGATGGACGACATATCTGCAACTTTGTACAAAACCATACAAATGCCCTGACTATCTACAAGGAGTACAACAATGTATCATTGTTGAAGATTGCGGATACACGGTTTGCCTCTTCATTCATCATGTTGAAGAGGTTGAGAGAGGTCAAAACCGCTCTTGGGGCCATGGTTATTTTAGAGTTTTGGTCTTTTTGGAGAAAGACGGATCAAGCAGCCTCAAAGAAAGTGAAGGACACAGTGTTGGATGATATCTGGTGGGAGAAGGTAGATCTAGTTATTCAGATCATGAAGCCTATCATTTCTTTGCTTCGATTTGCAGATACAGACCAACCCATCCTAGGAGAGGTTTATGAGGAATGGGATTTCATGATTGAGTCTGTGAGGACCATTGTTTTACAGAGTTAGTGCCTAGAGTATGAGACATCACCAGAGGCCTTCTTCACCAGCATACAGGATATTCTTGTGAGCAGATGGGACAAGAATTGCACACCTTTACATTGTTTGGCTCACTCCTTGAATCCAAAATACTACAACCATGAGTGGCTGAATGGTGTACCTTCCTGCAGATTGCCTCCTCACATGGATGGTGAAATCTCACAAGGGAGGAAAGATGCATTTAGGAGGATTTTTTAGGAGAGGGCATCCCTTGATGAGGTGGAGGATGCCTTTGCAGAGTTTTCCACTGGCACTGGGCGATTGCAGGCTATTATGTGATTTGAGACAGGGGGGCTAAGAAGCCTTATTTTTGGTGGGAAACTCATGGGGCAACAAGCCCTCCTCTACAGCAGTTAGCCATGAGGCTCCTCTCTCAGGTGACTTCATTCTTTTGTTGCGATAGGAATTGGAGCACATATGGGAATTTGTATAGTGTGAAGAAGAGTAGGCTTGAGCAGTCCAGGGCAGAGACAATGGTGTATGTGCACACCAACCTTCGTCTCATCTATAGGTAGAAGGAGGATTGGTTGAAGGGAAAGATAAAGACGTGGGATGTCTTTCCTGATGATATGGGTCTGGACAACAGTGTTGAGTTGGCATTGGCCAACTTGGATCTCAATGCGCCAGTGCTAAAGCCTGTCACGTTTGATGATGCCGATACAGTAGAGGCGTCATCCTCCACACTAGCAGATGCAGAGATGATAGAGGAGGAGGATGCAACAGTGGAGAGCAGTGGTGAGCATGATGATCAGGATGAGGACAGTGATGTTGATTATGATGATGAGGATTAAAGACTCATTGACTCAGACTCATTAAGGCTTCAGGCTTGTAGTCTTGTAGACTTGTAGACTGTAGTTGTTTTGTATTTTCTATTTCTATTTGCCATTGGCAATGTACTTATGTAACAAATTTTGATTCTGATGACTTAACGAGAAAACTACAATATCTTACTATCTTGTCTTTTTGAGTAAATTTGTAAATTGTAATATGTATGATTAACAATTGTATGACGTATCTACTATCAATGTATCAATGTATCATGTATGAGTATCTAAGATCTTAAATCTATGTTTGAATCAATCTTACTATCTTGTCTTTCTGAGTAAATTTGTAAATTGTAATATGTATGATTGACAATTGTATGATGTATCTACTACCAATGTATCAATGTATCATGTATGAGTATCTAAGATCATAAATCTATGTTTGAATCAATGAATTTGTATGAATTTGTGTAAAAAATATCTAATTTTTAATATATATATATATATTTTTAAATAAAATAATATGTAACGTATTCGGACGTGTCCCGTTCCCGAGGTCACCGTGTCCCGAATCCGATTCTCGAACCCCCGTATCCATCGAATCCCATATGAGTATCTAAGATCTTAAATCTATGTTTGAATCCATGAATTTGTATGAATTTGTGTAAAAAATATCTAATTTTTAATATATATATATATATATATATATTTTTTTTTTATAATAAAATAATATATAACGTATCCGAATATGTCCTTTTCCCGGGGTCACTGTCTCCCGAATCCAATTCTCGAATCCTCGTATCCATCCAATCCCGAATCCCCATGTCAGGTGACTTAGATCATGTGAAATATCATATGCGGTTAGCTCTAATGCAAAAATCATTATGCAATGCATCCTACTCTAACATGCATATAGATATGCCACCACTAAGTGTAATCACAAACCCAGTGCAACCAACTTATCATCATATCAATACCGATATACATATGCTTGCCGTTATGATTAGTCATGTAACAAATCTCAAACTGAATGTGGTCGTAGTCACATGGAGAATGAATTGGGTGGGAGGCAGGAGAACATGATCCCCCTTCGAGATTAAAGGAAGCTCGAGGAAAATAGGTCAATCTAGAAGTGTCGAGCTTTCCCTCCAAGTACAGAATGGTGGAATGAATGATCACTCTCAAGAACTCCCTATCACGACCATTTCTCCTAATATTATGCTTTGTAGGTGGCACAAGGTTGTGATGAGAGGGAAATGGAAGGTGAGGGAAAGAAGGAGTGTAACAACTAGGTTGCTCAAGGTGGTGGTCACATTGGAGAGGGGAGGTCGTGGAGTGATCAAAACCCTGAGGGTGCATCCAAGGAGGTAAAGTATAGTCAGTGAGGGGTTCTCCCTTGACACTACACTCGGAAGGGGAAAAAGGCTCACTGACACTTGGGACCATATGATAAGGGATGAGAGAATCACTTGTGGGAGACTCAAGATGATGCACAAGAGGAAAAGACAAAGGGGAAAGTGACGTTTCAACGAGACGCTTTTCTTGAGAATCCATCTCAAGAGGTTCAAGTGATTGAAACACACTCGCGAAATCATAAGGAATGTAGGTATAAGCAAAGGCTTTATCCATCCTATCGCTGTTGGTATAAAAAATAAGGCCTTCCCAAAAGGGAAAATTAGTTATCTCCAATTGCTCCTTTTCATGCAAGGGAAAATAATAATTCTCCTTCCCAAGTGTATCGATGGATGTGTCCTCATAAATAATGCCTTAGAGGAAGGGGAGGCCAACCTCAACTTTATCCTCCTTGTCAGTGTCATAGATGGGAGCATATTCAAATGAAGGCCCAACAATCTTCCATTTCTCCTTTTCGATGTAGAAATTGTCTTCAATGTTGTCTTGCAAAGGGCTCATGGGATCACATTCCTCAAGGCTTTCAGAAGGAGAGTTGTCAGGGGTGACATCTTCGAGAGATCTGAGGTCACCCTCAACTTTACATTCCATAGCCTTGTCATCCTCAACGCATGTGTTCTCAAAAGCATCCCATTCATCATGTGGACCCAACAAGGACTCATCTTCCTCATCTATATCTTCAAGGGTATCTTCTTCTTGGTTAGTTGACCAGTGAGAGGACTATTCTTCCCTCTTCTCTTGAAGCACAATAGCTAAGGTATTTGTTACATGATTTTGGTAATATGCTTCAAGGAGGACAGCATTAGAAGGGCTTTATACTCACATTTAATCTTATGAAGCTTCACCTCTTCTTCGTGCAAATGAAATAATACTTCATTAGAATCACATTCCTTTACTAACCGTTTGGTTGACCTACTATATTCATCCATTATTTTGAGTGAATAGGAGGCTCAGAGGATCCAACTCTTCATGTTGATTTATGTTAGCATCGGATGTGCTCTAGCCTTGTAACTTTGTATATAGGCTAGGACACGTTTTCCATAAAACCCAGAAACGGTTTTGGAAAATTCCACTTAGAGATAGTTTAATTAAAATAATTAATTGTTTTTTAATGTTTTCCTAAGTTTAAACTTAGGGAAATTGATTAATTAAAGGGTATAAATTAAACTAAGTGTGAATCTTCTAGATAAAGATATGGATCACCTCCAAGTTAATCTTAGCACTTGGTTATGATTTAATCTTGGCCATTGAAGGTTCAACAAAAGAATATAAGAAGGAGGTTGAGGGGCCTATGGAAAACACATCAGACAGAGAAAGAATCAAGAGTTCGATTTCTTCAGTGAGAGGAAGAATCAAAGTGATTCTCATTTGCAGAGAGGGGAAGGTGAAATCTCTAGGAGGGAGAATTTTGAAGCATAGAGAGTGCAAGAAGAGAAGTGAGAAAGGAGCCAGAGCTTCAGCGCAGAATGACCCTAGCAGCAGTTACGCTGGGCCATCGTAGAGAAGCAGAGGGAGTTTTCGTTTTATGTTGAAGGAGCAGCTGAGGGTTCATCCGATGTCAGGACATTTCGAGAAGGAAGGAACCCTTGAGTCTCATACAACAACAAGCACAAAAGCAGCCACGACAAGCAGCAGAAGTAGTGACAGTGACAAAGTGAGTGACCCAGTCACTGCACAGAAATCACGTAGAGTCAGTCAGAGTGGGTGCAGGTCAGTGCCGAAACTCAAAATGTGATGTGAGAATTATCTCACTCAGCCTTTTCTCATCAGGATTCTTCAGGGGATTGATTGACATTTACAATCACACCTTTGTACTCAGAATTTCTGCATAATAAAGGAACCTGCAAATTTGCTGCACCGGTTTTCCCAAGTTGGGTTTTTCGAGGGACAATTGTCCAAAAATAACGGTGTCTATGTGTGATTACTTGTGCTATTTTTATATGTGATTTGTTAATCGTGAAGTCTGCAACATATTTTATTTTGTTATTTAACACGAGAAATGTTAAATAATTGTGTTTGACAATGCAATAGAAAAAATTTAATAAGTAGCTGCAGTAGAGTTCTCCATTATAGAATTTTCACACTTTATCATCCTCGGAAGAGATGTCACCATTGTCTTCCACCTCTATAACTGACATTTGCTCATCGTCCTCGCTTACACTTGAGCCTTCTTCAATGTCATCCAATTGATCATCCTTTGTGGCACTTTTTGGTCGACTATAACATTTATCATTGATTAGGTCAGTTAGAATATTGAAAACATAGGTTAGGCGAGCAAAGTCAAAGAGATGACCATGATCCGCATCATAGAAGCCCTTCATTATGTCAAGTTGCACTTTTTGTGACCTATAAAACCTGAGCATGAATTCCATATCCATACTTTCCAATGCATTTTCATAAGATTATGCATATTTCTCTGCATTCTTCTGTGGTTCCTGAATGCCTTGGTTAGTGAGTTTTGCAAACGTAGGACCAAGATTAATCTCTTTTTTATGATAGTCCATTTTCTATGATTATGCATATTAGGATCAAAATGGAGTCGCCAGGGTGAAATGAAGTGCCTTTATAGATGCTTTCTTTATCGTACAAGCATTAACTTTGAAGTTCAATGAGGAACTAGGGCTTCATTCTTCCAATGGAGTCGCCAATCATGATATGTCGATATGTCGTAAGGGGAACAGACCATACGTCTTGTGTCCCCGGAAGCGACGCCACAAATGTTACCACTCAAACCAGCAGGGGACTTAAAAGGGGATCCTAAGAGGTCAACTGCTAGGCTAAGGGAAATGATGGAGGCTTATCCCACTGTCACCACAACTAAGTGTCCTTGGTCTTTACAGACTTTCATCGATGGGAGGAGTCCCGGTAGTATATGAGTCACTTGTAAAGTGTATGTCAATGGATAGGTAACGAGTGACCCTGAAAACCCTTTCCTTAGGGTGGACTGAAGAATTGAGCTTGCTTGCTTTTCAAGCAAGAGGCTTGGTCCACTAACGGTAAGGGATGAGGATTGGAGGGTTGAGATGGAAGGAATAATAGGCTTATAGACGAGGTTCTCAATCCCTAAAATCCTTGGGGAAATTGGATTCCCAGATGATCCTTTAACAAATAATCTTTGATGAGAAGCGACACCACATGGGGCCAAGTGGACCCAGTCAAGGTTTTGGGATGGAATATAGCAACCAACAGTGTCCTATCCTAGACAAGGTGAGGGGAAAGGATCAAAAAGAATATTCACTTCAAAAGGTTAAATTGATCCTATTGAGGTCTACCCTTGGGGATGCCTAGGTAGATTTCGATCCTAGAGCTAGGGCTCAGGATTCTAGGAGATTCCATCGTGAGAATGGCATGAAAATTTGTGGAGAGGGAGGGGACCTTTTACCACTCAAACCAGCAGGATACCTAAAGGGGTTCCTAATAGGGCAACGGTGGAGGCTTAGCCCACTGTCACCACGACTAAGACTCCCTGCTCTTTATGACTTTCACCGATGGGAGGGGTCCTGGTAGTAAAGGAATCACTTGTAAGTATATGTCAATGGATAGGTGATGAGTGACCCTGAAGACTCTTTCGCTAAGGTGGATTGAAGAATGGAGCTTCCTTGCGCTCTAAGCAAGGGGCTTAGTCCACTAGGGATAAGGTATGAGGAATGGAGGGTTGAGGTAGAAAGAATAGGCTTATCGATGAGATTCCCAACCCCTAAAATCCTTGGGGAACTTGGATTCCTGAATGGCCTTTGACAAATAATCTTTTTGATGAGAAGCAGGACCACATGGGCAAGTGGACCCAGTCCAGGTTCGGGGATAGAATATAGCAACCAACAGTGTTCCTATCCTGGACAAACTGAGGGGAAAGGATCAAAAAATAATATTCACTTCAAAAGGTTAAATTGATCCCATTAAGGTCTACCCTTGGGGATGCTTAGGCAGATTGCGATCCTAGAGCTAGGGCTAAGGATTCCCGAAGATTCCACCGTGAGAATGGCTTGAAAATTTGTGGAGGGAGGGGACCCACCAGTGCAGTAGCCTAGGGAAGATCGAAATTTTTCCTTGGGTAAGTTCCCAGGAAATTGATGCCCTAGTTGACCTTTGAGGGGTAGACTTTGGAAAAGGTGAAAAAATTGGAAAATGATAGATAAAATGATCACCCTTCTATGGATTAGTGCCTTAGTTCAGTTGGAGTGATGGACTCAAGGATGATTAATAAGTAAGAACTTGGTTTCTTGGTCAATGAGGCTTGAAAAATGAACTTCGTCCAATATTGGTGTAGGGAGAAGATTAAGAGACTTTCAAGCATTTATACTTCCAGCAAAGAGTGCAAGCTTATCAAGAAAACATATCTGTCAGACATTTCATTCATATGAGATTGGCCCATACACATTTGCTCAAACATGCTCAATTTCGCATTACATTCATGCAACAACTAACCCTAGTTATAGCGTAATCATCAGTATGCAACAACAAGAGTAATAACATCAAAAAACACTTACAATACCATAGAGCATATCCAACCAGCAACTTGTTGCAATAACAAAGCTCCAAGAGAAGAAAAAAAACCCAAATCCATACATCAAAATTCATCCATCTCCAAAAAGACGCTCCTCCAATGAAAAGTATGAATTCTCTAAGAGAGAGATATCCAATCCAAAATGTGATGATCTAAATGAATGTAGCTAACATGAATATATAGGCTCTTAAGTAGCTGGAATTAGCCTAATGGGCCTCCAATGGCTTTAATAATAAAATACTGTGTAAATAACACCCCTATTGGTGACAAGCCCATCAATTTAGCTCATAGGTGTAAAAATAAGCCACACTAGGGCCAAATAATGATGTATACATGTCGTAGGGCCCTCCATGAGGCCTAGTAACATCCTGAAGTGCCATAATGATGTTGATTTATGATAGCATCATATGTGCTCTAGCCTTGTAACTTTGTATATAGGCTAGGACACATGTATTACATAAAACCCAGAAATGGTTTTGGAAAATTCCACTTAGAGATGGTTTAATTAAATTAATTGATCGTTTTTTAATGTTTTCCTAAGTCTAAAATTAGGGAATCTGATTAATTAAAGGGTATTAATTAAACTAAGTGTGAATCTTCTAAATAAAGTCATGGATCACCTCCAAGTTAATCTTAGCCCTTGATTATGTTTTAATCTTGGGCTTTGAAGGGTCAACGAAAGATTATAAGGAGGGTGAGGGGCCTATGGAAAATACACTGAGCATTTGGCATTTTTGAGATTGTGAGAGAGAGACACAACGTTTTGGTCTGGATAAAATCACTAAGGCAGGGTTTGCTAAGTGATTTTGATTCAGTGATCAGTTTCAGAGAGGGGTAGAGGCAGTAATTGGTCAGGAGGACCAAGAGTACATTTCAGAGAGAGGGAACAGTGACATAGAGAGAGACAACATAGTCACCTGGAGGGGTGACGCAGTTCCTGAAGGAACTCACGCGGAAGTGACGAAGTGTCCCTTTGATTCAGTCCAGAGATAGTTGGAAGTTGGGGTTTTTGAGCTAGGAGGGCCAAAACCCAGTTTCAGATCAGCCCATATTAGTTGTTGAGCAGAGGTGACACAGTTCCAGAGCTTTCCCACACAGGATACGCAGTTCCAGCGTAGGCATCACGCAAAGGCAGAGAAGTGCTTCACTAGCGCTGTTCAGATCAGCCGGGGATTTGCAGAGTGAGGTATACCTCACATTTTCACTTGTTGTCTAGATTTCTATGAAGGGTGAGTCAGATATTGGCACCTTAGTTGTACTCAAGATTCTGCTGCTTAATAATACAAAACCCTCAGATCTGCTGCACTGGTTTTCTCGAGTTGGGTTTTTCCGAGGACTTAGTCCAAAAATAACTGTGTCAAATGTGGATGTTTTTCATTGTATTTTGTTCAGTTTGTTTGAGCACTTAGAGTTATTCCGCAACATTATTTGTGTAGACTGCTTCAGTAATTGCTTCGGTATTTCACTGTAATGAAATAATTATGAAATATAATAGGAGAAGTAATTCAGACTTGTTGCGGTAGGAATCCAGATTTAGGATTTTTCACATGGTATCAAAGCTTATTCAAGCTGAAGTGCAGGAGAAACAAGGGTGAACCAGCAGATCAACGCAGAAGAGGCTGGGATCTGCGTAAGCAACACCAGACCCTCCCAGAAATTACGTTGTCTAGGCCAGGAGGGCAATCCAGCACAGAAAAGGCTCCCTCTAAGAGAGTTGACAGAGGGGTAAGCTTTTTTAGTTGCAGAAAGGGCAGCGTAACAGACTAGCATAGTTGAAGGATGCAGTTGCTGCACAATAGTGAGTGCTAGTGCACAATTGTCTGAAAATTTCTGAAAAACACAGATTGGGGATTTCTTGACCTCAGAGAGTTTCCTTACTCAAAGAAACTCAGTTTTTCCCATGCAGCAGCAGAAGTATTGACTTACTCCTCAAGGATTGTGTAAGTCTAGCTGAGCAGAGGGTTAGAGGAAGATATCGACAATTGAGGAGATGGCCAACAACGGATTGGGTGACCAAGATAGATTGGAGGGTGCCTCCAACTATGTTATTTGAAAATCAAGGATTCAGTTTCTCCTTGATGAGCATGATCTAAAGGCCCTCATAGACAGTGTAGTTGCAGAACCTCTGGATACAACACATTTGAGAGCCTTCAAGAAGAACATGGCTAGGGCCAAACGATTGATACTAGACAGTGTGAAGTATCACATCGTACCTCATATAGCAGCAAAGAACACTGCTAGAGAAATGTGGGTAGCGCTGGAAAAGCTATACCAAGGATCTTCTGAGCAGCGAAAGATGTATTTGGAGGAGAAGCTGCGTAATACCAGGATAAAGGAGGGAGAGCGTTTTGACTCCTTCCTGTGTAGAATTCAGGATAACCGAGATCAACTGTCAGTAGTGGGATCAACACCTAAAGACTTAGCTCTAGTAAGGCTCACTCTGAACTCTGTTTCAGAAGATTATCAGGTCTTTGTCCAAAGCATTTTGGGCAGAGAAAAGCTTCCAGGATGGGAAGCGATGTGGGCAGCCTTGCAGCAAGAAGAGTTGAGGTGAGATCTCCTCAAAATTCATATTTAGGATGGTAGCAGCGGTTCGAAAGTCAAGAAGGAGGAAGAAGATAACACTGCCCTTGCATCAAAGGGGCAACAAAAGTAAAAGAAGAAAGATCTGTCCAAGGTCAAGTGCTTCAAGTGTGGAGAAATGGGACATTATGCCAAACAATGTCCTCTTAAGAAAAAGGATAAGGAGGAGAAGTAAGATCCTCAAGCCGGAGTTGCCAAGATTGAGGCAGAAGCAGATTGTGCTATGTTAGCTCATATTCCGAAAGGAGAGAAATGGGCTGACTTGGAGTTGTAGATCCAAAATCTACAAGTGGCAGGATCCTTGAGTATTTCCGAACTCTTGGATCACATACGAGCTACGGGAGGCTTAAGACAGTAACATGATGGACAGTTGTAGCAGAAGATGAAGAGACAATGCAGTAGCTAGCAATACTAGAGCCTGATCAGTGCAGAGGAGTAGCAACAACAACAGTTGAGAAGCAGCAGCGCAGTGTACACTGGTGCAACGCAGTGTAGTGCAGTGCTCACATAGTGCAGAGCAGCAACAACGCAGTATTTTTCAGAGTGCTAGCGCAGAAGTTAGCAGCAATCAGTCTTATTTTTCAGATGTAGATTTACTTGTCCAATTTCGGATGTTTTTCTGTTGCAATTGGCAACAGTGCAGCAGCAGTAGATGAGTAGCAGCAGCACAGTGCACAATGGTGCAGCGCAAAGCAGAGCAGTGCTCACGCAGTATATAACAATGCTCACGTAGTCCAGAGCAGTGCTCATGCAGTGCAGCAACATGGTTGCAAAATTCAGAGGGAGTTGCAGTACAGTAGCAATTGGCAGCAGCATGTAGAGTCA
Organism: Pinus albicaulis; assembly: GCA_034641835.2. Lineage (NCBI taxonomy): Eukaryota > Viridiplantae > Streptophyta > Pinopsida > Pinales > Pinaceae > Pinus > Pinus albicaulis. The sequence goes on from CM076581.1 coordinate 372,246,114, forward strand.
GCAATAGTACAGATGCAACATTTTTTGTGCAGTGTTGGTGAGCAGCATCAACAACACAATAGCAGATGTTCCAGAAGTCAGAGTAGCACATTGAGTTGTCTTGTTAGAGCACTTTCGTCGCTAAGTAGGAGTGTTGATTTATGGTAGCATCGGATGTGCTCTAGCCTTGTAACTTTGTATATAGGCTAGGACACAGTATTCCATAAAACTCGAAAATGGTTTTGGAAAATTCCACTTAGAGATGGTTTAATTAAATTAATTAATCGTTTTTTAATGTTTTCCTAAGTCTAAACTTAGGGAATCTGATTAATTAAAGGATATTAATTAAACTAAGTGTGAATCTTCTAAATAAAGTCATGGATCACCTCCAAGTTAATCTTAGCCCTTGATTATGTTTTAATCTTGGTCGTTGAAGGGTCAACAAAAGATTATAAGAAGGAGGGTGAGGGGCCTATGGAAAATACACTGAGCATTTGGCATTTTCGAGCTTGTGAGAGAGAGACACATCATTTTGGTTAGGATAGAATCACTAGGGCAGGGTTTGCTAAGTGATTTTGATTCAATGGTCAGTTTCAGAGGGGGGCAAAGGCAGTAATTGGTCAGGAGGACCAGGAGTACATTTCAGAGAGAGGCAGTAGTGACGCAGAGAGAGATAGCGTAGTCACCTGGAGGGGTGACGCAGTTCCTGAAGGAACTCACGCAGAAGTGACTCAGTGTCTCTTTGATTCAGTCCGGAGATAGCTGGAAGCTGGGGTTTCTGAGCCAGGAGGGCCAAAACCCAGTTTTCAGATCAGCCCATATCAGTTGTTGAGTAGAGGTGACATAGTTTTAAAGCTTGCCCATGCAGGATTACGCAGTTCCAGTGTAGGCATCACGCAAAGGCAGAGAAAGGCTTCACCAGCGCTATTCAGATCAGCCAGGGATTTGCAGAGTGAGGTATACCTCACATTTTCACCTGTTGTCAAGATTTCTCTGAAGGGTGAGCCGAATATTGGCACCCTAGTTGTACTCAAGATTTTGCTGCTTAATAATACAAAAACCTTAGATCTGCTGCACCGGTTTTCCTGAGTTGGGTATTTTCCGGGGACTTAATCCAAAAATAATTGTGTCAAATGTGGATGTTTTTCATTGTATTTTGTTCAGTTTGTTTTAGCACTTAGAGTTATTCCGCAACTTTATTTGTGTAGACTGCTTCAGTAATTGCTTCGGTATTTCACTATAATGAAATAATTATGAAAAATAATAGGAGAAGTAATTCATACTTGTTGTAGTTGGAATCCAGATTTAGGATTTTTCACAAATGAGGAATAAATTCCTCGGAATATGATGGACAAGGGGGTGGCCTATTGTTCTCCAAATAGTAGACCTGTGGTGCTCCCAGTGGGTGTGGAGAGCGTTTTGACTCCTTGCTGTCTAGAATTCAGGATAATCGAGATCAAATGTTAGTAGTGGGATCAACACCCAATGACTCAGCGCTAGTAAGGCTCACTCTGAACTCTGTTTCAAAAGATTATCAGGTCTTTGTCCAAAGCATTTTGGGCAGAGAAAAGCTTCCAAGATGGGAAGCGATGTGGGCAGCTTTGCTGCAGCAAGAAGAGTTGAGGTGTGATCTCCGCAAAATTCATATTGAGGATGGTAGCAGCTGTTCGAAAGTCAAGAAGGAGGAAGAAGATAACACTGCCCTTGCATCAAAGGGGCAACAAAAGCAGAAGATGAAAGATTTGTCCAAGATGAAGTGCTTCAGGTGTGGAGAAATGGGATATTATGCCACACAATGTCCTCTTAAGAAAAAGGATAAGGAGGAGAAGCAAGATCCTCAAGACGGAGCTGCCAAGGTTGAGCAGAAGCAGATTGTGCTATGTTAGCTCATATTCCGAAAGGAGAGAAATGGGCTGACTTGGAGTTGTAGATCCATAATCTACAAGTGGCAGGATCCTTGAGTATTTCTGAACTCTTGGATCACATATGAGCTACGGGAGCCTTAAGACAGTAACATGATGGACAATTGCAGCAGAAAATAAAGAGACAATGCAGTGGCTAGCAGTACTAGAGGCTGATCAGCATAGAGGAGGAACAACAGCAGTAGCAGTTTAGCAGCAGCAGCGCAATGCACATTGGTGCAATGCAGTGCAATGCAGTGCTCGCATAGTGCAGAGTAGCGACAACGCAGTATTTTTCAGAGAGCTAGTGCAGAAGTTAGCAACAGTCAGTCTTATTTTCAAATGTAGATTTACTTGTCCAATTTCGAATGTTTTTCTGTTGTAATTGGCAACAGTGCAACAACAGCAGATGAGTAGCAGCAACACAGTGCACAATGGTGCAGCGCAGTTCTCACGCAGTACAAAGCAGTGCTCACGTAGTGTAGTAGCATGGTTGCAGAATTCAGAGGGAGTTGCAGTACAGTAGCAGTTGGCAGCAACATGCAGAGTCAATAGTAGTAGAAATGCAACATGTTTTGTGTAGTGTTGGTGAGCAGCATCAACAGCACAACAACAGATTTTCCAGAAGTCAGAGCAACACATTGAGTTTTTTTGCTAGAGCACTTTCCTCACTAAGAGGGAGTGTTGATTTATGGTAGTGTCGAATGTGCTCTAGCCTTGTAACTTTGTATATAGGCTAGGGCACATGTATTCCATAAAACCTAGAAATGGTTTGGAAAATTCCACTTAGAGATGGTTTAATTAAATTAATTAATCATTTTTTAATGTTTTCCTAAGTCTAAACTTAGGGAAACTAATTAATTAAAGGATATTAATTAAACTAAGTGTGAATCTTCTAGATAAAGTCATCAATCACCTCCAAGTTAATCTTAGCCCTTGATTATGTTTTAATCTTTGCCGTTGAAGGGTCAACGAAAGATTATAAGGAGGGTGAGGAGCCTATGTAAAATACACTAAGCATTTGGCATTTTCGAGCTTGTGAGAGAGAGACACAACTTTTTGGTTAGGATAGAATCACTAGGACAGGGTTTGCGAAGTGATTTTGATTCAGTGATCAGTTTCAGAGTGGGGTAGAGGCAATAATTGGTCAGGAGGACCAGGAGTACATTTTAGAGAGAGGCAACAGTGACATAGAGAGAGACAACGTAGTCACCTGGAGGGGTGACGCAGTTCCTGAAGCAACTCACGCAGAAGTGACTCAGTGTCTCTTTGATTCAGTCCAGAGATAGCTTGAAGCTGGGGTTTCTGAGCCAGGAGGGCCAAAACCCAGTTTCAAATTAGGCCATATCAGTTGTTGAGCAGAGGTGACATACTTTTAGAGCTTGCCCGCGCAGGATTACGCAGTTCCAGCGTAGGCATCATGCAAAGGCAGAGAAGGGCTTCACTAGCGCTGTTCAGATCAACCGGGGATTTGTAGAGTGAGGTATACCTCACATTTTCACCTGTTGTCTAGATTTCTCTGAAGGGTGAACCGACTATTAGCACCCTAGTTGTACTCAAGATTCTGCTGCTTAATAATACAAAACCCTCAGATTTGCTGCATCGGTTTTCCCGAGTTGGGTTTTTTCGGGGACTTAGTCCAAAAATAACTGTGTCAAATGTGGATGTTTTTCATTGTATTTTGTTCAGTTTGTTTCAACACTTAGAGTTATTCCGCAACATTATTTGTGTAGACTACTTCAGTAATTGCTTCGGCATTTCACTATAATGAAATAATTATGAAAAATAATAGGAGAAGTAATTCAAACTTGTTGTAGTAGGAATCTAGATTTAGGATTTTTCACAAATGAGGAATAAATTCCTGGAATATGATGGATAAGGGGGTGGCCTGTTGTTCTCCAAATAGTAGACCTGTGGTGCTCCCAGTGGGTGTGGGGGCACATAAATGATCCCATGGTTCTCCAAATGGATTGGAGATGCCTGTAGATGCTTTGTGAAGGCTCAAATGCTAGAATAAATGTTATTAGGTCCTCGTACAAGCCCTGGGGCACCCTCCAAGTGTGTGGTGCACATGTGGGGCTGGTTGGGCATTATGCATATTCCTTGCCCAAGATTGGATCTGTAGTAATCCCTGAATATCTAAAGGGGTCCATGAAGCACTGTTTGCTGCTGTGGAGTTCCATACCTCTTGATACACACCCTGTGTGCCAATATAACCCTCGGGGGTCAAGATCTCGTATAGGGAGACCAAATCCAAATGGAAACTTCTTGTGATCCCACATAAGATCCAATGTGCCCCCTAGGTGTCCACTACAACCAATCATTTGAATAATCTTGTAATAGAGTTTACAAACCTTTGATGACAAAATGGGCACTTCATAATGGCATGCCCTTTTGTCGTGGGCTTTGGCGTATGATATTGTCTCTAGGGTCCAAAGGGGGTGAACCAAGCACCTTATTAGGTGGTTTCAACCCTTAGAGGGGATAGTATGTCCAAGGTACATCCCTCTAATCGGGGTGGAAAGTGATAAATAAGTGGAATGGAGTAGGAAGTGAGAGGGGCAATCCTGGGTCACATATTGGGGCATAGGGATAGCCAGATAAGGAGAAGCCGACACCGGGTTATATAATGTGTAGGAGGGAGCAATTGTGGTACATGAGTTACCTCAGCCTTGATTTTCCACCCTTCTCTCTATTCCTTTTGCCTTTTATGAATTTTCTTTAATTAACTGCTCGGGGCTCGAAGGACAAGAGCATGATGTGTAAGATATAGTAGTGATTACCCCATTTTAGGTAGGGCGATTCATTGCCCTCCAGGGGTTGGGACAATCAGGGGTTCCTAAATGATTAAGGAGGCTCATCTAGGGCCTATGGAACCAGGGTGATGGTCATGGATTGAGGTAGAGCTCATGTGTTGGCTTTTGCCCACGTGCTAATTAATTTTGTCTCGACTGTCTTTTGCATTTTGTGGTACAATTTCCTGTTAAATGTGGCCAATTATGCTTTTTATTTTTCTTTTAGTTGCATCAACCTCTGGGGCATCGTTCCAGGCCTGACCCATGGTGGGGGCAAAGGGATAGGGAGGCTGACCCTATGTGGACCCAAAATGGCAATGTGGACCTGGGTGGGATAAATGATGAATGGGGATATAGTGAGTGGAAAGGGAGTAATATATGCAGATAGGGGAGCGGGACCACACGCCCAAAGTCGGGTTTTCCCTGGTAGTACCACCCTAAAACCAAATAGTCAATAAAGGAGATCCAACGAGACTAAGGTCGAAAGGTAATACCCAAAAGAGATCAAGGGGACAAGATGAAAAACTAAGCCCACTCTTTCTGCCAAATCCCCCCATCAATCCATATCCATAAGTATCCATGATAAGTAAACCCAATATTCAATTACCAAATGACAAGACATACCTTTAGATTCGGGATGCCCACCTTCAAACATACGATCAACACAGGCGGGTGAGGGACCATATCGCTGGCTTAGGTGGCAGAGAAATGGCACAATGAGCTAGTAGGAGGCTGCAAGGGTTTGCTAGCTACTGGCCAAGGTCCATTATGGAGAAAAATTTCTCCTTGGGATATCACCCACGAAGTGGTGGGTAACATCTGGTTCCAACTAGGATGTGATCTCTCGAAGAAGTGGATCAAGCTACTCAAACGGGAGGTTACGAGAACTCCAACAATCTCTTGGTCACCGTAGACATGTTATCTGCACATGTTAAAGATCATAGCCACGGGGAAGCATGTTTTTCATGGTGTCTAATGATCACCCATGCTTAATGTTAGGCCATAAAGCCGACAAGAAATAAACATGCAAATTTAATCTAAATGCAATCTAATGTATCGTGAGAAATATCATATGTGGTTAGTTTTAATGCAAAATCATCATGCAATGCATCGTACCCTAACATGCATATAGATATGCTACCACTCTGTGTAATCATAAAGCCAGTGCAACCAACATATCATCATATCAATTTTAATATACATATCTTTGCCATTATGACTACTCATGTAGCAAATCTTAAATCGAATGTGGTCATAATCACATGGGGGATGGAAAGGGTGGGATGTAAGAGAAGATGATCCCCCCCCGCGAGATAAACGAAAGTCCTCGGAGAAAGAACATAAGTCGATCTAGAAGTGTCGGGCTTCCCCTCCAAGTACTGAATGGAGGAATGGATGATCAATCTCAAGAACTCCCTGTCACGATCGTTGGTTATAGTGTTATTCTTGGTAGATGCAACAAGGTCATGATTAGAGAGAAAGGAAAGGCAAGAGAAAGAAGGGGTGCAACAAATAGGTTGCCCAAGGTGATGGTGACAATGGAGAGGGGATGGCATGGAGCGATCAAAATCCCGAGGGTACGTTGAAGGAGTAATGTATAGTCACCAAGGGGTTCTTCCTTGACACTACACTTGGAAAGGGGAAAGGGATTACAAACACTTAAGGTCATATGAGAAGGGGTGAGGAAATCCCTTGAGGGAGACTTAAGATGATGAACAAGAGGAAAATATGAAGGGGAGAGTGAAATATTATATTGAATGGGTCTTTCTTCCTCCAAACCAGAATCTAAAGGTTCAAGTGATTTTATTATAGAATCGTAAGGAAGGTAGGTGGGCGGCTTATTGATTTCATTGTTATTAGCACCAAAGATCGAGTCTCCCCTAAAAGGAGAATCAAATCCTTCCAACTGCCCTTCCTCATGCAAAGGAAAATAATAATCCTCCCTCTCAAGCATATCGATGTATATGTCATCATAATAAATACCCGAGAGAGAGAGGATACCACTTTCAACCTCCTCTTCCCTGTCAGTGTCATAAATAGGAGAATAATCAAATTGAGGACCAACAATTTCCCATTTACCCTTTTCAATGTGGAAGTAATCCTCAATGTCATCTTTCAAGGGGCTAATGGGATCACCTTCCTCAAGGTTCTTAAAAAGAGATTCATCGAGAGTAATGTCTCGAGAAAAGTAAGGTCAGTCTCAACTTCACTTTCCATGGACTCATCCTTCCCAACACACATGTTCTCAAAATCGTTCTATTCATCATGTGGACCCAACAAGGACTTGTCTTCCTCATATATATCTTCAAGGGTACCTTCATCTTGGTTAGTTGATCAGCGAGAGAACTCTTTTTCCCTCTTCTCTTGAAGCACAACAACTAAGGTATTTGTTACATGATTTTGGTAATATGCTTCAAGGAGGAGAGCATTGGTAGGGTGCTCTTTATATTCACATTTTATCTTATCAAGATTGACCTCTTCTTCTTGCAAACGAAAGAATACTTCATTAGAATCACATTCCCTTACTAACCCTCTACACGACCTATTATATTCATCCATTATTTCTTGTGTGAATAGGAGGCTTAGAGGATCCAACTCTTCATCATCCTCGGAAGAGATGTCATCATTGTCTTTCAATTCCATTTGCTCATTGTCCTCACTTACACTTGAGCTTTCTTCAATGTCATCGAATTGATCATCCTTTGTGGGACTTTTTGGTTGACTATAACATTTATCATTGATTAGGTCGATTAGGATATTGAAAGCATAGGTTAGGCGGGCAAAGTCAAAGAGATGACTAGGATCTCCTCATAGAAGCTCCTCATTATGTCGAGTTGCACTTGTTGTGACCTATAAAACCTGAGCATGAATTCCATATCCATACCTTCCAATACATTTTGATAAGATTGTGCATATTTCTCTGCATTCTTTTGTAGTGCCTGAATGTCTTGGTTATCAAGCTTTGCAAATATAGGACCAAGACAAACCTCCATTTTCCGATAGTCCATTTGTTATGATTTTGCATATTAAGATTAAAATATAGTCGCCAGGGTGAAATGAAGTGCCTTGATAGATGCTTGCTTCACCCTACAAGCATTAACTTTGAAGTTTTATGAAGAACTAGGGCTTCATTCTTCCAATGGAGTCGCCAACAATGATATGTTGATATGTCGTAAGGGGAGCAAAACACACGTCTCGTGTGTCCCTGACAATGACGCCATAAATGTTACCACTCAAACGAGCAGGCATAGTATTAAAAACTGGAACTGGTGGACCCAATGAATCGGGTTTTTGACCGGAACTGGTCTAACCGGTACTGGTCGGGTCTAAACGAACCGGTTTTGAAAAATATACATTAAATAATTTTTTTTTAATAAAAAGAACTATTTTTAAGATTTGCAACCATGATTCCAAGCCAATAGAGAGAAAATATGAAAAGTTTGCTCATTTATATACCATGTAAAGGTGAATATATCAAAATGGCATCGAGTGCAATAGATATCATCGAAAAATACATAAGCAATGAGGCTCAAAATAGCCCATAAAGTCCATAAACAATGATACAAGCTATGAGGCCATTGGCCAAATACAAGAGTACAAGTCTAGAGTCTAGACTTTACAGTGTACACATGAATCATGATCAATCATCAAATTCATTAACACTACTAGACACAGGATCAACATCGGGAGCTGCATAGACATCATCTGGATTAGAGTCTGAGGATGCCTCAGCCTCATTTGCAACCTCAATACCACTACCACCAATAACAATAGAAGTGGACCTAATGGAAGCATGAGTTACTTGAGCTGCATGACTAGTGCCTTCCATTGGTTGTTTGCAATTTCATCTTGGATGGCCTTCTCCCTAGCCTTAGTCTCCTCAGATGTTTCAAACTTGGCAAGGTATTCTGCCCTAACAAGACCTATTACTTCATTAGGAGCATCACATGGCTTTACTTGGCCTCTTATCCCAGCCAAGTGTTGTTTCAATCTAAGAATACCCCCACCTCCAATATATTTTTCACAAAATTTGCATATCATCTTTCCATCAACCACATCACATTGGGCCCATGCATTGTCTTTGGCTTTTGGAGCTATCTTGACTTGAAATAATTAAAATTTGGAAATAAATCTGCCATTTAAAAAATAATGCAGTGAAGATAAATGGAAAACCATGGCTAAATTTAGGAAAAAAAATGCACATTCAAACATACAAAATTTGATAGCAAAGGACTAGAGATTTGATAGCAATAGCATAACTAAACACATTAAAAAATTAATACATGGATAACAATGAAATGAGGGACTTTTCAAGTGAAAACGCTTATCTGGAAATGCAAACTAGCTTCCTTAGCCTCCTCTTGAAGATGCCAACTCTGCTGACAACTCCAAACTATCTCCAAAATAGCTCCAACTCCAACTCCAAGTCTCCAAGATCACTGCTCCAGCAAATACTCAACACTCTCCAAGCTCTCAATCAAACTCACAAAAGCTCCAAATGAGATGGTGTGAGACAAATGAGCTTATAAAGGATTGGGGAGGGTGTTTTTGGAGGGAAACAATCCTCCCCTTCCCTCCAAAAGAGCCCTAAATCGACCAATAGTCTGTTCGTGGGTCCCATTTGCGTGGTTGGCAGCTGACCGATCGGTTAAGGACGAAACTAGCTGGTTTATCCCTAAACCGACTAGTTCTGTCCTTAACCGGCCGGTCAGCACCGGTTTGACTGGAAAAATATGTGGAGGAGGGTGACTAACCTGGTTTTTTGACCGGCCAGGCCCTTGATTGGTCGGTTTGACTGGTTACTGGTTCAAACCGACCTGTTTTGAATACTATGCTAGTAGGAGACCTAAAGGGGTTCCTAATAGGGAAACTTATAGGCCAAGGGCAACGGTGGAGGCTTAGCCCACTGTCACCATGGCTAAGACTCCTGCTCTTTACGGACTTTCACCGATGGGAGGGGTCCTGGTAGTATAGGAATCACTTGTAAGTATATGTGAATGGATAGGTGATGAGTGACCCTGAAAACCCTTTCCCTAAGGTGGATTGAAGAATGGATCTTGCTTCCTCTTTAAGCAAGAGGCTTAGTCCACTAGGGGTAAGGGATGAGGATTGGAGGGTTGAGGTAGAACGAATAGGCTTATAGATGAGGTTCCCAATCCCTAAAATGCTTGGGGAACTTGGATTCCTGAATGGCCTTTGACAAATAATCTTTGATGAGAAGTGGGACCACACGGGCCAAGTGGACCCGGTCCAGGTTCGGGGATGGAATATAGCAACCAACACTGTTCCTGTCCTGAACAAGGCGAGGGGAAAGGATTAGAAAATAATATTTACTTCAAAAGGTTAAATTGATCCCATTGAGGTCTACCCTTGGGGATGCCTAGGCAAATTTCGATCCTAGAGCTGGGGCTCAAGATTCCCGGAGATTCCACCATGAGAATGGCTTGAAAATTTGGGGAGAGGGAGGGGACCCACCAACGCAGTAGCCTAGGGAAGATCGAAAATTTTCCTTGGGTCAATTCCCGGGATGCTGATGCCCTAGGTGACCTTTGAGGGGTAGACTTGGGAAAAGGTGAAAAAACTGGAAAAAACTAGATAAAATGATCACCCTTCTATGGATCATTGCCTTAGTTCAATTGGGGAGATGGAGTCAAGGATGATTAATCAGTAAGAACTTGGTTTCTTGGTCAAGGAGGCTTGAAAAATCAACTTCGTCCAATATTGGTATAGAGAGAAGAATAAGAGAATTTCAAGCATTTATACTTCCAACAAAGAGTGCAAGCTTATCAAGAAAACATATCTCTAGGAAATTTTATTCATATGACATTGGCCCATACATCAACATTTGCTAAAACATGCTCAATTCTACATTACATTCATGCAACAACTAGCCCTAGTTATAGCATAAATCATCAGTATGCAACAACAAGAATAATAACATAAAAAACCACTTAAAATGCCATAAAGTACATCCAACCAGCAATCGTTGCAATAACAAAGCTCCAAGAGAAGAAAAATAACCCAAATCCATACATCAAAATTCATCCATCTCCAAAAAGGAAGCTCCTCCAATGAAAATTACGAATTCTCTAAGAGAGAGATATCCAATCCAAAATGTGATGATCTAAATAAATGTAGCTAACATGAATAAATAGGCTCCTCAGGAGCTCGAATTAGCTTAAGGGGCCTCCAATGGCTCTTATAATAAAATAATGTGTAAATAACACCCCTATTGGTGACACACCCACCAATTTAGCTCGTAGGTGTAAAAATAAACCACACAAGGGCCAAATAATGATGTATACATGTCGTAGGGCCCCCCATGAGGCCTAGTAACATACGAAAGTGCCATAATAAGGAATAAATTCCTTGGAATATGATGGACAAGAGGGTGGCCCCTTGTTCTCCAAGTTGTAGACCTGTGGTGCTCCCAGTGGGTGTGGGGGCACATAAATGATCCCATGGGTGTCCAAATGGATCAGAGATGCCTATAGATGCTCTGTTAAGGCTCAAATGCTGGAATAAATATCATCGGGTCCTCGTACAAGCCTTGGGGCACCCTACAAGTGTGTGGTGCACTTGTGGGGCTGGTTGAGCATGATGCGTCTTCCTCGTCCAAGAGTGGATCTCTAGTAATCCCTGAATATTAGGGGTCCATGAAGCGTTGTCTGCTGTTGTGGAGGCCCATACCTCTCGATACACACCATATGTGTGCTAATATATCCCTCGAGGGTCAAGATCCCATGTGGGGAGACCAAACCCAAATGGAAACTTCCTGTGATCTTGCATAAGATCCAGTGTGTCTCCTCGGCTTCTAGTACAACCAATCGTTAGAATAATTGTGTAATAGAGTTTACAAACCATGGATGACAAAATGGACACTTCATAATGGCATGCCCTTCTGTAGTGGGCTTTGGCGCGTGATAGTGTCTTCAAGCTCCAAAGGAGATTAACCACACACCTTATTGGGTGGTTTCAGCCCTTAAAGGGGATAGTATGTCCAAGGTACATTCCTCTAGTGGGGGTGGAAAGTGATAAATAAGTGGAATGGAGTAGGGAGTGAGAGGGGCAATCCTTGGTCACTTATTGGGGCATAGGGATAACTAGATAAGGGGAAGCCCACACTTGGGTATATAATGTTTAGGAGGGAGCAATCGTGGTACATGAGTTACCCCTGGCTTGATTTTTCCACCCTTATCTATATGCCTTTTGCCTTTTATGAATTTTCTTTAACTAATTGCTCGAGGATCAAAGGACAAGAGGGCCGTTCATTTCCCTCCAGGGCTTGGGACAATCATGGGTTCCTAAATGATAAAGGAGGCTCATCTAGGGCCTATGGAACCAGGGTGATGGCCATGGATTAGGGTAGAGCTCATGTATTGGCTTTTGCCCACGTGCTAATTATTTTTGTCCCGACCATTTTTTGCATTTTGTGGTACAGTTTCCTGTTAGGCCAATTATGCTTTTTTTTTCTTTTCTTTTAGTTGCATCAACCTCTGGGGCATCGTTCCGGGCCTTGCCCAAGGTGGGGGCAAGGTGATAGGGAGGTTGACTCTATGTGAAGCCAGAATGGCAATGTGGACCCAGGTGGGGGCAAGGTGATAGGGAGGTTGACTCTATGTGAAGCCAGAATGGCAATGTGGACCCAGGTGGGATAAATTATGAATGGTGATATAGTGAGTGGAAAGGGAGTAATATATGCGGATAGAGGAGTGGGACCACGCGCCCAAAGTCGGGTTTTCCCAGGTAGTACCAAACTAAAACCAAATGGTTAATAAAGGAAATCCCATGAGACTAAGGTCCAAAGATAATATGCAAAAGAGATCAAGGGGACAAGATCACAAACTAAGCCCACTCTTTCCGCCAAATCCCCCCATCAATCCATATCCATAAGTATCCATGATAAGTAAACCCAACACTCAATTACCAAATGACAAGACATACCTTTAGATTCGGGAGGCCCACCTGTTGAATTTCCATGACCTTGGGTCTAGGTTAGAGTCTTAAATCACTAACACTACCAAACCAAGAATCTCAACCACTAAACTACTTTGCACATCGGAAATATAAAGCAGTAAATCACATATGCACAATATAGACAATTTTAAACAAAATTGTACAATACCGTACAATCACCAATCTTCCTTATAATAAACCAAATCTGAATAATACAACAGTCTATGGTATATAAGATAAAATGACAAACTTGGTTGCAACTCTTCTTTGTCGTATCTTGTCCTGCCGGACTTTTGCGCCTGTATTGCTCACTAGTAGTGCCTTAGTCCATCAAGGCCACTACACATCGAGACTCCAGGAGGGCTGCCACTTAACACTGCTGCATGTCCATCTGTAGAGTGTACATGGGCTGATCCAATCTCCTCTGTAGGCTGGCCAATACCCAAGCTCGAATCTGCCAGGCTAGCAACAACTTTGTCCATCAAAGTGTTGCACTTCTGTGTTGATTTCTGGTAGCATCGGATGTGTTATAAGTCTCAAATTTTGTAGGGAGGCTTAGACACATGTATTCCAAAATACCCAGAAAGCGTTTTGGGAAATTCCACTCGGATGGGGTTTTATTAAAATAATTAATTATTTTTAATGGAAGGCTAATTCTAAACTTATGGAATTAAAATAATTATTGATTATTTTTAATGGAATCCTAAGTCTAAACTTATGGAATTAAAATAATTAAAGTATATTAATAGAACTGGGTGTGAAACGTCTAGAAAAAGACGGAGATCAAGTCAATATGATCTAAGCCGTTGGTTATGTTTTAATCTGGGCCGTTGGTTATCCAACGAGAAGATATAAGGACTTCGATGGGCATTAGGCAAACACATCGGGAGAGTGAAAATTTCTGAATATGCTCAACATAAACCCTACTGTTAAATTTTTGATTTACTTCTCCTACTTACATCAAGTTATTAATCTGAAATTTTCAGCATTAACATCGAAGTAAATACATTAACAACCTACACATGCAGATCTAAACTGAAGATTAGAGGGGCAGAAGATCAACATCCAGCCAACAGAACGACCAACAGAAGGAGGTGACGCAGTCCCCAGCCAGAGTGACGCAGATCTGTGCAGAGGCAGCGTGGCACTGTTGCGTTCAGTGTTGGGTCAATGCCAAATCTCTAGTGTTAGTGTGAGGACATTTTCTCACTAACTCTCTATCAATTATTTTCTCTGTATGGATGGCCAATAAGGCATCCTAGATTGTATTCAGAACTACTACTTAATAATACAAACCCTCCACTGCTGCACCGGTTTTTCGGTATTGGGTTTTTTCGGGCACATTTGTCCAAAATAACGGTGTCGTGTGTAATTTTCTTGCTTAGATCTTGTTTCCACATTTATTTTCCGTAGTTTATTTAGTGAAGGTTGCAGTGTATTTTCTTCAGTATTTACTTGTAGCTCACAGTAAATAACTTGCATATTTTATCAAGTAGGAGAAGTAAGATCAGTTTGCTGCAATAGGATTCCAAGCGTAGGAATTTTCACATGGTATCAGCGCTGCCATTGGTTTCAGAGCAGCACAAGTGAAGCAAGAGAGTAGACCAGAAAAACTCATCGTTGAAGAGGAGGGAGATCGAATAGTTGCGTAGGCAGAATATCGAATCCCCAAGGGATTGCGGAGTCCAGGCTAGAAGGGCAAGATTCTCGAGGAAAATCTCTCTCTGAGTGAGTCGACAGAGAGGTAAGATTTACAGTTCGTGATTTGTCAACGGCAGAGGGAGCAGTGCAACAGAAGATTCAGCGCAGAGCAGTCTACTGGTGGGACACAGTTTTTTCTGCAGCATTTGTTGGGGCAGAGAAGCGTCAGAAGAAGAAGACACTTTTTGAGGGAATTTCTTCCTCAGTGAATTCCGAGCTAAGAAATTCTATTTCTCAGTTGCTGAGTAGCAGTAGCGAGGAACAGATCTACTAACTCTAGTAGGGAGTGCGTAGGCCAGCCTAACAGCTACGCAAAGGAGAGAGAGGGAGCAATTCGACATTATTCAGTCGACAGAGATGGCAACAAATGTGCTGAGAGATCAAGATCGGTTGGAGGGTGCCTCCATCTATGTGATTTTTCTAGCAAGGATGACTTTTCTATTAGATGAGCATGATCTCAAGGCCTTTATTGAGAATGTGGTAGCTGTCCCCTTAGATATAGATCCATTGAAAGGCTACAAGAAGATTATGTTGAAGGCTAAGCGTTTGATCCTCGACAGAATGAGGGATCATATAGTATGTAACATCATTGGTAAAGGGACTGCCAAGGAGATGTTGGATTCCTTAACGACGTTGTATCAAGGCTCTTCCTAGCGGTGGAATATGTACTTGCAGGAGAAGATGCAATCTATGAGGATGCAGAAGGGAGAACACATTGATCCATTCCTTGCAAAGCTTCTGGAAACCAGAGATTAGTTGGTAGCTGTCGGATGAACACCTCAGGCCACAAAGATGGTAAGATTGGCCCCGAACTCTGTATCAGATGAATGGCAAGTCTTTGTCTAGAACATTCTGGGTAGAGAAAGGTTTGCTTAATTGGGAAAAAATGTGGGTCGCTCTTCAGCAGGAAGCGATGAGGAGAGATATGATCAAGTGCAAACTTGATGGTAGCAGCAACTGTGGGTCGAAGCCCAAGGAGGAGGAAGAGAATGCAACATTTGCATCTAATGGGCAGCAGGAGCAGTGGAGTTGGAAAAAGGACGTCCCAAAGATCAAGTGTTTCCGTTGTGGTGAGATGGGTCACTACGCTACTCAGTGTCCTCTCAAGAAGAAGGTCAAGGACGAGAAACATGATCCGCAGGTTGCAACTGCAAGGATCGAGGAGGAAGAGTTTGCCATGGTTGCCCACATATTTCGAGGGGAGAATTTGGGTGATCTAGAACTCTAGTTCGAAAGAACTGCAGTTTGGCAAGATCCTTGAGGAGTCCACCTCTCAGATCAATACCTTGATACGGGAGCCCATACAGAAGTAGTAGGATGGACCAGTGTCAGATGGTGCAATGGAGTGTTAGAGTGGTGGTGCAGTGGCTAAAGAGCGCTAAAGAGTCTGAGTAGCGCAGAGCAGAGTTGGCTACAGTGAACAATGCAACAACTTCAGAGGGTCAGCATAGAGACTAGTAATAGTTAGATCTTCAGTATCAGATGCACCATGCTGAACACTTAGTTTAGTAATTTTGGATGTTTTTCTACTGCAGCAACAGCAACGGAGTTGCAGTGCAGATGCAGGTGGTAGTAGTATGCAGGTTCAACAACAACATAGATGCAACAACGCAGTAGTTGATGGGCAGCAGTGTCAGGTATCATCACTGTAGAGGGAGATGTTACAGAATTAGTGAAATGCTTCAGCAGGAAGTATTACTAGAGCACATTCCTCGCTAAGAGGGAGTGTTAATTTCTGGTAGCATCGGATGTGCTCTAAGTCTTAAATTTTGCAGGGAAGCTTAGACACATGTATTCCAAAATACCCAGAAAGCATTTTGAGGAATTCCACCTGGATGGGGCTTTATTAAAATAATTAATTATTTTTAATGGAAGCCTAAGTTTAAACTTAGGGAATTAAAATAATTAAAGTATATTAATAGAACTGGTTGTGAAACTTCTAGAAAAAGATGAAGATGGAGTCAATATGATCTAAGCCGTTGATTATGTTTTAATTTGGGCTATTGGTTATCCAACGAGAAGATTATAAGGACATTGATGGACATTTGGAAAACACGTAGGGAGAGAGTCTAGAGATCGATTTCTCAAAAGAGTAGCCGGAGGATTGATTGAGTTGATTCTTGCAATGAGGGGCATAGATAGTTCCGGTTGGAAATATTTCCTTAGACGGGAATACATCGCAGAGAAGGCAGAGAAGAGGACGCAGAAGAGGAAGCGTAGGGGCTACAGTGGGCAGCGCAGAGCCACACAGACGCAGCGCTGAGCCTTTGAAGAGATCCGCAATTTTGTTGAGGATCAGTCAGATCTAGAGCCAGAGTGCTGGGGTGTGAGATCAGAGGGGAGAAGATCAACATCCAACTAGCAGAATGACTAGTAGAAGGAGGTGACACAGATCTGCGAAGAGGCATCGTAGAAGCAGCGTGGGGCTATCCAGTTTAGTGTTGGGTCAGTGCTGGATCTCCAATGTTAGTGTGAGGACATTCTCACTAACTCTCTGCTATTTATTTTCTCTATATGGATGGCCAGTAAGGCATCCTAGATTGTATTCAGAACTATTGCTTAATAATACAAACCCTTAGCTGCTGCACCGATTTTCTCGTATTGGGTTTTTTCCGGGGACATTTGTCCAAAAATAAGTGTATCATGCATGTTTAATTTTCTTGCTCAGATCTTGTTTCCACATTTATTTTTTGCAGTTTATTTAGTGAAGGTTGCAGTGTATTTTCTTTAGAATTTACTTGTAGAATACAGTAAATAACTTGTATAATTTATCAAGTAGGAGAAGTAAGCTCAGTTTGCTGCAATATGATTATGGGAGTGGAAATTTTCACATTTAGCACCTATCTTCACCCAACCTTCAGCTGCTCTTCGACCTTCAAGATAGCTCGTGTAGGGCTACTTTGGGTAGCCAACACACTGCCCTCCAACAGACCTATTGTTGATTTTTGGTAGCAATTAGAAGTCCTCCAAGTCTCCAAATTTGTGGAGAGGCTTAGGCACATGTATTCAGAAGAACCCAGAAACTGTTTGTGAAAATTCCACTCGAAATATGTTTAATTGTAAAAATTAATTATTTTAATGGGGACCCTAAGTCTAAACTTAGGGAAATTAAATAATTAAAGGGTATTAATAAAACAGAGTGAGAATAATCTAGAAAAAGCGAAGATCAAGTCAAGTTATAATCTTAGCCGTTGATTAGAGATCTAATCTCAGTCGTTGATTTCTCAACGAGAAGACTATAAAGGAAGGTTTTGTTGATTTTTCGGTAGCATCAAATGTGCTCTAGCTCTGAAACTTTGTGGAGGGGCTAGAACACATGAGATCTCCAAGACTCAGAAATCGTTTGGAAAAATTCCACCCGGTGTGAAAGTTATTCAAATAATTAATTATTTTAATGGAGACCCTAAGTCTAACTTAGGGAAATTAAATAATTAAAGTGAATTAATTAAAACATGTGGGTGAGAATGTTCTAAGTGACGTGGATCTAGTCTTTTCTAATCTTAGCCGTTGATTAGAGATTAGATCACAGCCGTTGATTGTTCAACGAGAAAAGAATGAAAGGAAGGCTTGGGGTCAGTTGGAGGATACACACAGAGCGGTAGCACTTGAGCTAAGTTGAAATTCTGGGGCGTAGTTTGTTGAGAATTTTTGAATGAGCTTGCAGTGCAGTGAGGGGCAGATCGGTAGAGGGATTTCTGAATCCGAGGTCGAGAATGCAATTGCAGAGAGGCGGATCCGTACCAGAGAGGCAGTGCAGCCAAGGAAGGGTGACGCAGAGGCAGCATAGGCCCAGAAGGGGTGACGTAGTCCCAGCCAGGCTCACGCAGAGCCAACACAGAGGCTAACGCAGTCACAGGAGGGTGACGCAGGCCAAGAGGGGCTGACGCAGAGTCAGAGGCTGCAACGCTAGGGTTTTAGTGCGCCAGAAGGGGCTCGTATTCAGCAGATCAAACAGAGTGACGCAGCCACACTGAAGGGTGACGCAGTGACTGCGTAGGCACCTGTGGGGTTCCTCATTCTCAGCTAGATCAACCATATTTTCTGTCTTCGGAGATAGAAGTACATCTGCCGAGATTTCATTGTTGGGAAAACGACTACTAGTGCCCTTGTTTGTATTCAAAATTCTACATAATAATAAAACCCTCAAGAGCTGCTGCACCGGTTTTCCCGCATTGGGTTTTTTCGAGGACATTTGTCCAAAAAATATTGTGTGTCCTTTTCCTTGTGTGCTTGATTCTTCAGTACCTGATCTGTATGTATATGCAGATCTACAGTGTGTTTACTTCGCTGTTTTCTGAATATTTCTGAAAATAACTTGTTAATGTAAAAACACAAGTAGGAGAAGTAAACTAGATTTCTGCAGTAGAAATTTCTGTTAAGTAGATTCAAGAATTTTCACATGGTATCAAAGCTAATGCAGAACTGAGGGAGCTGAAGCCATCAATGAAGTGACGAAGATTTTTGCTGCAGGAAGGCGACTGAGACAACACAGTTCCAGAAAGAGGCAGCGTAGCACTAAAGGGACAACACAGGCCCAGAAGGGTGATGCAGAGCCTGTCTAGCTCACGCAGGCCCAAGAGGGTGACGCAGTCCGAGAGGGGGTGACGTTGTGCAAGTTGTCGTGGCTGGAGGTGGAGTTTTGTTCTTCGAAGTTGCTGGTGGGGCATTGTTTCTGCCGGTGCAAAACAGTGTCTAGCAGGGTTGACGAAGTAAGGTGAAACAGTTCCTCAACAAACTTTCTGGCCAACAAGTCTGAGATCCTAGTTATATCGTAAATCATCAGTATGCAACAACAAGGATAACATCATAAACCACTTACAATGCCACAGAGTATATCCAACCAACAACTCGTTGCAATAACAAAGCTCCAAGAGAAGAAAAATAGCCCAAGTCCATACATCAAAATTCATCCATCTCCAAAAAAATGCTCCTCCAATGAAAAGTACGAATTCTCTAAGAGAGAGATATCTAATCCAAAATGTGATGATGTAAATGATTGGAGCTAACATCAATACATAGGCTCCTAAGGAGCTCGAATTAGCCTAAAGCCCCTTATAGTTCTAATAATAAAATAATGTGAAAATAACACTCCTATTGATGACAAACGCACCAATTTAGCTCATAGGTGTAAAAATAAGCCACACAAGGACCAAATAATGATGTGTACGTGTCGTAGGGCCCTCCAAGAGGCCTAGTAACTTCCTAAAGTTCCAGAATGAGGAAAAAATCCCTCGGAATATGATGGAGAAGGGGTTGGCCCCTTGTTCTCCAAGTAGTGGATCTGTGGTGCTCCCAGTGGGTGTGGGGGCACATAAATGATCCCATGGATCTCAAAATGGATCGGAGATGCTTGTAGATGCTTTGTGAAGGCTCAAATGCTGTAATAAATATCATCGGGTCCTCGTACAAGCCCTGGGGCAACCTCCAAGTGTGTGGTGCACTAGTCGGGCTGGTTGGGCATGATGCATCTTTCTTGTCCAAGAGTGTATCTCTAGTAATCCCTAAACATCTGAAGGGGTCCAGGAAGCGTTGTCTATTGCTATGGAGACCCATACCTCTTGATACACACCGTATGTGTGCCAATGTAGCCCTTGGGCGTCAAGATCCCGTATAGGGAGACCAAACCCAAATGGAAACAACATGTAATCCTGCATAAGATCCAATGTGCCCCCCAGGCTTCCAGTACAACCAATCATTGGAATAATCGTGTAATAGAGTTTACAAACCTTGGATGACAAAATGGACACTTCATAATGGCATGCCCTTCCATAGTGGGCTTTGGCGTGTGCTAGTGTCTCTAGGCTCCAAAGGGGGTTAATCAAGTACCTTACTAGGTGGTTTTAGCCTTTAAAGGGGATAGTATGTCCAAGGTACATCCCTCTGATGGGGGTCGAAAGTGATAAATAGGTGGAACGGAATAGGGAGTGAGAGGGGCAATCCTGGGTCACATATTGGGGCATAGGGGTAGCCAGATGAAGGGAAGCCCACAGCTGGGTATATAATGTGTAGGAGGGAGCAATCGTGGTACATGAGGTGCCCAGCCTTGATTTTTCCACCCTTCCTTATATGCCTTTTGCCTTTTATGAATTTTCTTTAACTAACTGCTCGGGGCTCAGAAGGATAGGAGCATAAGATGTAGCAGCGATTACCCACTTTTAGGTAGGGCGGTTCATTGCCCTCCAGGGGTTGGGACAATCATGAGTTCTTGAATGATAAAGGAGGTTCATCTAGGGCCTATGGTACCAGGGTGACGACCATGGGTTGCGGTAGAGCTCATGTATTGGCTTTTGCCCACGTGCTAATTATTTTTGTCCCAACCATGTTTTGGATTTTGTGGTACAATTTCCTATTAAATGTGGCCAATTATTCTTTTTCTTTTTCTTTTAGCTGCATCAACCTCCAGGGCATCATTCTAGGCGTAACCCAAGGTGGGGCAAGGGGATAGGGAGGTTGGCCCTATGTGGACACAGGTGGGATAAATGATGAATGGGGATATAGTGAGTGGAAAGGGAGTAATATATGTGGATAGGGGAGCGAGACCATGCACCCAAAGTTGGGGTTTCCTAAGTAGTACCACCCCAAAATTAAATGGTCACAAAACCAAATGGTTAATAAAGGAGATCCCACGGGACTAAGATCCAAGGGTAACACCCAAAAGAGATCAAGGGGACAAGATCACAAACTAAGCTCACTCTCTCTGCCAAATCCCCCCATCAATCCATACCCATAACTATCCATGATAAGTAAACCCCATACTCAATTACCAATTGTCAAGACATTTTAGATTCGGGAGGTCCACCTTCAAACATACGATCAATACAGGTGGGTGAGGGACCACATCGCTGGCTCAGGTGGTAGAGAAATGGCACAATGAACTAGTAGGAGGCTGCAAGGGGTTGCTGGCTACTGGCTGAGGTCCATCATGGAGAAAAAATTCTCCCGGGGATATCACCTACGAAGTGGTGGGTAACAAGGCTGACTTGGTGTGGAGGTGACATGATTCATTTTTGAACCAAAAATAATTCTTTTTACATGATTCAAAAGCCCAAGAAGTGTCTCTTTAAATGTACAGTGACTCTAGAGACTTAGTATAAATCCTAGAAGTCCTCAATGGGACTTTAACCTAAAACATGGTGACCCAAGCATGAAACCCATGCCTTAATAAGTCATAATAATATTAATAATAATAATTTTCTTTTCATTCTTTTCATAAGTACTTTTCATGAAGACCAAACCTAGTGACACTCTTCAACATTCCCTCTTAACTATAAGAAGATCTCAAAACACATGAACTATGAAGAGCTTAGGCACCGCAATGCGATGGACTAGATTCATGACCAGGGCAATATTGTTGAGATTTTGGGTAGCATCGGATGTGCTCTAGCTCCGAAACTTTGTGGAGGGGCTAGATCACATGAGATCTCCAAGACCCAGAAATCTTTTGGAGAAATTCCACCCGATGTAAAAGTTATTCAAATAATTAATTTTTTAATGGGGACCCTAAGTCTAACTTAGGGAAATTGAAAAATTAAAGTGAATTAATTTACACATGTGGTGAGAATGTTCCAAGTGACGTGGATCAAGGTTTTTCTAATCTTAGCTGTTGATTAGAGATTAGGTCACGACTGTTGATTTCTCAATGAGAAAAGTATTGAAGGAAGGCTTGAGGTCAATTAGAGAACACACACATTGTAGTAGCACTTGAGCTAAGTCAAAATTCTGGGGCGCAGTTTGCTGAGAATTTTCAATTGAGCTTCCAGTGCTGGTGAGGGGTAGATCGGCGAGGGATTACACTAATCCAAGGTCGAGAATACATAAATCAGAGAGGCAGATCTGTACCAAGCACGACAAAGGCCAGTAGGAGGGACACATCCCATCCAGGCTGACGCAAGGCCTTCAGGGTGACGCAGAGGCAGTGCTGAGCCCAGAAGAGTGACTCAGTGGCAGCCTGTGTTGTGCAGAGGCTACGCTGGATAGAAGAGGCTGATGCAGAGGCTGGAGGGACAACGCTGGGGTTCCAGTGGGCCAGAAAGGGCTCGTATTTAGTAATTCCCTTGAGGGTTTGAATCAACCATATTTTCTGTCTCCAAGTGATAGGGTACATTTGCCTTGAAATTCTCTGTCGGGTAAACCACTACTGGTGCCCTTGATGTATTCAGATGCTGCTTAATAATAAAAACCCTCCAAGAGCTGCTGCACTTTTCCGCATTGGGTTTTTCCGGGGACGTTTGTCCGAAAAATCATGTGTGTCCTTTGTCATATGTGTGCTATGTTTCAGTAAGTGATCTGTATATGTCTAGGCTGCAGATTGTGTTTGCTTCGATATTTTTCTGAATATTCAGTTAAATAACATGTTAATTAAATCAAACAAGTAGGAAAATTAAATGAATATGTTGCAGTAGGATTTCTGTGTTCAGAAATTTTCACATGGTATCAAAGCGATTGCAGATCAAGCTGAAGCCATTGGCAAGAGGCTGAAGAATTTTTTGCTGCGGGAGGGCAGTTGAAGCTCACAAATGCAGGAAGAGGCAGCGCAACACCAGATCAGAGGTTGGAGGGACAACGCTGGCGTTCCAGTGGGCAAGAAAGGGCTCGTATTCAGTAATTCCCTTGAGGGTTTGAATCAACGATATTTTTTGTCTCCAAGTGATAAGGTACATTTGCCTTGAAATTCTCTGTCGGGTAAACCACTACTGGTGCCCTTGATGTATTCAGATTCTGCTTAATAATAAAAACCCTCCAAGAGCTGCTGCATGGGTTTTCCCGCATGGGGACGTTTGTCTGAAAAATCATGTGTGTCCTTTGTCATATGTGCGCTATGTTTCAGTAAATGATTTGTATATGTGTAGGTTGCAGATTGTGTTTGCTTCGATATTTTTCTGAATATTCAGTTAAATAACATGTTAATGAAATCAAACAAGTAGGAGAATTAAATGAATATGTTGCAGTAGGGTTTCTGTGTTCAGAAATTTTCACATGGTATCAAAGCAATTGCAGATCAAAAGTAAACCATTATTGAAAGGTGAAAAGTCCCCTAACTATGAGGAAAAGGCCGGTTAAACTCCTGAAATGCGAAGAAGCGTTACCCAACACAGAGGACAACACAAACCCAACATAAGGGTGACACATGTTGAGATTTTGTATATTTGGGGTAACATTAGTTGTGCTCTAGGTCCCAAATTTTGAGGAATGATTAGTGTTTACCTGATCTACAAGACCCAGAAATGGATTTGGGAAATTTCATCTGGTTTAGGAGATATTAAATTAATTAATTATTTTAATGTATTTCCTAAGTTAAAACTTAGGAAAATAAAATAATTAAAGTGAATTTAATTAAACATGTGATGAAATTTTCTTAAGACTCATGGATCAAGTTTTTTTTTAATCTTAGCCATTGATTAAAGATTTAATCTTGGCCATTGATTTGTCAATGAGAAAAGTATAAAGGAAAGACTTGGGGTCATTTGTAAGATACACATAGGCAGAGCATTGAAGCTGAGCTGAGATTCTAGGGTGGGGTTGCTAAGAATTCTCAGAAGTGTTTTAGTTGCAGAGAGGGGAATTTAGACCAAGGGGATGATCTGATCCCGGGGTCTAGAATACACAAGAAGTAGAGAAGAGATCAGCAAGAACAACGCAGAGAAAGACAGCAAAGCAGCAACAACAGACGGCAACAGCAGCAGCAACAGACAATAGCAGCAACGGTAGTAGACAGCAATAGCAGCAGCAGCAGACGACAGCAGCAACAGCAGCAGATGGCAGCAGCAGCAGCAACAGACAACAACAACAATAGTAGCAGTGTCTTTTAGGGGCAACGTTGGGGTTTCTAGGCCTAGATTTGGCTGAGTTCTGTAAATCCCGTTTGAGGGTGTGGATCAGTTAGTGTTCTTGGTCTTAGATCAGCGAGGAGCTGCAGATCTAGAGTTTTCTCTGTAGGGTTTTCCGGATCTGGAACCCATAATTGTGTATTTAGAAATATTCTTAATAATAGAGCCCTCCAGCAGCCAGAGACCGGTTTTCCCACATTGGGTTTTTCCAGGGATAGTTTGTCCACAAATAACAGTGTCACTTTGTCTATGTGTGCATGTGCTTATTTTAGATCTGAATTGGTAGAGAACTGTTATGTGTTTTGCTTCGATGTTAACTTGAATTTATTCAGTTGATAACTTGTGTAAGAAGGAGGAGCTTAACTGAATTAATAGTAATAATTTCCTCATAAGAATTAAGATTCAGAAATTTCTGCATGGTATCAGAGCAATTGCAGATCCAGAAGGGTCACCAGCTAAAGAATCTGAAGGATCTAGCTGTAGAAAGCAGCTGGAAAGGCAGTAGAAAAGCAAATCTGAAGGGACAATGCAATTTTCAGGGGTAGATTCATGCAGAGGGAATGGTGACACTGTCCAGAGCTGTGTCTTTGCAAGCCCACACAATTACTGCGCAGAGGCAGCTCAAAAAAAGCACTGGTTGGGTCTGACGTTGGCCAGTGTGATTCAGATTTGAATCTGTCAGATCCAGAAAAGTCTGTAGAAAAGTTGCTGAAAATTCAGAAGAGCTGGTGGGGTTAAATTTTTTGAAGTTTTCATATTTTAGCCTTAGCAGAAGTGACAAAGGTTGGGAAGAGATCAGCTTCTCAGAGAGTTTCTTGCCAAAGGAAACTTGCAGTTTGATCAGAGGATCAAAGAAGAAGCTGAATCATAGTTGATTTGGTAGATTTCCAAGGAGGGAAATCAAGTGTCAGAGGGAGCAGAGGGTGCCTAGTTCGTAAAGGACCCTAGATCCAAGATCTCTAGCATAGAGAAGAGGAGCTCCGACACATTCTGAGCAGATTGCTCCTCATGGACTGCGTGATCAGGATGGGCTAGAGGGCCTCTCAAATTTTTCGGTGTGGAAAGCTAAGATCCTGATTGTCTTTGAGGCATATGGTCTAAGAGACCATGCAGAGCAGACCCTGGCCACGTCGACGGATGCGAATCTCCTACGAAAGCATAGAGAAGCTGTTGGACATGCCAAGCGGTTGATGATGGACAGTATCAAGGACCATATTGTACCACACATAGCCGAGAAGAGGACAACTAATGAGATGTGGAAGGCCTTGACTTCCACATATGAGAGAAAATTAGTCCAAAGAAAGACGCTGTTGGAGGCCCAAATGAGGTCATTCGTGATGACCAAGGGAGAAGACATCGAGCATTTCCTCTTCAGATTGCAGTCAATCAGGGATCAGATGACAGCAACGGGTGCAACTGTAAATGATGCAGTGATAGTTAGGACTGCCCTCAATGCAGTCACGGATGAGTGGGAAACCTTTGTCCAAAGTATCTTGGGCAGAGCGGACCTCCCAGATTGGGACAACTTGTGGTCGATCCTGCGGCAAGAAGAACTACGAAGGTTCACCAAGAAGCAACACAGCCCTGCGTTGAGCAAGGTTAAGAAGGAAGAGGAGGAAGATGCAGCCTTGGCATCGAAGAAGCAGCCGAAGAAGAAGAAGGATCTTTCTAAGATCAAGTGCTTTCAGTGTGGCGAAATGGGACATTTTTCCAGCCATTGTCCACAAAAGAAAAAGGACAAGGAAACATCTTCTTCCAAAGCAGCAGTGGCAGATGATGGGTCAGGAGATGATGTAGCCATGAGTGCTCATGAACCACGGAGTTGGGGTGACAGAACATGTAGAGGAGCTACATGGAAGTAAGGCGAGATCGTTGAGCAGCTCATCTGTTGGATCAACAAGCGAGCTACGGCAGCCTTGGCAGCCTTAAGACAGTGGCGGGACAAGTGGAGCATTGGGTGCATAGATCACAGATGAGGCAGAGGAAGATCTGGAGGCTGGGAGGAGCAGCGCAGAGCCTAGCAGCAGCAGCATAGAAGCAGTAGCAGTGCAGAGGCTAATGTGACTTCAACAGCGCAGTGCAGTACTGCTTATGTAGTGCAGAGCTGCAGCAGAGCAAAGAGCTTAAGAGGGACAACGCAATGCAACAACAATGTGATAGATTTCAGAACAAGGCGCTGATGTGACTTTAGTAGTGCAGAGGGAGTTTGATTACGCAGGCAGAGCTGTAGTTGTGCATCGTTCTTTAGATGCCAACACAGATCTGTAGCCTATGGAGCTTCAATGATGAGGATGCAGCCCATCCGACTTGTTTGTCAAAGATTGGGCAGGAGATTCAGTTGTTACTCTCAACAACTGAAGTTGCAGTGCAACAGATCAACAGTGGCAGTGCTATGAGCAGCACAGATGCAACATATTGAGAGGGAGCTGCAGTACAGTGGTTGCATTAGCAGTGGTAGAGTCATGGGCAACAGTACAGAATGGCAATAGTAGTGCAAAGTTGAGTGGTAGGAGGCGAAGCTTCAGTAGCACAGAACCAGTGCCCAAAATCATGTAATGCATAAGTGTGATGTATTGCTAGAGCACACCCTTGATGCTAAGAGGGAGTGTTGAGATTTTGTGTATTTGGGGTAGCATCAGTTGTGTTCTAGGTCCCAAATTTTGAGGAAGGATTAGAGTTCACCTGATCTACAAGACCAAGAAATGGATTTGGGAAATTTCATCTGGTTTAGGAGATATTAAATTAATTAATTATTTTAATGTATTTCCCAAGTTAAAACTTAGAAAATTTAATTAAACATGTGATGAAATTGTCTTAAGTCACACGGATCAAGCTTTCTTTTAATCTTAGCCATTGATTAAAGATTTAATCTTGGTCGTTGATTTGTCAACGAGAAAAGTATAAAGGAAAGACTTGGGGTCATTTGTAAGATACACAGAGGCAGAGCACTGAAGCTGAGCTGAGATTCTAGGGCGGGGTTGCTAAGAATTCTTAGAAGTGTTTCTGTTGCAGAGAGGGGAATTTAGACCAAGGGGATAATCTGATCCCGGTGTCTAGAATACAGAAGAAGTAGAGAAGAGATCAGCAAAGACAACGCAGAGAAAGGCAGCAGACGACAGCAGTAGCAGACGACAACAGCAGCAGCAACAGACGATGGCAGTAGACGGCAGCAACAACAGCAACAGACGGCAGCAGCAACAACAATGTCTTTCAGGGGCAGCGCTGGGGTTTCTAGGCCTAGATTTGGCTGAGTTCTGTAAATCCCGTTTGACGGTGTGGATCAGTCAGTATTTTTGGTCGTAGGTCAACCAGGAGCTGTAGAACTAGAGTTTTCTCTGTAGGGTTTTCCAGATCTGGAACCCAAAAGTGTGTATTCAGAAATATTCTTAATAATAGAGCCCTCCAGCAGCCAGAGACCAGTTTTCCCACTTCCAGGGACAGTTTGTCTAGAAATAATTGTGTCACTTTGTCTATGTGTGCATGTGCTTATTCTAGATTTGAATTGGTAGAGAACTATTATGTGTTTTGCTTCGATGTTAACTTGTATTTAGTCAGTTGATAACTTGTATAAGTAGGAGGAGCTTAGCCAGATTAACAGTAATAATTTTTGCATAAGAATTAAGATTCAGAAATTTCTATAACACAGAGCCAGTCTGCTCACGCAGAGCTGATGCAGGACCTAGTGGGTGATGCAGAGCCTGTCAGGCTCACGCTGAGTTGACACAGAGGCTGATGTAGGCCCTAGAGGTTGACGCAGTCCAAGTTGGAGTGATGCTGTGTCGGTTACCGGGGATGGAAGTGCAGTTTCTGATCTTCAAAGTTGTTGGTGGGGCATTGGTTCTGTCGGTGCAGAACAATGCCTAGTAAAGTTGACAAAGTAAGGGGAAACAGTCCCTCAACAATTTTTCTTGCCAAGAAATCTGAGATTTGATCAGGAGGAGTTATCATAGAGGGCTGATTCGACAAAATTGGTGGAGGATTTCTGGGAGGGAAGTCATTTGTTAGAGGGAGCATACTCTCTAGAGGGTTTCTATCGCGAAGAAACCCACATCTGGTCTTTTGCTGAGTGTAGCAGCAGTAGAAGGGAGAAGAGCACCTGCTTCGACAGTTTGAGCAGAGATGACCCCATATGGATTGAGAGATTAGGATAGGTTAGACGGTGTGTCTAACTTTGCTATTTGGAAGGCCAGAATCCTGATAGTTCTTGAGGAGTATGGCATTAGAGACCACGTTGAGAACATCCTGGCTGTGCCGATTGATGTTGATGCTCTGAAGAAGTTCAATGAAAATCAGGCTTGGGCTAAACGCTTGATCATGGATGGAGTGAAAGATCATGTGGTCCTACATATTGCCGAGAAGAAGACGATAAACGAGGTGTGGAAAACATTGACTACGTTGTATCATAGTAGCTCCGTCCAGAGGAAGATCCTTCTGGAGAATCAGATGCAGATGTTCCAGATGCACAAGGGAGAGGAGATCGATCCCTTCCTCTTTAGATTGCAGACTATCCAAGACCAGCTGATTGCCATGGTGGCAACTCTTGATGATGGACTGCCCTGAATGCAGTCACCGATGAGTGGGAGACCTTTGTCCAAAGTATCTTGGGCAGAGCTCAACCTTCAAATTGTGGGGACATGCGGGCAATCCTTCGTCAGGAGGACATGAGGAGGATAACCAAGAGGGAATTCAGCAACAGAGGAGTCAAAATTAAGAAAGAGGAGGAGGAAGATGCAACCCTAACATCTAAGGGACAACAGTATCAAGGGAGGAAGAAGAGTGACCTATCCAAGGTTTGGTGCTTCATATGTGGCGAATTGGGACACTTCACCAATACTTGTCCTAAGAAGAAAGGCAAGGAAGATTCAAACTCCAAGGCAGCAACAACGAAAGGGGACGATGACAACGAAGATGATGTGGCCACGAGTGCTCATATACCTCGAGATAAGAGGTGGGGCGACATAGATCTATAGACTAAGCTACAGATGGTGTGGTAATATCCTTGAGGTGCCCAAATTCTTGGATCACATACGAGCTACGGGAGCCTTAAGACAGTAGCAGGATGACTGGAGTCAATGGATGCAAAAGATCATGGAAAGACACAAGGTAGTGCTTGAACGATGAAGACTGGAGCAACGCAGAGGAGAGGCAACAACAGTGCAGAGGCTGATGGGATTTCAACAACACAGGGGCAGTGCTTACGCGTGCAATGCAACAGACAACGCAGAGCAGCAGTAGAGGGAGCTTCAGTGATGAGATACAACCATACTAACTTGTCTGTCAGTTGTTGGGTGATTTTCCTTCAGTTGTTTACTTCTCAACAACTGAGTTGCAATGCAGTAGTTAGCAGTAGCAATGCGATAGGCAGCATGATGCAGCAATTCGAGAGGGAGTTGTAGTACAGATGTGGCAGAGTCATGGGCAACAGTACAGAGAGCAGCAACGTAGTGGATGAAGGGCAGCAGGCCAAGCATCAGCAACGTGGAGGACCGATGTCAGAGATCAGAGTAATGCTTCTGGAGTGAAGTGTTGCTAGAGCACATTCCTTGCTAAGAGAGAGTGTTGAGATTTTGGGTAGCATCGGATGTGCTCTAGCTCCAAAACTTTATGGAAGGGCTAGAACACATGAGATCTTCAAGACACAGAAATGGTTTGGAGAAATTCCACCTGGTGTAAAAGTTATTCAATAATTAAATTTTTTAATGGGGACCGTAAGTCTAACTTAGGGAAATGTAAAAATAAAAGTGAATTAATTTACACGTGGTGAGAATGTTCTAAGTGACGTGGATCAAGCTTTTTCTGTTCTTAGCCATTGATTAGAGATTAGATCATGACTGTTGATTTCTTAATAAGAAAAGGATTAAAGGAAGGCTTGGGGTCAGTTGGAGAACACACACATTGCAATAGCACTTGAGCTAAGTCGAAATTCTGGGGTGCAGTTTGCTGAGAATTTTCGAGTGAGCTTGCAGCGTTGGTGAGGGGCAGATC
This sequence comes from Pinus albicaulis, assembly GCA_034641835.2. NCBI lineage: Eukaryota > Viridiplantae > Streptophyta > Pinopsida > Pinales > Pinaceae > Pinus > Pinus albicaulis. The sequence goes on from CM076581.1 coordinate 372,276,258, forward strand.
GACGAGGGATTACATTGATCCGAGGCCGAGAATACATAAATCAGAGAGGCAGATCCATGCCAAGCAATGCAGAGGCTAGTAGGAGGGGTGCAACCTAGCCAAGCTGACGCATAGGCAGCACAGGGGTTGACACAGGGCCTGCAGGTGAGGCAGAGGCAGCGCTGAGCCCAAAAGACTGACGCAGGGGCAGCCTGAGCTACGTAGAGGCTACGTTGGGTAGGTGAGGTTGACACAGAGGCTGGAGGGATAACATTAGGGTCCCAGTGGGCCAGAAAGGGCTCGTATTTAGTAATTCCCTTGAGGGTTTGAATCAGCCATATTTTATGTCTCCAAGTGATAAGGTACATCTACCGTAAAATTCTCTGTCGGGCAAGCCACTACTGGTGCCCTTGATGTATTCAGACTTTGCTTAATAATAAAAACCCTCTAAGAGCTGCTGCATTGGTTTTCTTGCATTGGGTTTTTCTGGGGACGTTTGTTCGAAAAATCATGTGTGTCCTTTGTCATATGTGTGCTATGTTTTAGTAAATGATCTGTATATGTGTAGGTGGTAGAGTGTGTTTGGTTCGATATTTTTCTGAATATTCAGTTAAATAATGTGTTAATTAAATCAAACAAGTAGGAGAAGTAAATCAATATGCTGCATTAGGGTTTTTGTGCTCATAAATTTTCACAAATATATCCATGGTCCTCCAACAGTTTAGGCACTCATGGTGCCATAGACTAGATTCCTGACCAGGGAAATCTATCCGAGTGGGACAGGGACTAAAGTTTTCAGCCTCTCTAGGTACCCTCAGGCTTACTAACCATCAACCCAGGGATCTAGGTGCGTATCTGAGGTCAGAGTTCTATGACCAACGCCACCCTCCCTACTCTGGGATTGAAACATCAACACATCGATGTCCTCCCAGGCAATGTGTAACACACACAAAGCCTCAGTTCCCAATTATTCCAATCGGTAGCAACTCCTCCTCGATCAAGCAGATCAGAATCAAATCTCTCTCGATCAAACTGATCAATAACATACTATCAAACCATCGAGAGATTTACCTGTACAGACACAACCCCAATTAGTAATAAACTTTCTAATGTACATAAGTAAACATAAACCTCTGGGGTCTTTCAGACAACTTGATGTTACTTCCCAATTTATCACAGTAGAACTTTCAAACGAATCTTGACAGAAGATTCCTCAATCATACATCTTTCTTTCCTACTTCACATGCAACAACATATTCTACAATCATATCCTACTTTCAACAGTACCTCAAAAAGTATTCTCTAAATTCTTCTTTCAAAGTATCCATCATGACTATGATATGCCCTCCCTCTTAACTAGGGAGATTTTTTCTTTCCAGGCTCCCTCTTAACTTAGGGAGATCAACTTCTTCTTATGGCTTCCATCTTTCTTATCAAAGTCATCTTGATCATCATTATTTATATATCTTCCTTCATCGTGCTTTTCATATCAACTTTACTTACTAACATTTTCACTATCTCGAAGATTTTGTACTTGCACAACTTAGATAGCAAGTACAACCAAATCTAAAGACGCATGAAGTTATCAAAATCATATAATGATGGAAGTATTAGACTTTGTAAACATAAATAGCAAGAGACTTTGCTTCCATACTTCAACTTCTTGTTCAGGTTTTGGTGCACACCCTAAATCACATCAAGATATGAATCTCATTATATGAAGGGCTTCAATATTTCCTTATGACAAACTTTTCATATTGCAAACCCTAGAAACAATTTGAACAAGTCCATTTCATTTCAACAATGCATCTAACACCTTTCAGAATTCATATGTTAGACTCTCCTAGATACATGAGCTTCAATAATCAAAACCAATCACAATTTAATTTCAACAACATGACTAACTGTTAGAGAATCAGAAAGGGAAAAAGATTCTCTTATTCTTGATTATTTACTTGTGATATTCTTTAGTTCTTATTATGTTCTTCTTATCTTCTTTCTTCTTAGTTCATCAAGCAAATATCAAAGCAAAAGCACATAGATCAAGGACACTAGATGTGGGCCAGCAGCCAGGGAAAAACCCCACTTTAGGGGAAAACCCATTCAATAATTCTTCTTTCAATAGTAATCTTGAGACTCTAGACCTTGACTCAGACTTCCTCCACACCAAGTCAACCTCCCTTTTGATCCTTACTCAATATGGTAGCTACAACCACAACAACAACACTATGCAACAATTTCTTCGACCTTGGAACTTTGACCTTGCTTCTAGAATTTCGATCTTGGAGGAAAGACTTCGATCTTGCTTCTAGGAGTTCTATTTTGACCCAATACAACTTCTCAAGTCAACAACATCCAACAAAATAAACTTCGACTTATTCTTCTCTTGGCAGAAGCAACTGATAACAACTGAAGCAACAATTGAAGCAACAAAAATAATGAGAGACTTCGATCTTCCACACTAGAGTATGTGAGAGAGAGAGAGTAACACCAAAATTTCGATTTTCTTCCAATCGTTTAGCTTGTCGAAAACCGTACTCTTTTTGACCCTTTCCTTCACTTCACACTTTTCCTTGATGTAGTAGATGATATCAAATTTTTGTGTGTGAGAGAGATGTCTCCAAATGAATTCTATCTCCCTCTATTTATAGGCTTCTGATGAGTTCGAATTATTGGACTTGAGGTCGACTTGATCACTTGAAGGCTGACTTGATGTGGAGGCTCCATAAATCATCTTTGACTCAATACTTGACCTAATTACATGATTCAAAAGCCCTAATTACATGATTCAAAAGCCCAATATGGGTCAATTTAAATCTGTAATGACTCTATAAACTCGGAATAAATCCTAGAAGTCCACAATGGAGACTTTGACCTAAAATATGTGACCCAAGCATGAAATCCATGCTTTAATAAGTCATTTAATAATAATATAAGACTCTTTTCTTTATTCTTTTGACAAGTACAATAAATATTGATTCAAATATAATTTATGAAGACCGACCTAGTTACAATCTTCAACACTCTCTCTTAACTAGGGAGGTATTCATAATACACTAGTACAAGGAATATCTCAACTATGTGAACTAAGAAGAATTTTTAGGCAATTTAGTGCCATGGACTAGATTCCCGACCAGAGTAATCTATCCATTGGTTAGTCAACAATTTAGGGACCACAATGCCATGGACTAGATTCCTGACCAAGGCAATATATCAAAGTGGGACTAAGATGGACTAAAGCTTTTAGCCTCTATAGGTACCATTAGGCTTACTTACTAACAATAGACCCAGGGAAGTAGGTGCACATCCGCCTGGTGCCACCCTCCCTACGATGTTGATTTTTTGTAGCATCAGAAAGCGTTCCGAGTCTCAAAATTTGTATGGAGGCTTGGACATCAGGATTCCAAAGAACCTAGAAATCATTTGTGGAAATTCCACTCGGTTCATGTCTTATTAAAATAATTAATTATTTTAATGGAGACCCTTAGTCTAAACTTAGGGAAATTAAAATATTTAATGGGTATTAATAAGACAAAGTGTGAATCTTCTAGAGAATGAAGATGAAGTCAAGTTTTAATCTTAGCCATTGATTAGACTTCTAATCTAGGTTGTTGATTCATTAATGAGAAGATTGTAAAAGAAGGCTTGATGGTCATTTGGAAAGCAAGCCGGGCACACACTCAATACCCGAAGAAGATCGATTTTGAAGGAATAGAATTCGATTTCACAGGGAGAGTTGCAGGGCAGAGTTGTAGAGGCAGAAGGAGAAGAGGGAGTCGGCAGTGAGAAGCACAGAGTACGAGGACAGAGGGACGCAGAGGGCCACAGAAGGCTGCGCAGAGCTACAACGCAGTGTACCCACGCAGAGTGATGCAGTCCAACGCAGGGATTGTGTAGAGAAGCATGCAGAGAGACGCAGGGGGAGATAGAGGGTGTTCCGGGTGTCGGAAAATCTTTGGGAGGTTCCAGGACTTTTTCCTCAAGTGTTTTCTAAATGTATATGCTAGTGTATTCCTTGTAAAGATTCATTTGTTGAAGAATAATATATAAACCCTCATCTGTTGCATCGATTTTCCCACATTGGGTTTTTCTGGGGACAATTGTCCAAAAATAAGTGTGTACATGTGATTGTTTCTTATTGTTCCTTTCTTTGCATATGTAATTGTGAATGTTGCAATAGTATTTATTTCGAAATTCACTGATAGAACTTTGTAAATAACTTATCGGAGTAATAAGTAGGAGAAATAAATCCATCACTGCAACTGTATATTTCTGGATTGAAATTTTCACATAAAATCAGAGCTAGATATGAGTAACAGGGACAGAGAACCGGCAAGTGAATGTAAATTTGACATTGCTGTGGAAACTGAAAAGGGTTCACGCAGTTCTCTAGAGAGGAAGAGAAGCATGGAAGAACAGATGGATCATGATGTTTCTATTCCGGCATCCAGACTCGAAGAAGAGTTTGCTTGTGTGTCAAGCACTGCTTCTCCTGAAGTCTGGTACATTGACAGTGGGGTTTCTGCTCGTATGACGGGAGTGCGGAATGTTTCTCCAACTATCGAGAAGTGCAGATGAACTTTAAAATTACCATGGGTAATAACGCAAAATGTACCCCTATTGGAAGAGGTATCGTAGTATTTGAAACGAACATTGGAAATAAGCTTCAGACCACTAATGTGTTGCATGTGCCTGGGTTGGAGATGAACTTACTCTCGGTGTCTCAACTTCAAAACAAAGGTTATGGCATTTACTTCATTGACAACAAATTATACGTCAAACACCCAAGTTGGAAGAAAAAAGCACAAATCAGAGTCAGGAGCAATAAATTTTATAAGTTACAGCTCGAATCTCCAATGGCACTAATAGGCATCACTGATGAGAAGGAATTGAATGAACTATGACACAGAAGAATGGGACATTTGCATCATGCGGCGTTAAAGATTCTCAAGAAAACTGTCATGAGAGTTCCAAAACTAAGCACCAAGCGAGACAGTGTCTGCAGAGGGTGCGTATTGGGAGAGTATGCCAAGGCAGCATATTAGAGAAGCAACAATAGGGCTAAGAGTGTGTTGGCCTTGATACACTCGGATATTTGCGGACCAATGTCCACTAGAGCTCTTAGTGGTGCCGAATATTTCATCACCTTTATTGATGACCATCCCAGGAAGACCTGGATCTACTTTTTGAAGACCAAGGACAAAGTCTTCAGTCGTTTCAAAGAGTTTAAAGCTCTGGTAGAAAATCTGACAGGAAAGCGGATCAAGGTGTTGCCTTCAGACAATGGTGGAGAGTACACTGATAAGGAATTCACAGGGTTTTGCGCAAGGGAAGGTATTAAAAGAGAGTGGATCGCTCCATATAATCCAGACTAGAATGGTGTGGCAGAAAGAAAAAATAGAACTATTGTCGAGGCTACAAGGGCAATGTAGTATGATCAAGACATGCCCAAATTTCTGTGGGCTAAAGCTTGTAATACAATTGTCTATGTTCAGAACAATATTCCTCACAACGCATTGTGAAAGATCACTCCAGAAATTGTCTTCACTGGCAGCAAGCCTGAAGTGAGCCAATTTAGGATCTTTGGCAGTACGACATATTGTCATGTTCCCTATGAAAAGAGGAAGAACCTGGATATGACTGCAGAAAAGGGATATCTGGTAGGATACAGTGAGAATGCAAAGGCTTAACGCATTTACATTCATGGAGAGCAGGAAAGTTGTAGTGCAGAGGGATGTGAAATTCATGGAGGAGAGGGCCTTTTGGAGATCCCGAGAGATGCCTTCTGCTACATAGTTTGAGGAGGATCTGCTGGTCCAACCACAATGACCTGCGGAGGGTAACACGAGTGCCTCTCCGAGGCATGGGGATCCAAGGGACACTTCTCCCGAGGACTTGCAAGAACGAGAGCAGGTAGATCCACCCACTACCAGTGGGAGAACGAGCAGGGAACTACGAAAAATTCTGAAGGAGGCAGAGTACTTTGTCGGAGGCCCCCGAAATGTGAAGAGACAGCGCAGGCAACCTGAGAGGTACCAAGTCTTGGTTGCACGGGTTGAGGAACCTTCTAGTTTTCGGGAAGCAGCTTAGCACCAGGTATGGGTGGAGATGCGATGGTGGAAGAATACAGTTCCATCATGACGAATGATGTCTGAGAGGTGGTTCCCAGACCTCAGGACAGATCAATTGTAGGTTCAAGGTGGATCTACAAGATCAAGTATGCTGCAGATGGCAGCATCGAGAAATTTAAAGCCAAGTTTGTGGCTAAGGGGTATGCTTAGAAGGAAGGGATGATTATGAAGAGACCTTCGCCCCAGTTGCCCGATATACTTCCATTAGATCCGTGATATCCCTTGCTGGGCAGGTGGGATGGGAGATTCACCAGATGGATGTCAAGGTTGTGTTCTTAAATGGGGTGATAGAAGAGGAAGTATACATTGAACAACCAGAGGGCTTCGAGACGCATGAACAAAAGACTCATGTGTGTAGGCTTAAGAATACCTTGCATGGACTAAAGCAAGCCCCTAGAGCTTGATATGGTCGAATTGACAGGTACTTGCAGAAGATAGGGTTTGTCATGAGTGACGCAGATCCCAATCTCTACTATCTAAGGGTAGGGAGTGAGCCTCTGATACTGGTTCTATATGTAGATGATCTATTTCTGACAGGGTCATCGAGGCTCATCAAGGATTGCAGGGAGAATTTAGCTACATAATTCGACATGAAGGATCTAGGGCTGATGCACTATTTTTTGGGGTTGGAAGTTTGGCAATAGAAGGGGGAGATCTTCCTTGGTCAAGGAAGATATACTACAGAAATTCTGAAAATATTTCAGATGGAGGATTGTAGACCCATGACTATTCCAATGATCACCAACTGGAAGAAAATCGAGACATTCGAAGATGATGAGGCTGATCCTACATTGTATAGGCAACTTATAGGATCTTTGATGTATTTGGTAAACACTAGGCCAAACATCTGTTATGCTGCCAATACCCTCGGTCAATTCATGGTGGAACCAAGGAGGGCTCATTGGGCAACAACCAAACATGTTATCAGATATCTTCAAGGAACAGTCGAGCTTGGACTGAAGTACACCCGTAGCAATGACATCAGGTTGAGCGGGTTCACCGACATAGATTGGGTAGGGAGTCCAGTAGATTGGAAAAGTACTAGTGAGTATTGTTTTAGTCTTGGATCAAGGATGACCTCCTGGTGCAGTGGGAAACAAAAATCCGTGGCGCTGAGCTCAACACAGGCAGAATATATGGCAGCGAAAACAACTTTGTGTGAGGCCATATGGCTTCAGAAACTGATTGTGAACATACTGAAGGAGAAGATGGAAGCTACTAGTATTCTATGTGATAATCATAGTTGCATCAAGTGCTCTGAAAATCTTGTGTTTCATGATCGGTCGAAACACATTGACATTAGGTGTCACTTCATCAGAGACTGTGTCCAATGAGGAGTTGTATAGTTGCAGTACATTCCAACAGGAGAAAAAGTGGCATATATCCTCACGAAGGCTTTGGGGAAGACTAAATTTGTCTATTTCAGAGAAAAGATGGGGATGATAAAAAATCCATTTAAGTAGCAGGAATGGATAGGATCTGGATTCAGAGGGAGCTGCAGTACAGATGAGGGAGTGATAGTGGCAATGTCATAGGAAGCAATACAGAGGGCAGTAGCACAGCAGATGAGGGGTAGCAACCAAAGATTAGCAACGTAGAGGATGCTTCAAAGCAGAGCAACATGCAGCTGGCATATTGCTAGAACACTTTCCTCGTTAAGAGGGAGTGTTGATTTTTTGTAGCATTGGAAAGTATTCCGAGTCTCAAAAATTGTATGGAGGCTTGGACATCAGTATTCCGAAGAATGCAGAAACCGTTTGTGGAAATTCCACTCGGTTCATGTCTTATTAAAATAATTAATTATTTTAATGGAGACCCTAAGTCTAAACTTGGGGAAATTAAATAATTAATGGGTATTAATAAGACAAAATGTGAATCTTCTAGAGAACGAAGATCAAGTCAGGTTTTAATCTTAGCCATTGATTAGACTTCTAATCTGGGCCATTGATTCATCAATGAGAAGATTATAAAAGAAGGCTTGAGGGTCATTTGGAAAGCAACCGGAGCACACACTCAGTACCTGACGCAGATCGATTCTGAAGGAATAGAATTCGATTTCACAGGGAGAGTTTTAGGGCAAGGTTGCAGAGGCAGAAAGGGAAGAGGGACTCAACAATGACTAAGTACGAGGACAGAGGGACGCAAAGGGCTACAGAAGGCAGCGCAAAGCTGCAATGCAGTGTACCCACGCTGGGTGATGCAGTGCAACATAGGGAATGCGCAGAGAAGCACGTAGAGAAACGCAAACGAAGACAGAGGGTCTTCCGGGTGTCAAAAAATCTTCGGGAGGTTCCAGGAGTTTTGTCTCAGGGGTTTTCTAAATGTATCTGCCAGTGCATTCCTTGCAAAGATTCATTTGCTGAAGAATATTATGTAAACACTCATCTGTTGCACTGGTTTTCCCACATTGGGTTTTTCCTGGGACAATTGTCCAAAAATAAGTGTGTACATGTGATTGTTTCTTATGCTTATGTTTCTTACTGTTCCTTTATCTACATATGTAACTGTGAATGTTGCAGTAGTATTTATTTCGAAATTTACTGATAGAATTCTGTAAATAACTTATCAGAGTAATAAGTAGGAGAATGAATATATCACTGCAACTGTATATTTATGGATTGAACTTTTCACATACCAGATATCAAAACAAAGTGCCGACCCGATGTCTTTCCAGGCAATGCTTCAGTCACAAAGCCTTAACATTCCTTGATCCAACTGATCAAGTATAACCAATCTCTCCCAATCAAACTGATTGGTAACCAACATGCTATCAAAAAAAAACTTCGAGAGATTCACCTGTACAAACACAACCCCAATCAACAATATATAATCAAAGCAAACCTTCAGGGTTTCGATGTTGCCTTTCAAATAATCTTAGTAGGACTATCAGTTGAATCTCTTGTGAAAATTTCTTAATATAAAAAGCCTATTACAGTATTTTGATTTACTTCTCCTATTTGTTTGATTTAATTAACAAGTTATTTAACTGAAGTATTTAGAAAAATATCAAAGTAAACATAACTGCAACCTACACATGCATACATATCGTTTACTAAAACATAGCACACATATGACAAAGGACACATTATTTTTTAGACAATGTCCCCAGAAAAACCCAATGCGAGAAAACCGGTGCAGCAGCTCTTAGAGGGTTTGATTATTAAGAAGAATATCTGAATACAATCAAGGGCACCAATAATGGTTTGCCGAACATAGAATTTCACGATAGGTGTACCTATCACTTGGAGACAAAAAATATGGCTGATTCAGCCAAGGAAGCACTCCTCTGAAAGACGCTGAATATGAGCCCTTTTTGGCCCACTAGAACCCCAATGCTGCTCCTCCATCCTCTGCTTCAACTTCTCTTGCCTAATGTAGCTAATGCATAGGACAAGCTGCCCCTACGTCACCCTTCTGGGCTTAGCGCTGCCTCTGCATCACCCTGAAGGCACTGCATCACCCTCTGCACTACCTCTGCGTGAGCCTAGTTGGGCTGTGTCCCTCCTGCTGGTCTCTGCGTTGCCTAGTACGGATCTGCCTCTCTGCCTTTGTATTCCTGGCCTCGGATCAGAATAATCTCTCGCCAATCTACCCCTCTCAAGCACTGCAAGCTCACTCGGAAAATTCTTAGCAAACCGCGCCCCAAAATTTCGACTTAGCTCAAGTGCTACCGCTTTGTGTTTTCTCCAACCAACCCCAAGCCTCCTTTTAATACTTTTCTCGTTGGGAAATCAATGGTCGTGATCTAATCTCTAATCAACGGCTAAGATTAGAAAAAGCTTGATCCACGTCACTTAGAACATTCTCACCCACATGTGTAAATTAATTCACTCTAATTTTTTAATTTCCCTAATTTAGACTTAGGGTCTTCATTAAATTTTTTTAATTATTTGAATAACTTTTACACAAGGTGGAGTTTCTCCAAACAATTTCTGGGTATTGGAGATCTCATGTGTTCTAGCTCCTCCATAAAGTTTCAGAGCTAGAGACCTAAAATCTCAACATCTTTGAGAGAAGATTCCTTTTCTTTCTTCACATGTAGCAACATTTCTTTCAGTATATATTCTCCAATCAAGACTTATGTTGTGTCCTCCCTCTTAACTAGGGAGCGTTCTTTTATCTAGGCTCCCTCTTAATGTAGGGAGATTAACTTCTTCCTTCGGTGTTGGAGAATCTTTCATGGCTTCCATCCTTTTCATCATATTAACTTCTCTTACGGACTACTTCACCAATATGATGTACTTGCATAAGTTAGATAGCAAGTACAACCAATTCTGTAGAAGCATGAAGTTAGTCATAACAAAAACTTACAGTAGCGGAAGCATTTAGACTTTACATAATTAACAAGAGACTATACTTCAATACTTCCAAATTTTAGCTCAGGTTTGTTACAAACCCTAAATCACATCAACAATTAAATCAAGATGACAAAAGATTAGTTCTGTAATAACAAAAAAATAAATATATCTAATAACTTTTGGAAGCCATATGATAAACTATCCACTAGGGTTTTATGTAAACCCTAGATTTTAGTCAAAACAAACATAGCATGAATAGCTTCTACTAAGGTTTGATGTAAACCCTAGATTTTCCATCTTTAAATTCTCAGCAAACATTATATAGATTTTGATGAATACACATACTAGAGAATTTTAATCATTACTAAGGCTTAGATATAAAACCCTAGATTTTTCAACATCATCCTTGAACTTCAAACTTTGACTAGGGCTTGTTTCTAAACCCTAGGACTTATGACCATTAGAAATTTAGTCAACACATGTTTCTAGGAGATTACCATCATGCATAAGCATATATGTTTAGACACTATTAATATATCATACATATATAGACCTAGACTAAGCTAGGGATTCAATCGAAGGGATATTTACGTTGGGTTTCATTCCTAGGACTTTACATAACAAAGATTTTGCTTGTGGACTTAACCAAAACCTAGGGTTTCAGTTCATGTCAAAGCAAACCATTATTATATCAAAACTTCAGAGGTTCGAGATTTCAAACAACATCATTTCAACCCTAATAAGTTAGAGCTTTCATGATCATATCAAAATCCCAAACACGACATTATCTGTATATTAACCAGAATAGCAATTTTTTCATTAAAAGCCCTACGTAGGTTTAGGGTTTCACACATTATAAACATACCCTTAGGTTAGGGTTTTCCAGAGAACCTCCAAGCCTTTTCATGCACATAATTAGAGATGTATAAAGTGGGTAGATTATTCAGATGATGAATCATCCAAACAATAATCTTTTAAGATTTGGAAGAGGTAGACACAACAATAGTTAGTAATGTAAAATGGATATACCAAAGAGAATAACAAGACTTTATAATCTAAGACATACCTTTGATTCTTTGACAAACCTTTTTGATTCCAATGCTTTGTCTTGTGAGACCTTCTTTCTTAATCCTCGAGGCCTTCTCCGTGATTCTTGAGCATTTAGCAGGTTAGTTCCTAAACAAGGAAATAGAGGGAGAAAGGTGATTAGTATATTAATATAATCAGAACTTTAAATGAGTATGTGAAACTAAATTGAGAGGGAATGGGATGCTTATCTTGAGGATTTGTTGTGGGCTCCCTCCAAAACTTTGAGGGATACCTAAAAACTTATAAATCAAGAAAATGTCTTTTCAAAAAGATGTTAAACCTATAACTAAACATAAAAATATACAAATGAAATATTTAAAGTTAGGAACAAGGGGCTTAGTAATGTAAGTCCCTTATGTCATTCTCTTCGGGCTTTGCTCTCTTGGGAGAGGATACTTCTTGAACCACATTTGCATGATCTCTCTCTCTTTTCTTGCTTCTAGGATTGTCAGGACACTCGCTTCTATAGTGCCCCATTTTGCGACGATGATAGCATTCAATCTTGGACATATCAACCTTCCTCCTTGGCCCTTTCTTCTTGGAGTTTCCCTTGTGATGAGCAACATATGCATTTGAGACTTCTTCATTGTTGGCCACCATTGAGATTCTTAAGTTTTCTTGAATGTAGGCTGTCCATAGTTCCTCAAAAGTGGGAGTTTCTTTCCAACTGTTGAGCCCTGAAGCAAATGCACTACAAGTAGGTGGTAGCCCTAGTAGGGCTGTTATCACAAGTTCTTTGTCTGTCACCATTTCATCAATGGCAAGAAGGTCATCTCTTATTGTTGCTATCTTCACAAAGAAAGTGGCTACAATATCCTCCTTGGTCATCTTAGTAGTCCTTAGTGCATTTTTCAAGCTTGCCAATTTTTTAATATTCTTGATGGTAAATAGTTTTGACAAGGCTTCATACATTTCTTGTGCATGATCAATGTTTGCTATGAAGGGGACAAGGTCGTCCTTTATGCCTTCAACCATCAAAGTCATAGCCACTAATTCCAATTGTCTGAATTTTACCTTATCTGTATCACTTGTGTCTTCTGTGGGCTTCTTCACTTTCCCCGTTACCAAATCTAAGACCTTGTTATTTTCAAGGATGAGGTCAATCCTTTTTTTCCAAGATCTATAATTTGAAGCTCTTTTAAGCTTGTTCTCTCCCTTGATAGTGTTAGACATGTTCCTTGAAGGTAGTGAAGACTTCTTTCCTTAAAGAGTTTCCTCTAATGAACTTCTTCTGTCTCCTTGATCAAGTCCTTGAGAATGCCTTTTTCGTCTTCCTTCACCAAAGCTCTAATACCATGTTAGAGAATCATAAAGGCAAAAAGATTCTCTTATTCTGTATTATTTACTTGTGATATTCTTTAGTTCTTATTATGTTCTTCTTATCTTCTTTTTTCTTAGTTCATCAAGCAAATATCAAAGTAAAAGCACGTAGATCAAGGACACTAGATGTAGGCCAACACCTAGGGAAAAACCCCACTTTAAGGGATAACCCAGTGAGTAATTCTTCCTTCAATAGTAATCTTGAGACTCTAAACTTTGACTCGGACTTCCTCCACACCAAGTCAATGTGAAAAATCCTAGATCTGGATTCCTACTGCAACAACTCTAAATTACTTCTCCTATTATTTTGATAATTATTTCATTACAGTGAAATATTGAAGTAATTTCTGAAGCAGTCTACACAAATAATGATGCAGAATAAATTTAAGTGCTGAAACAAACTGAACAAAATGCAAAGAAAAACAACCACATTTGACACAGTTATTTTTGGACCAAGTCCTCGGAAAAACCCAACTCGGGAAAACTGGTGCAGCAGATCTGAGGTTTTATATTATTAAGCAGCAGAATCTTGAGTACAACTAGGGTGCCAATATCCGGCTCACCCTTCAGAGAAATCTAGACTGTTGATGAAATTGTGAGATATACCTCACTATGCAAATCCCTGGCTGATCTGAACAACGCTGGTGAAGCCCCTCTCTGGCTCTGCATGATGCCTATGCTGGAACTCCGTAAGCCTGCATGGGCAAGCTCTGGAATTGCGTCACCTCTATTCAACAACTGATCTAAGCTGATCTGGAACTGAATTTTGGCCCTCCTGGCTTAGAAACCCCATCTCCCAGCTATCTTCAGACTGGATCAAAGTGACATTGTGTCACCTCTGTGTGGGTTCCTTCAGGAACTGCATCACCCCTTCAGAAAACTGCGCTGTCTGTCTCTGCTTCACTGCTACCTCTCTCTAAAATGCACTCTTGGTCCTCCTGACCAGTTTCTGCTTCTGCCCCTCTTTGAATCTGATCACTGAATTAACATCACTTAACAAACCATGCCCTAGTGATTTGATTCTGACCAAAAGCTGTGTCTCCTCACACAAACTCGAAAATGCCAAATGCTCAATGTGCTCAATGTGTTTTCCATAGGCCCCTCACCCTCCTTATATTCTTCCGTTGACCCTTCAACGGCCAAGATTAAAGCATAATCAAGGGCTAAGATTAACTTGGAGGTGATCGATGACTTTATCTAGAAGATTCACACTTAGTTTAATTAATACCCTTTAATTAATCAGTTTCCCTAAGTTTAGACTTAGGAAAACATTAAAAAAAGATTAATTAATTTAATTAAACCATCTCTAAGTGGAATTTTCCAAAACCATTTTTGGGTTTTATGGAATACATGTGTCTTAGCCTATATACAAAGTTACAAGGCTAGAGCACATCCGATGCTACCATAAATGAACACTCCCTCTTAGCGAGGAAGGTGCTCTAGCAAAACAACTCAATGTGCTGTTGTTCTGACATCTGGAACATCTACTACTGTGCTATTGATGCTTATCAATACTGCACAATAAATGTTGCATCTATACTGCTGCTGACTCTGCACACTGCTGCCAACTGCCACTGTACTGCAACTCCCTCTGAATTCTACAACCATGCTGCCGCACTGCGTGAGCACTGCTTTGCATTGCGCTGTTGCTGCTCATCTGCTATTGCTACTCATCTACTGCTGTTGCTGCACTATTGCTAATTGCGACAGAAAAACATTTGAAATTGGACAAGTAAATCTGCAATTGAAAAATAAGACTGACTGCTGCTAGCTTCTGCACTAGTTCTCTGAAAAATACTGCGCTGTTGCTGCTCTGCACTGTGTGAGCATTGCACTGCACTACACTGCACCAGTGTGCATTGCGTTGCTGCTGCTCAACTGTTGATGCTGCTGCTCCCTCTTTGTGCTGATCAGGCTCTAGTACTGCTAGCCACTGCATTGTCTTCTCATCTTCCGCTACAATTGTCCATCCTGCTACTGTCTCTAGGCTGCCGTAGCTCACATGTGATCCAAGAGTCCGAAAATACTCTAGGATCATGCCACTTGTAGATTCTGGATCTACAACTCCAAGTCAACCCATTTCTTTCCTTTCAGAATATGAGCTAACATAGCACAATCTCCTTCTGCCTCAATCTTGGCAGCTCTGGCTTGAGGATCTTGCTTCTCCTCCTTATCCTTTTTCTTAAGAGGACATTGTGTGGCATAATGTCCCATTTCCCCACACTTGAAGCACTTGATCTAGGACAGATCTTTCTTCTTCTTCCTCTGTTGCCCCTTTGATGCAAGGGCTGTGTTTTCTTCCTTCTCCTTCTTGACCTTTGAACTGCTGCTGCCATCCTCAATATGGATTTTGAGGAGGTCTTTCCTCAACTCTTCTTGCTGCAAGGCTGCCCACATCGCCTCCCATCCTGGGAGTCTTTCTCTGCCCAAAATGCTTTGGACAAAGACCTGATAATCTTCTGAAATAAAGTTCAGAGTGAGCCTTACCAGCTCTGAGTCTCTAGGAGCTACGCCTATTGTTGACAACTGATCTCAGTTGTCCTGAATTCGAGACAAGAAAGAGTCAAAACACTCTCCCTTCTTCATTTTGGTATTACACATTTTTTCTTCTAGGTACATCTTCTGCTACTCGGAAGATCCTTGATATAGCTTTTCCAGCCCTACCCACATTTCTCTAGCAGTGCCCTTTGTTGCTATGTGAGGTATGATGTGATCCTTCATACCATCTAGGATCAATCGCTTGGTTCTTGCCATATTCTTCTTGAATTGCCTTAGATGTGCTGCATCTAAGGGTTCTACAATTGCACTTTCAATGAGGGCCTTTAGATCATGCTCATCAAGGAGAAACTCAATCCTTGATTTCCAAATAACATAGTTGGAGGCACCCTCCAATCTATCTTGGTCACGCAGTCCATTGCTGGCCATCTCCTCAAGTGTCGATTTCTTTCTCTAACCCTCTGCACAGCTAGACTTACGCACTCCTTGTGGAGTAAGTCACTGCTTCTGCTGCTACACGGGAAAACTGAGCTTCTTTGAGTAAGAAACTCTCTAAGGTCAAGAAATCCCCCAATTTGTGTTTTTCAGAAATTTTTTGATGCTTATGCACCAGCTCTTACTGCTGTGCAGTAACTGCATCCTTCAGCTACGCTGATCTACTACGCTGCCTCTTCTGCGACTGAAAAAATGCTTACCCCTCTGTCAACTCCCTCAGAGGAAGGCTTTTTCTGCGCTAGATTGCCCTCTTAGCCTAGACAACATAATCTCTGGGAAAGTCTGCTACTGCTTATGCAAATCCCAGTCTCTCCTGCGCTGATCTGTTGGTTCACTCTTGTTTCTCCTGCACTTCAGCTTGAATAAGCTCTGATAACATTTGAAAAATCCTAGATCTAGATTCCTACTACAACAACTCTGAATTACTTCTCCTATTATTTTGATAATTATTTCATTACAGTGAAATATGGAAGTAATTTCTGAAGCAGTCTACACAAATAATGCTGCGGAATAAATTTAAGTGCTGAAACAATCTGAACAAAATGCCATGAAAAACAACCACATTTGACATAGTTATTTTTGGACTAAGTCCCCGGAAAAACCCAACTTGGGAAAACCGGTGCAACAGATCTGAGGGTTTTATATTATGAAGCAGTAGAATCTTGAGTACATCTAGGGTGCCAATATCCGGCTCACCCTTCAGAGAAATCTAGACAACTGATGAAATTGTGAGATATACCTCACTCTGCAAATGCTCCGCTGATCTGAACAACGCTAGTGACGCCCCTCTCTGCCTCTGTGCGATGCCTACACGAGAACTATGTAAGCTTGCGTGGGCAAGCTCTAGA
Organism: Pinus albicaulis; assembly: GCA_034641835.2. Taxonomy (NCBI): domain Eukaryota; kingdom Viridiplantae; phylum Streptophyta; class Pinopsida; order Pinales; family Pinaceae; genus Pinus; species Pinus albicaulis. The sequence continues at coordinate 372,292,914 of CM076581.1, forward strand.
ATCGCGTCACCTCTGTTCAACAATTGATCTGAGCTGATACAGAACTGGATTTTGGCCCTCCTGGCTAAGAAACACCAGCTCCCAGCTATCTCTAGACTAGATCAAAGAGACACTGCGTCACTTCTGCGTGGGTTCCTTCAGGAATTGCGTCACCCCTTCAGAAAACTGCGCTGTCTCTCTCTGCGTCACTGCTGCCTCTCTCTAAAATGCACTCTTGGTCCTCCTGACCAGTTTCTGCTTCTGCCCCTCTCTAACTTTGATCACTGAATCAACATCACTTAGCAAACCCTGCCCTAGTGATTCGATTTTGACCAAAAGCTATGTCTCCTCACACAAACTCGAAAACGCCAAATGCTTAATGTGCTCAATGTGTTTTCCATAGGCCTCTCACCCTCCTTCTTATATTCTTCCGTTGACCCTTCAACAGCCAAGATTAAAACACAATCAAGGGCTAAATTTAACTTGGAGGTGATCCATGACTTTATCTAGAAGATTCACACTTAGTTTAATTAATACCCTTTAATTAATCAGTTTCCCTAAGTTTAGACTTAGGAAAACATTAAAAAATGATTAATTAATTTAATTGAACCATCTATAAGTCGAATTTTCCAAAACCATTTCTAGGTTTTATGGAATACATGTGTTTTTAGAATCTATGCTTCTGTGATCCATATAAAATTGTAAAATTTCTTTCGGTAATAATCACATATAATGGAATGTTGTCGACGCGTTTCGAACCAACCAGTGTGGTTCATCATCAGGACTAGGTGAGAGATCAGATCAAATCAATAAGCTTAAATAGATGTAGAGATGTTTAAACTAGCCGTTTTCTAAACGGCTAGTTTGACTTTTTAATAATTTAAAATGTTTTTAATTAGTAACGGCTAGTTCCCTCCTACTATTAAACGAATTAATAAATTTATTCGTTTAGTTAATATATTAGTAAACTTATTAGTTATAATTATTTATTTATTTATTATTATTATTATTTTATTTTATTATATTATTTTATATATATATATATATATATCATTTTTTTAATTAATTAAAGTGAGAGGTTAAAAAATATTAAAAAATATAAATAAATATAAATAAAATAAAAATAAAGATAAATAAAAATAAAAATAAAAATAAAATAAAAATATAAAAATAAATATACCAAAATAATAAAATAATAATAGAATAAAATAAAAACAAAAACAAAAATAAATAAATAAAAAATAAAATATCAAACTTTCAAACTTTCAAAAAATAAAAATAAAATAAAATAAAATAAAATAACAATAAAATCAAATAAAATAAATAATATAAAATATAAATATAAATATAAAAATATATAATAAAAGAAATATATATATATATATATATATATATATATATATATATATATATATATATATATAAAATAAATAAATAAAAAAAAAAAAAAAGATAAAATAAATAAATATAAATATAAAAATAAAAATAAAATAATTAATTAATTAAATTTTTTTTTTAAAAGAAAAAAAAAAAAATCAGGGACATAAGGCAGGTATCCAACACCTGCTGATGTTCCAACCATCATCTCTGTTGAGATTAAGGGGTCTTTTTTTGATTTCTAAGGCCTCTCTTAACTTACGATGATGCAAATGGTCAATCCTAGCAATGACCTTCGCCTCTTCAATGCAAATATGATGGTTAGTCTTTTTTGCATGTTCAGCTAAGGCAGACGAGCGGGATCTTCCACGCTTAATGTCAGCAGCATGTTCAGAAATTCTTTGATTTATAGATCGACCAGTTTCACCAATGTAAGGCATCCCACAGGAACAAGGAATGATGTAAACACCTTTCCCATCCCTAGGGTCAATTGGGTCTTTAACCGATTTGAGAGAGCTGCAAATCGTGTTAAGGGGCTTGAAAAACGAAGACACCCTATGCTTCCTCAGGACAAAGTTAGCCTATGTACAAAGTTACAAGGCTAGAGCACATCCGATGCTCCCATAAATCAATAGTCAACCTTCCTTTTGATCCTTCCTCAATATGGCAACACCAACAACAACAACAACACTATGTAGCAGTTTCGTCGACCTTGCTTCTAGAACTTCGATCTTTGAGGAAAGAATTCGATATTGGTTCTAGGAGTTCGATTTTGGCCCAATACAACTTCTCAAGGCAGCAACATCTAACAAAATCAACTTCGACCTATTCTTCTCTTGGCAAAAGCAACTGGCAGCAACTGAAACAACAAAATAATGAGAGACTTAGATCTTCCATACTAGAGCCCATTTTCAAACATATGATCAATACATATGGGTGAGGGACCACATGGCTGGCTCAGGTGGCGGAGAAATTGCACAATGAGCTAGTTGGGGGCTGCAAGGGGTTGTTGGGTGCCGGCTGAGGTCCATCAGGGAGAATAAATTTCTCCTAGGGATATCGCCCACGAAGTGGTGGGTAACAGGGTCTATGCAGTCATTTTTTGGGCTCGGGTTGTAGCAACAAAATCACTTAGAGCTAGAGGGATTTGAAGGTTGGGCTCTCAATTCTCTTCTAGAAGAAGTATTGCAATAATTTCTAGCTAAGTGGAGGAGTTTTGGAGCGGTGAATTAGCAGTGATTTCTGGACTGGGTGTTGGGCCAGCAGTTGGAGGAGAACGCACCAATTTTGGGTAATTTCGGGTTGGTGGATTTAGGCCAAACCCTTTTTGGGTTTTTGTGGGTTTGGTGAGAGGAGTATAGGGTTAATTTCGTAGAATTTTCTGCGCAGTATTTCCAGTAGAAATTAGTGTTCTAGTCAACAGTTAACAGAAAAAATTATCGGAGAAGGGCGCAGTTCACCCTGGGACCATTTCCACCACTTGGGTTTGTGAGATTTTTTTTGGTTATTTTGGGTTCCTTATGAGGAGGCTCCAATTAATTTCCTGTATTTTTCTGATCAGTTTAGAGGCCCGAAACACGAATTCCATTCCAACGAGCAGTAGCAGAATTTATTGGGCCAACACAAAGACTTTGGGATAGCATTTTCCAGCACTTGGGTAGCTCCATTTTCACCTGGGACTTGACTAGCTTGCTGTAGCAAGCCCAGGTTCCTCTTCTTCATTTATATATACCTTGTTTTCTCGGTTAATAAAATGGCTCAGCTCTTAGAACGCTTTCTAGTGCAATTTGTCATTATGTTGGTGTGTTAGTTTTATGGCTACATGTTTATTCTCTATTTGCTATTATCACTTAATATTTCCATTAGGAATATTACAGTCTCAGATTTGTTTACATCCAAGTAAGTGTACGACACTTTGGTGAAATTATACTCCATTACCACAACAGCTCATTTAATATCTTTGAGGAATCAACTTTATGGAACAAGGATGACAAAATATGATAATGTGGCTTCATATTTTATGAAGATATAAAAAATCAACGATCAACTTCAAGGGCTTAGTGAAACTATATCTGACTCTAAATTGATCACCTCTGTAATCAATGCTTTACCTAAAATTTGGGATGGCTTGCCTTCAAACATACGATCAATACAGATGGGTGAGGGACCACATGGTTGGCTCAGGTGGCGGAGAAATGGCACAACGAGCTAGTTGAGGGCTGCAAGGCGCTGTTGGGTTCCGACTGAGGATCATCATGGAGAAAAAAATTCTCCTAGGGATATCACCCACGAAGTGGTGGGTAACGGGGCCTATGCAATCATTTTTTGGGTTTAGGTTGTAGCAGCAAAATCGCTTAGAGCTAGTGGGATTTGAAGGTTGGACTCTCACTTCTCTTATAGAAGAAATATTGCAGGAATTTCTAGCTAAGTGGAGGAGTTTTGGAGCTGGGATTTAGTAGCAATTTCTGGACTGGGTGTTGGGCCAGCAGTTGGAGGAGAACGCACCAATTTTAGGTAATTTCGGGTCAATGGATTCAGGCCAAACCCTTTCTGGGTTTTTGTGGGTTTGGTGAGAAGAGTCCTGGGCTAATTTCGAAGAATTTTTTGGGCAGTATTTCCGACAAAAATCAGTTTTCTAGTCAATAGTCAGCAGTAAATATTATTGGAGAAGGGCGCAATTCACTATGGGACCATTTCCACCACTTGGGCTCGTGAGATTTTTTTGGTTTATTTTGGGTTCCTTGTGAGGAGGCTCCAATTAATTTCCTAGGCAGTTTAGAGGCCCGAAATACCTATTCTATTCCAACCAGCAGTAGCAAAATTCACTGGGCAAGCACAAAGACTTTGAGAGAGCATTTTCCAGCACTTGAGCAGCTCCATTTTCACCTGGGAGTTGGCTAGCTTGCTGTAGCAAGCCTAGGTTCCTCTTGTTCATTTATATGTACCTTATTTTCTCAGTTAATAAAATGGCTCAACTTTTGGTACAATTTTTGGTGCAATTTGTCATTACGCTGGTGTGTTAGTTTTATGGTTACATGTTTATGCTTTATTTGTTGTTATCACTTAATATTTCCATTAGGAATATTACAGTTTCAGATTATTTGTCTACATCCAAGGAAGTTTACGACACTTTGGTGAAATTATACTCCATTACCACAACTGCTCATTAGATATCTTTGAGGAATCAACTTTATGGAACAAGGATGACAAAAGATGATAATGTGGCTTCAGATTTTATGAAGATATCAAAAATCAAAGATCAACTTCAAGGGCTTGGTGAAACTATATCTGACTCTGAATTGATCACCTCTGTAATCAATGCTTTACCTAAAATTTTGGATGGTTTTGCTGGAGGCATTTATGCTAGAAAGAAAACTGCTACTTTTGAAGAATTATGGGCTATTTGTATTCTAGAGGAATCGACACTGAAGCCTAAAAGCAATACTCAACCTAGTAATGAGGATTCTCAAGCTTTTGCAACTAGATCTAGAAGGAAGTTTGGAAATAAGAAATTTGGATCTCAAAACAAAAATGCTGGTAACAAATCTCAAGGAAATAAGGATATGCCTAAAGTTCAATGCTATGGATGTCATGAATATGGACACAAGCGAGATTTTCCCAAGAACCCTAAGAACACTAAGAGGAAGGAAATATATGAATCATCAACAACTAAAGATGAAGAAGCACTGAAGAAACCCAAGGATGAAAATAACAAGGATCTGTACTATTAAAGTTGATGAAGTATATGGCAGGTGGACGCAGCTCTACTATCTACTTTTGTACTAGGTTTGCATTGAAGTTTGATTTCTATTTCTTGTTCAGAAGATAACAGATAAAACAATATTTATTGATGGCAAGCCAGTTATATGACCTATGGGGGATAACATAGAAGACTATTGGGATTTGTAAAGGAAAATTGTATAAACTTGTAAGTCCTTTTCAAGAAGATTGAAATTAAGAGGGAGGTCATATTTATCTACAATGTAGTAGCTGAAAGAAAGAATCGATTCATTGAAGAATGTTCCAAAGTTCTTCTGAAGAGAAGCCTCCTTGACCATTGTCTACATAGAATTCCTCATAGAACTCTAGAAGAAACATTTAATTGCGAGATCAAAGATGTTTCCACATAATTTAGAAAGATTCATGTCTCCAATTCCAAAGTTCTTATGAAGAGAACCCTTCTTGACTATTGTCTACATAAAAGTCTTCACAAAACTGTAGAAGAAAGAGTCAGTTGCAAGACCAAAGATGTTCCCACATAATGTAGAAAGACTCGTGTCTCCAAAATTTTATCATGAAGATCCAAAGGAAGCTAACATTTCTAAGAAGTAAGGATTACATGATGGCAACCAAAGACCTTGGTAGATAGAAGAATAAAATGAAGAAAAAGTTAAGAAGTCTATCAATGGTCTATTTGTTTTTAAAAGTCAATATCTAGCTTGTAACATGATAGAGATTCCTCTAGCCAGAAACAATTAACATTCACTTCAAATTTAATAAAGCTAATTTGAACCTATACATCAAAGAATGAGCCAATGATACTTCTATAACATATAGATGATGAACAATGCAAAACATTTCAAAAAACAAACATTTCCCAAAAGATATGACTAGACTTTGACAAGTAGATGAAAGAATTGGAAGGACATAGCAAAGCATATTTCTACATGAGGAGCAGGCAATTTGTAAGTATGCAGTGGCAGCATGGAAGCAAGATTTGAGAAGGTTCTCCTAGTAAAAGGTGTAGAAATTTCTGAATCTTATACTTTATGCATAAATTTTACTGTTAATCTGGTTATGCTCCTCCTACTTAGACAAGTTATTAACTGAATAAATTCAAGTTAAAATCGAAGCAAAACACATAACAGATCTCTACCAATCTAGATCTAGAATAAGTACATGCACACATTGACAAAGTGACATAGTTATTTCTGGACAAATAGTCCTCGGAAAAACCCAATGCGGGAAAACCAATCTCTGGCTGCTGGAGGGTTATATTATTAAGAATATTTCTGAATACACAAATATGGGTTCCAGATATGGAAAACCTGACAGAGAATACACTAGATATGCAACTCACTGGCTGATCTAGGGCCAAAATAATGACTGATCCACACCCTCAAACGAGATTTACAGAACTCAGCCAAGATTAGGGCCTAGAAACCCCAGCGTTGCCCCTGAAAGCCTCTGCGTCAGTCTCTAAAGCCCCTCAAACCCTCAATGCTGCTCTGGAAGAGACTAAGTTACCCCAGACTGGGTGACGCAGTCACTACGCTACCCCTGAAGGGTCTCTGCGTAACCCCTGAGGGTTTCTTGTCCTTGGAAGGTCTGCATTGTCCTTGCTGCTGCTGCTGCTCTCTCCTTCTGCGCTGTCCTTGAGCTGATCTCTGCCTCTTGTGTATTCTAGACCCCAGAATCAGATCATCCCCTTGGCCTAAATTCCCCTCTCTGCAGCTGAAACACTTCTGAGTATTCTTAGCCAACCTTGCCCTAGAATCTCAGCTTAGCTTCAGTGCTCTGCCTCTCTGTGTCTTTACAAATGACCCCAAGCCTTTCCTTTATACTTTTCTCGTTGACAAATCAACGGCCATGATCAGATCTTGAATCAATGGCTGAGATTAAAAGAAAGCTTGATTCGTGTGACTTAAGACAATTTCATCACATGTTTAATTAAATTTACTTTAATTATTTAAGTCCCTAAGTTTTAACTTGTGAAATACATTAAAATAATTAATTAATTTAATATCTCCTAAACCAGATGAAATTTCCCAGATCCATTTTTGGGTCTTCTAGATCAAGTGTATTCTAGTCTCTCCACAAAATTTGCGACCTAGAGCACACATAATGCTACCCCAAATACACAAAATCTCAACACTCCCTCTTAGTATCAATGGTGTGCTCTAGCAATACATCACACTTATACATTACATGATTTTGGGAACTGGTTCTGTGCTGCTGAAGCTTGGCCTGCTGCCACTCAACTCTGCACTGCTGCTGCCATTCTGTACTGCTGCCCATGACTCTGCCACTGCCACTGCAACTTTTGTACTGCAGCTCCCTCTCAATACGCTGCATCTGTGCTGCTCACAGCACTGCCACTGCTGATCTGCTGCACTGCAACTTCAGTTGTTGAGAGAAACAACTGAATCTCTTGCCCAATCTTTGACAGACAAGTTAGATGGGCTGCAACCTCATCACTGAAGTTCCATAGGCTACAGATCTGTGTAGGCCTCTAAAGAACGATGCACAACTACAACTCTGCCAACGTAATCAGACTCCCTCTGCAATACTAAAGTCACATACGCCCCTTGTGCTGATATCTATCACGTTGCTGCTACACTGCATTGTCCCTCTGAAGCTGTCTGCGCTGCTGCAGCTGTGCACTGCGTAAGCAGCACTGCTGAAGTCACATCAGCCTCTGCGCTGCTACTGATTTGCTCTGCGCTGCTCCTCCTAGTTTTCAGATCTACCTCTGCCTACTTCATTTGTGATCTATGCATCCACTGCTCCACTTGTCCCACTACTGTCTTAAGGCTGCCGTAGCTCGCTTGCGATCCAAGAGATGAGCTGCTCAAGGATCCCGCCTCTCCTCCATGTAGCTCATCTACATGTCCATGTCACCCCACCTTTGTGGTTCATGAGCACTCATGGCTGCATCATTTTCTGACCCATCATCTGCTATAATTGCTTTCGAAGAAGATGCTTCCTTGTCCTTTTTCTTCTGAGGACAATGGCTGGCAAAATATCCCATTTCACCACACTAGAAGCACTTGATCTTTGAGAGATCCTTCTTCTTTGTCTGCTTCTTCAATGCCAAGGCTGTATCTTCGTCATCTTCCTTCTTCACTTTGCTCAATCCTGGGCTGTGCTGCCTCTTGGTGAATCTGCGGAGTTCTTCTTGACGCATAATTGACCACAAGTTGTCCCAATTTGGGAGGTTTGCTTTGACCAAGATACTTTGGACAAAGGTTTCCCACTCATCCGTGACTGCGTTGAAGGCAATATTGACTATCACAGCATCATCCATCGTTGCACCCGTTGCAGTCAGCGGATCCCTGATTGATTGCAATCTGAAGAGAAAATGTTTCATGTCTTCTCCCTTGGTCATCATGAATGACCTCATCTAAGTCTCCAACAACATTTAAATTTGGACAGACTTTCCCTCATATAGGGAAGTCGAGGCCTTCCACATCTTGTTAGCTGTCTTCTTCTCAGCTACGTGTGGTACAAATGTTCCTTGATACCATCCATAATCAGCCGCTTGGCATGCCCAACAGGTTCCTTATGCTTCCGAAGGAGATCCGTATCTATCGGTGTGGCTAGAGTTTTCTCTGCACGGTCTTTTAGTTGTATGCCTCAAGGACAATCAGGATCCTTGCCTTCCAAACTGAAAAGTTTGAGAGGCCATCTAGCCTATCCTGATCACACAGTCCATGAGGAGCCATATGCTCAAAATGTGTTGGAACTTCCTTTTCTGTTTGCTAGAGAAATGGATCTAAGGCCCTTGGAGAAACAGGCACCTTTTGCTCCCTCTGACAACTGATTTCCCTCCTTGGAAATTTGCCATATCAACTATGATTCAGCTTCTTCTTTGATCCTCTGATCAAACTGCAAGTTTCCTTTGGCAAGAAACTTTCTGAGAAGCTGATCTTCTCTCGCTCTTTGTCACTTGTGCTAAGGCTAAAAATCTGAAACTTCAGAATTCTAACCCCACCAGCTTCTTCTGAATTTTTGCAGCTTTTCTGCGGTCTTTTATGAATCTGACAGATTCATACCTGAATCGCACTGGCTAGCTTTAGACCAAACCAGCGCTGTTTTTTAGGTGCCTCTGTGCAGTAATTGCGTGGGCTTGCTAGGACACAGCGCTGGACAACGTCACCCTTCCATCTGCGTGAATCTGCCTATGAAAACTGCGTTGTCCCTTCAGATCTGCGCTTCTGCTGCTTTTCCTGCTGCTTCTTGCGGCTAGAACCTTCAGACTCTTCTGCTGGTGACCCTCCTAGATCTGCAATTGCTCTGATACCATGTAGAAATTTCTGAATCTTATACTTTATGCAGAAATTTTACTATTAATCTGGTTATGCTCCTCCTACTTAGACAAGTTATTAACTGAATAATGTCAAGTTAAAATCGAAGCAAAACACATAATAGATCTCTACCAATCCAGATCTAGAATAATTTCATGCACACATTAACAAAGTGACAGTTATTTCTAGACAAATAGTCCCCGGAAAAACCTTATGTGGGAAAACCGGTCTTTGGCTGCTGGAGGGTTATATTATTAAGAATATTTCTGAATACACAAATATGGGTTCCAGATCTGGAAAACCCGACAGAGAATACACTAGATCTATAGCTCACTGGCTGATCTAGGGCCAAAATAATGACTAATCCACACCCTCAACGGGATTGATAGAACTCGGCCAAGATTAGGGCCTAGAAACCCCAGCGCTGCACTTGAAAGCCTCTGCGTCAGCCTCTAAAGCCCCTCAAACCCTCAACGTTTCTCCGGAAGAGACTGCGTTACCCCAGATTGGGTGACGCAGTCACTACGCTGCCTCTGAAGGGTCTCTGCGTAACCCCGAGTGTTTTCTGCGGAAAATCACACTGTCCTTGGAGGGACTGCGTTGTCCTTGTTGCTGCTGATGCTCTCTCCTTCTGTGCTGTCCTTGAGCTGATCTCTACCTGTTGTATATTCTAGACCCCGAGATCAGATCATCCCCTTGGCCTAAATTCCCCTCTCTGCAGTTGAAACACTTTTGAGTATTCTTAGCAAACCCTGCCCTAGAATCTCAGCTTAGCTTCAATGCTCTGCCTCTGTGTGTCTTTACAAATGACCCCAAGCCTTTCCTTTATACGTTTCTCGTTGACAAATCAACGACCATGATCAGATCCTGAATCAATGGCTAAGATTAAAAGAAAGCTTGATCCGTGTGACTTAAGACAATTTCATCACATGTTTAATTAAATTCACTTTAATTATTTAAGTTCCCTAAGTTTTAACTTAGGAAATACATTAAAATAATTAATTAATTTAATATCTCCTAAACCAGATGAAATTTCCCAAATCCATTTTTGGGTCTTGTAGATCAAGTGTATTCTAGTCCCTCCACAAAATTTGGGACCTAGAGCACAACTGATGTAGATGCTGGAGTGGATCCTAAAGAGATACCGCCTCCTCATGAATTTATTTTGAATTGCGATCTTTTGGCTCAACTTCATACATCTAGTCGATGGAGGGTGAAAGAAAACAAAATGGATCTAGAAGTTATTGCGCAACTCATTGTTCTGACTCTGATGGTTGTATCGGGCCCTTTAGTTATTGTTTAATTAGCAATTCGCAAAGGTAATCTATAATTACATGAATCTCCATCTCCATAGATTCATGTAATTATGAAAACGAGGTAATGATTGATAGAAACTTTCAATAGAGCTTGATTGATAACTCCCGCACGAAAGGCGTAACGATCTGGGCACTGTCTGAGAGAGAGACTTGGTGAAATAGACATGTCTGTGAAGATGCGGACTACCTGCACCTGGACAGAAAGACCCTATGAAGCTTTACTGTTCCCTGGGATTGTCTTTGGGTTCTTCTTGCGCAGCTTATGTGGAGGGCGAAGAAGGCCCCCTTCCGGGGGGGCCTGTGCCATTCCAACCACATTCGTGCATCCCCGCATTCTACCCATTTTGCCCACTACTGCCTACCCCAAATACACAAAATCTCAACACTCCCTCTTAGCATCAAGGGTGTGCTCTAGCAATACATCACACTTATGCATTAAAAGATTTTGGGCACTGGTTCTGTGCTGCTGAAGCTTGGCCTGCTGCCACTCAACTCTGCACTGTTGCCGCCATTCTGTATTGCTGCCCATGACTCTGCCACTGCCATTGCAACTTCTATACTGCAGCTCCCTCTCAATATGCTGCATCTGTGCTGCTCATAGCACTGCCATTGCTGATCTGCTGCACTGCAACTTTAGTTGTTGAGAGAAACAACTGAATCTCCTCGCCAATATTTGATAGACAAGTCAGATGGGATGCATCCTCATCACTGAAGCTCCATAGGCTACAGATCTGTGCTGGCATCTAAAGAATGATGCACGACTACAACTCTACCTGCGTAATCAGACTCCCTCTGCATTACTGAAGTCAATTACGCGCCTTGTGCTGAAATCTATCACGCTGCTCCTGCATTGTGCTGTTCCTTTGAAGCCTTCTGCACTGTTGCAGCTCTGCATTGCATAAGCAACACTGCTCTGCGCTGCTGAACTCACATCAGCCTCTGCGCTGCTACTTCTTCTACGCTACTACTGCTTTGCTTTGCGCTGCTCCTCCCAATGCGTGCTTCATTTGTGATCTATGCACCCACTGCTCCACTTGTCCCGCTACTGTCTTAAGGCTACCGTAGCTCGCTTGTGATCCAAGAGATGAGTTGCTCAAGGAATCCACCTCTCCTCCATGTAGCTTCTCTATATGTCCATGTCACCCCACCTCCGTGGTTCATGAGAACTCATGGCTGCATCATCTTCTGACCCATCATTTGCTACAACTGCTTTGGAAGAAGATGCTTCCTTGTCCTTTTTCTTCTAAGGACAATGGCTAGCAAAATGTCCCATTTCATCACACTGGAAGCACTTGATCTTTGAGAGATCCTTCTTCTTCTTTGGCTGCTTCTTCAATGCCAAGATTGTAGCTTCCTCATCTTCCTTCTTCATTTTGCTCAATCTTGGGCTGTGTTGCCTCTTGGTGAATCTGCGGAGCTCTCTTCTTCGCGCATAATTGACCACTAGCTATCCCAATTTGGGAGGTCTGCTCTGCCCAATATACTTTGGACAAAGGTTTCCCACTCATTCGTGACTGCGTTGAGGGCGGTCCTGACTATCATAACATCATCCACTGTTGCACCCATTGCAGTTAGCTGATCCCTGATTGACTGCAGTCTGAAAAGAAAATGTTCCATGTCTTCTCCCTTGGTCATCATGAATGACCTCATCTGAGTCTCCAACACCATTTTCCTTTGGATAGACTTTCCCTCATATAGGGAAGTGAAGGCCTTTCACATCTCATTAGCTGTCTTCTTCTCAGCTATGTGTGGTACAATATGGTCCTTGATACCATCCATAATCAACTGCTTGGCATGCCCAACAGCTTCCTTATGCTTCCGAAGGAGTTCCAGATCTGTCGGTGTGGCCAGAGTTTGCTCTGCATGGTCTCTTAGATTGTATGCCTCAAGGACAATCAGGATCCTTGCTTTCCAAACTGAAAAGTTTGAGAGGCCATTCAGCCTATCCTGATCACGTAGTCCAAGAGGAGCCGTCTGCTCAAAATGTGTCGGAACTTCCTTTTCTCTTTGCTAGAGAAATGGATCTAAGGCCCTTGGTGAAACAGGCACCTTCTGCTCCCTCTGACAACTGATTTCCCTCTTTGAAAATCTACCAAATCAACTATGATTCAGCTTCTTCTTTGATCCTTTGATCAAACTGCAAGTTTCTTTTGGCAAGAAACTTTCTGAGAAGCTGATCTCCTCCCACTCTTTGTCACTTGTGCTAAGGCTAAAAATCTGAAAACTTCAGAATTCTAACCCCACCAGCTTCTTATTAATTTCTGCAGCTTTTCTGCAGTCTTTTCTGGATCTCACAGATTTAGATCTGAATCACACTGGCTGGCTTCAGACCAAACCAACGCTATTTCTGAGCTGCCTCTGCGCAGTAATTGCGTGGGCTTGCTAGGACAAAGCACTGGACAACGTCACCCTTCCTTTGCACGAACCTGCCTCTGAAAACTACGCTGTCCCTTCAGATCTGCGCTTCTGCTGGTTTTCTAGCTGCTTCTTGCAGCTAGAACCTTCAGACTCTTCTGCTGGTGAACCTCCTAGATTTGCAATTGCTCTAATACCATGTAGAAATTTCTGAATTTTATACCTTATGCAGAAATTTCACTGTTAATTTGGTTATGCTCCTCCTACTTAGACAAGTTATTAACTGAATAAATTCAAGTTAAAATCAAAGAAAAACACATAACAGATCTCTAGCAATCCAGATCTAGAATAAGTACATACACACATTGACAAAGTGACACAGTGATTTCTGGTCAAATAGTCCCCGGAAAAGCCCAATGCGGGAAAACGGGTCTCTGTCTGCTGGAGGGTTATATTATTAAGAATATTTTTGAATACACATATTTGGGTTCTAGATCTGGAAACCCGACAAAGAATACACTAGATCTACCGCTCACTGGCTGATCTAGGGCCAAAATAATGACTGATCCACACCCTCAAACGGGATTTACAGAACTCAGCCAAGATTAGGGCCTAGAAACCCCAGCGCTGCTCTTGAAAGCCTCTACGTCAGCCTTTGAAGCCCCTCAAACCCTCAGCGCTAGTCCGGAAGAGACTACGTTACCCAGAGTGGGTGGTGCAGTCACTACGTTGCCCCTGAAGGTCTCTGCATAACCCCTGAGGGTTTCCTGCTGAAAAGCATGCTGTCCTAGGAGAGACTGCGTTGTCCTTGCTGCTGTTGCTGATCTCTCCTTCTGCGCTATCCTTGAGCTGATCTCTGCCTCTTGTGTATTCTAGATACCGGGATCAGATCATCCCCTTGGCCTAAATTCCCCTCTATGCAGTTGAAACACTTCTGAGTATTCTTAGCAAACCTTGCCTTAGAATCTCAGCTTAGCTTCAGTGCTATGCCTCTGTGTTTCTTTACAAATGACCCCAAGCCTTTCCTTTATACTTTTATTGTTGACAAATCAACGACCATGATCAGATCTTGAATGAATGGCTAAGATTAAAAGAAAGCTTTATCCGTGTGACTTAAGACAATTTCATCACATGTTTAATTAAATTCACTTTAATTATTTAAGTTTCCTAAGTTTTAACTTAAAGAAATACATCAAAATAATTAATTAATTTAATATCTCCTAAACCAGATGAAATTTCCCAAATACATTTCTGGGTCTTGTATATCAAGTGTATTCTAGTCTCTTCACAAAATTTGGGACCTAGAGCACAATTGATGCTACCCCAAATACACAAAAACTCAACACTCCCTCTTAGCATCAAGGGTGTGCTCTAGCAATACATCACACTTACGCATTACATGATTTTGGGCATTGGTGTTGTGCTGCTGAAGCTTGGCCTGCTGCCACTCAACCCTGCACTGCCGCCTATGACTCTGCCATTGCCACTGCAACTTCTGTACTGTAGCTCCCTCTCAATATGCTGCATCTGTGCTGCTCATAGCACTGCCACTGCAGATCTGCTGCACTGCAACTTCAGTTGTTAAGAGAAACGACTGAATCTCCTGCCCAATCTTTGACAGACAAGTTAGATGGGTTGCATCCTCATCATTGAAGCTCCATAGGTTATAGATATGTGCTGACATCTAAAGAACAATGCACAACTACAACTCTTCCTGCGTAATCAGATTCCCTCTGCACTATTGAAGTCACATACGCCGCTTGTGTTGAAATCTATCACGCTGCTGCTGCACTGCGCTGTCCCTTTGAAGCCTTCTGCGCTGCTGCAACTTTACACTGCATAAGCAGCACTGCTTCTACACTGCTGCTGCTTTGCTCTGCGCTGCTCCTCCTTGTTTTCAGATTTGCCTCTGCTTGCTTCATTTGTTATCTATGCACCCACTGCTCCACTTATCCCGCTATTGTCTTAAGGTTGCCGTATCTCGCTTGTGATCCAATAGATGAGCTGCTCAAGGATCCTGCCTCTCCTCCATGTGGCTCCTCTACATGTCCATGTCACCCCACCTCCGTGGTTCATGAGCACTCATGGCTGCATCATCTTCTGACCCATCATTTGCCACAATTGCTTTGGAAGAAGATGCTTCCTTGTCCTTTTTCTTTTGAGGACAATGGCTGGCAAAATGTCCCATTTCACCACACTGGACGCACTTGATCTTTGAGAGATCCTTCTTCTTCTTTGGCTGCTTCTTCAATGCCAAGGCTGCATCTTCCTCATCTTCCTTCTTCACTTTGCTCAATCTTGGGTAGTGCTGCCTCTTGGTGAATCGATGGAGTTCTTCTTGACCTATAATTGACCACATGTTGTCCCAATCTGGGAGGTCTGCACTGCCCAAGATACTTTGGACAAAGGTTTCCCACTCATCCGTGATTGCGTTGAGGGCAGTCCTGACTATCACAACATCATCCATCGTTGCACCTGTTGCAGTCAGCTGATCCCTGATTGACTGCAATCTGAAGAGAAAATGTTCCATGTCTTCTCCCTTGGTCATCATGAATGACCTCGTCTAAGTCTCCAACAACATTTTCCTTTGGATAGACTTTCCCTCATATAGGGAAGTCAAGGCCTTCCACATCTCGTTAGCTGTCTTCTTCTCAGCTACGTGTGGTACAATATGGTCCTTGATATCATCTATAATCTGCCGCTTGGCATGCCCAGTAGCTTCCTTATGCTTCCGAAGGAGATCTAGATCCGTCAGTGTGGCCAGAGTTTGCTCTGCATGGTCTCTTAGATTGTATGCCTCAAGAACAATCAGGATCCTTGCCTTCCAAACTTAAAAGTTTGAGAGGCCATCCAGCCTATCCAGAGGTATTCTAGTTTGATATTTCTTTCCCCACATCCTTCCATGGAAGTTTTGAACTTTTCTCAAAATGCCTAATGAATTGACATCTACAACATCAGAAGGGAATGCTACTATCATCTAATTTATGAATATGGCATTTATCTTTCGCCAACCCATTTAGTAGATCTAGCTCCACTAGATTACAAGCATCAATTCATTTCAAAATATTCGGCCTTTAAAAGGGTTCCATTACAATTCCTAATAGCCTTAAGTGCTTCAATTGATTATAGCTCTAGTGCAAGGCTTGAGAGCTAGTTGTTTATATATCTTCTCTAATCTTGGGTCAAACTATGACGAACATTTGTTTAAAATTGAAAGAGTTGTTCTCGGAAACCATGTTGCTTGAGTAATATTCACCACATCCTCTTTAGCCTGAAATTGGAATGCAAGCCAAGCTTTAACTAGTGTATGAAAACGAGGCATATAGCCTATGAAAAGGTTATAGTGGCTTTCCATCCAACTAGTTAGATTCTTGTGAGAGTCTTGTTAGACATTTTCACCACCTTATCCATTGTAACATCCTCCAGCAATGCTAGTTTGGACCTCACTTTCACCGTTTCACACACTTCCTTCATCTCCTTTTTAACTCTACTCAAGGGCCTTTATCTTGAGGCACTACTTGATTCTCACCACCTTTGCATGAGCCTAACAAATCTTTAGAAGCTGATAGAGCCCTTTTCTCAAAAAAGTTATCATCCTTTGCTAACAAACAAACCTTAATGCTTTGCAACATGCTAGTGTGCTAAGGGAGAATACTCATGCTAAAGTCATTCAAAATGTTTTCAATGTTGAGAGTAGTGTTGAGATTTTGTGTATTTGGGGTAGCATTAGTTGTGCTCTAGGTCCCAAATTTTGAGGAAGGACTAGAGTTCACTTGATCTACAAGACCCAGAAATGGATTTGGGAAATTTCATCCGGTTTAGGAGATATTAAATTAATTAATTATTTTAATGTATTTCCTAAGTTAAAACTTAGGAAAATAAAATAATTAAAGTGAATTTAATTAAACATGTGATGAAATTGATTAAAGATTTAATCTTGGCCGTTGATTTGTCTACGAGAAAAGTATAAAGGAAAGGCTTGGGGTCATTTGTAAGACACACAGAGGCAGAGCACTGAAGCTAAGTTGAGATTCTAGGGCGGGGTTGCTAAGAATTCTCAGAAGTGTTTCAGCTGCAGAGAGGGGAATTTAGACCAAGGGCATGATCTGATCTCGGGGTCTAAAACACACAAGACGGTAGCAGCAACAACAGACGGCAACAACAACAGCAACAATAGTGTCTTTCAGGCGCAGCGCTGGGGTTTCTAGGTCTAGATCTGGCTGAGTTTTGTAAATCCCATTTGAGGGTGTGGATCAGTCAGTGTTTTTGGTCTTAGATCAGGCAGGAGTTGCAGATCTAGAGTTTTCTCTATAGGGTTTTCCAGATCTGGAACCCAGAATTGTGTATTCAGAAATATTCTTAATAATAGAGCCCTCCAATAGCCAGAGACCGGTTTTCCCAATTGGGTTTTTCCGGGGACAGTTTGTCCAGAACTAACTATGTCACTTTGTCTATGTGGGCATGTGCTTATTCTAGATCTGAATTGGTAGAGATCTGCTAAGTGCTTTGCTTTGATGTTAACTTGAATTTATTCAGTTGATAACTTGTATAAGTAGGAGAAGCTTAACCGGATTAACAGAAATAATTTCTGCATAAGAATTAAGATTCAGAAATTTCTACATCATATCAGAGCCAAGTTGCAGATCTAGAAGGGTCACCAGCTAAAGCATCTGAAGGATCTAGCTGCAGAAAGCAGTTGGAAAGGCAGCAGAAAAACAGATCTGAAGGGACAACGCAATTTTCAGGAGGATATTCACGCAGAGGGAAGGGTGACGCTGTCCAGCGCTATGTCCTAGCAAGCCCATGCAATTACTGCGCAGAGGCAACTCAAAAACATCGCTGGTTGGGTCTGAAGCCAACTATTGTGATTCAGATCTGAATTTGTCAGATCCAGAAAAGTCTGTAGAAAAGTTGCAGAAAATTCAGAAGAGCTGGTGGGGTTAAATTTCTGAAGTTTTCAGATTTTTAGCCTTAGCACAAGTGACAAAGGTTGGGAAGAGATCAACTTCTCAGAGAGTTTCTTGCCAAAGGAAACTTGCAGTTTGGTCAGAGGATCAAAGAAGAAGCTGAATCATAGTTGATTTGGTAGATTTCCAAGGAGGGAAATCAAGTGTCAGAGGGAGCAAAGGGTGCCCAGTTCGAAAAAGACCCTAGATCTAGATCTTTAGCATAGAGAGGAGGAGCTCCGACACATTCTGAGCAGGTGGCTCGTGATCAGGATAGGCTAGAGGGCCTCTCAAACTTTTTGGTGTGGAAAGCAAGGTTCTTGATTGTCCTTGAGGCATACGGTCTAAAAGACCATGCAAAGCAGACCTTAGCCACACCGACAGATGCGGATCTCCTACGAAAGCATAGAGAAGCTGCTGGGTATGCCAAACGGTTAATAATGGACAGTATCAAGGATCATATTGTGCCATACATAGCTAAGAAGAGTACAACCAATGAGATGTGGAAGGCCTTGACTTTACTGTATGAGGGAAAATCAGTCCAAAGAAAGATGATGTTGGAGGCCCAAATGAGGTCATTCATGATGACCAAGGAAGAAGACATCGAGCATTTCCTCTTCAGGTTGCAATCAATCAGGGATCAACCGACTGCAACGGGTGCAACCGTAGATGATGCTGTGAATTGTGATAGTCGGCATTGCCCTCAATGCAGTCACGGTTGAGTGGGAAACCTTTGTCCAAAGTAAATTGGGCAGAGCGGACTTCCTAGATTGGGACAACTTGTGGTCGATCCCGCGGCAAGAAGAACTACGAAGGTTCATCAAGAAGCAGCACAACCCTGCGTTGAGCAAGGTTAAGGAGGAAGAGGAGGAAGATGCAGCCTTGGCATCAAAGAAGTAGCCGAAGAAGAAGAAGGATTTTTCTAAGATCAAGTGCTTCCAGTGTGGCGAAATGGGACATTTTGTCAGCCATTGTCCATAAAAGAAGAAAGACAAGGAAGCATCTTCTTCCAAAGCAACGGTGGCAGATGATGGGTTCGGAGATGATGTGGCCATGAGTGCTCATGAACCACGGAGGTGGGGTGACATGGACATGTAGAGGAGCTACATGGAAGTGAGGCGGGATCCTTGAGCAGCTCATCTCTTGGATCACAAGCGAGCTACGACAGCCTTAAGACAGTAGCGGGACAAGTGGAGCAGTGGGTGCATAGGTCACAGATGAGGCATAAGTAGAGGCAGATTTGGAGGCAGGGAGGATCAGCGCAGAGCATAGCAGCAATAGCGTAGAAGCAGTAGTAGTGCAAAGGCTGATGTGACTTCAGCAGTGCAGTGCAGTATTGCTTACGCAGTGCAGAGCTGCAACAACGCAGAGAGCTTCAGAGGGACAGTGCAGTGCAGCAGCAGCGTGATAGATTTCAGCACAAGGAGCTGATGTGACTTCAGTAGTGCAAAGGGAGTCTGATTATGCAGGCAAAGCTGTAGTTGTGCATTGTTATTTAGATGCCAGCACAGATCTGTAGCCTATGGAGCTTCAGTGATGAGGATGCAGCCCATCAAACTTGTTTGTCAAAGATTGGGCAGGAGATTCAGTTGTTTCTCTCAACAATTGAAGTTGCAGTGCAGTAGATCAGCAGTGGCAGTGCTATGAGCAACATAGATGCAACATATTGAGAGGGAGCTGCAGTACAAAATGGCAACAACAGTGCAGAGTTGAGTGGCAAGAAGCCAAGCTTCAGCTACACACAACCAGTGCCCAAAATCATGTAATGCATAAGTGTGTTGTATTGCTAGAGCACACCCTTGATGCTAAGAGGGAGTGTTGAGTTTTTGTGTATTTGGGGTAGCATCAATTGTGCTGTAGGTCCCAAATTTTGTGGAGGGACTAAAATACACTTGATCTACAAGACCCAGAAATGTATTTGGGAAATTTCATCTGGTTTAGGAGATATTAAGTTAATTAATTATTTTAATGTATTTCCTAAGTTAAAACTTAGGGAACTTAAATACAAAAAGTGAATTTAATTAAACATGTGATGAAATTGTCTTAAATCACACGGATAAAGCTTTCTTTTAATCTTAGCCATTCATTCAAGATCTGATCATGGTTGTTGATTTGTCAATTTGAAAAGTATAAAGGAGAGGCTTAGGGTCATTTGTAAAGAAACACATAGGCAGAGCACTGAAGCTAAGCTGAGATTCTAGGGCAGGGTTTGCTAAGAATACTCAGAAGTGTTTCAGTTGTAGAGAGGAGAATTTAGACCAAGGGGATGATCTGATCCTGGGGTCTAGAATACACAAGAAGCAGAGAAGAGATCAACAAGGACAGTGCAGAGAAAGGCAACAACAGATGACAACAACAGACGGCAGTAGCAGTGTCTTTCAGGGGCAGTGCGGGGGTTTCTAGGCCTAGATCTGGCTGAGTTCTGTAAATCTCGTTTGAGGGTGTGGATCAGTCAGTGTTTTTGGTCTTAGATCAGCCAGGAGCTGCAGATCTAGAGTTTTCTCTGTAGGGTTTTCCAGATTTGGAACCCAGAATTTTGTATTCAGAAATATTCTTAATAATAGAGCCCTCCAGCAGCCAGAGACCGGTTTTCCCAATTGGGTTTTTCCAGGGATAGTTTGTCCAAAAATAACTGTGTCACTTTGTCTATCTGTGCATGTGCTTATTCTAGATCTGAATTGGTAGAGATCTGTGATGTGTTTTGCTTTGATGTTAACTTGAATTTATTCAGTTGATAACTGGTATAAGTAGGAAAAGCTTAACCGGGTTAACAGAAATAATTTCTGCATAAGAATTAAGATACAGAAATTTCTACAAGTAGTTCCTTGGTTCATCGAATGAGATTTGTACCCCTTGTTTAATGACAATCATCCACCCTATACTCCATGGAGCGTCTTTGTGACATGGCTTATCCTTAGGATAGACCTTTAGGGTCCTCTTGGGACTCCAACCTAGGTAGGTTGGCCATTTAGCCAAAGATGAGCCTCTAGATTTGGCACCAATCTCAATTTGGAGACGAAAACTAGGCCTATAAATATTGATAGGACCATTCTTACCTCCTTTAGAGAAAACTGAGATACCTTCAGTTGGATCTCTAGAATAATCCACTTTCTCCTCCTCCTGCCCTAGGTTATGCAAACCCAATTCTCCATGACTTTTTTTCCTCCATCTCTTCTATTGATAAACCTAAATTTTATCTCTTCTACTAAGCTACTTGTTGACTCCAACCAACAAATATTAACACTAGCAACGAGTAACTATAAGTTCTTTTCATGAATATATTGTGCCTTTGTAAAGCCTGAAGTAATCTTTGCATCTGATTATAGCCGATGTGTAGCACTTAGTAATTCACACATTAGTATAACTTTTTCTAACTCTGAATGTGTCATTTTCAGCTGGAAATTTCATGACAGAATCATTAGAACTTTTAAATTGGAACTTAAAATTTTGCAATTTGTGGTCTAAGAAAGTGAAATTTCTATACCATCCTTTGCATTTCAAGTAAGATATAACATAGGTTGCAAGATATTATGATCTCTTGGCATAATATCTAAAGTTTGCTGGACTAATTCACAGCTTTGCTCTGCAAAGTTAAGTGATACTTAGATATTGAACTTAGCCATAGGAGTTTGCCATTAAAGAGAAATTAGTCAAGTTGAATCACCTGGCACTAAACTATGTTAATATGTTACCCTGGTCATATTGAAAAAAACTATGACATTTTAAGGACACGATGAATCAAATGTTCAAAATCTATAGGAGATCAATTCTCAGATTAAAAAACTATAATAAATTGTAGTTCTATTTTTTTTTTTTTTAATGTTCATGTTCATATGGATATTGGCAGGACAGTTAGGATAAACATAAGAATTTGTTTGTGAAGTAGTACAATATTTTAGATAGTGTAGCAGGTGAAGTTACATAGAGGAAGCACATGTTTTTAGATCTCAACTTGTAATGCTTTTGTAAAATATTCTTTTATTAATTTAATTATTCAACTATGAGCCAAATTAGCTCTAGCTAATTATGATCTGCATGATCGAGGTTTTCATGAGATTCAAGGGGATTGTGTTTATAGATTATGCATTATGGATTTACAATAATTTTTTTTGATGCATATCAGTTTAGGCATTTCCAATGAGACATCCATAGCTTAAGATAATGAAAAAACTGGAAACTTTAAAAATTCATTTTTGTCAATTGTGTTTGTAATTAATATCAGGTGATAGTTTAATCCGTCCTCACATAGTTTATTGGTTGCTGCAGAGAGGAAATGACGTGCCACATTCTCCAGTTGTGTATGCATATTTAATTGTGGAACTTGATTTGGCGACACTATTCATTGATAACTCGAAGATCACTCCTGAAGTCATGGTTCATTTTACAAGCTCTAATGTTGTAGTGAAGCCTTACGAGACTCTTCTTTCACATATAACCAGGTATTGCAGCTAAAGTGCCTTACTACTACTATGTTATTATTGGCAAGCGTGCATTTACAAGATTGACACAACCTTGACTAGCATGATGTCGCAGTGAAGCCTTATAAAAACCTTCTTTCATGAAAAGGCAAATATTTCATCTAAAGTACCTTACTTCTATGTTATTATTGGAAAGTGTTCATTTGCAACATGCCTTGTATGATATTTTTTATTTTCAGGTCTCAAGGGCACAAGGAGAGTGCCACATATGGAGAGGGAGTTGTATGTTGGATTTTTATAGCTATGGTCGGTTTTCATATTGTATAATTTAGTTCTTCAAATATATGTATTGATAAATTTCGAGATATGTTCTTCATGTGTTTTTCAAAAGAAAGAATTTGAATTTTTAATTTCAAATACTTTGACGTTAAAGAAGTCAAGTCAGCCCAGCCCTATTGTGGCACCCATTCGAGCTTCTAAGAAAGATCTCTCTCTCTCTCTCTCTATATATATATATATATATATGTCATTCGGCCTCCTTTCCTTGACACCATTTGACCTCAAGCAATTACATCTTCTGATCCGAGCGAAGGATAAACAAAACAAGAAGGAAGAAGACAAGAAGAAGCATTTTGCTCTCAATGTTTGACATGTGACATTCTCTCCCTGTTTACCCCACACGTGTGACGAATTTCTGGGCGTATCTAGCAGCAGTTCTGAGTTTTCTGAGTTTAGGAGGAGGCCGAAATTTGGCCCTAGTAGAGCAGAGCAGGCCGAGACTTTTGGGCAGCATCTTGACTTGATTTGAAGACACTTTGACCAGTTTTGACTAGGGATCTGTTGTTGGTTTGTTTGACTTCATTTTGACTAGGAAAGATTAGTTGTATCTCTTGTTGAATTGAAAGATTCCTCTAAGGTAAAGGTTGCTGGGTTTTTCCCATGGTAAAATTATGTGTCTCATGTGTTTGGCTGTCTCTCTATGATCCTACTGTCATTTATTGTTTCTTTTGTTGAGATCTTCTGTGTAATTGTTTTATAATGAATGTGAACACAAGAAAAATTAACTTAATAAATGAAAAGAAATAATTATCAGATTAGAAGACCTTTGAAAAATCAACGTGGTATCAAAACGTGGGTTATAGAGCAAGGCATTAAGGGAATTACCAGAACCAAAGTCTAAATCACGTTGAAGAAAGTCTGAAGCTGCTATGAAAGGAAGATCATCTAGTGCCAAGAATAATCAATTTTTAATGAAGTCGAGATCTGCGAGTTGAGGCTTTAATGTCTATAGAAAAAGGGCTGAAGCCCAAGTTCTGGGCCTCAGTCTATCTGTTAAAGGATCAAAACGCCTAATATTGATAGTACAAAGGCCAATAATGTCTTAGCTTGGTTGTAGAAGGCCTCAAGGCCTCGAGGCTAATATCAGGAAGGCCGAGAAGGCCTTAGGACTAATGGTAGAAGGCCAAGTGGCTTCATAGATGACCTCAGAGAATCTTAAGTGTCACAATTAATGAAAAGGGAAGCTTACAATTTGATTTTGTTCGTAATCCTTTTGTTGTACATTCAGGTCACCGATTTGACTGATGTTTCATAAGACCATGTCAACAAGAAGTCAGGTTACAATCTTCACTTGGACCTATTGTGTAATGTTCCTAATAGGAAAATGAACAGTGATATTAAGCAAAACACATATGCAATTCAGAAAAGTCAGAAAACTATTTAAACTCCTAGAAAATTACACCAGAATTGTTCCAAAACAGCATTTATCTATATATGAGGAATACAATGCTGGAACGTGTGCACCTGGGCTTGCCAATGCAAGCTAGACAATCCCAGGTGAGAAAATGCTGCCCGGATGCAAAGAAAACAACCCCTCCGAAAAGGTACTGCGCTGGCCCTAGAATTTATGCACTGCTGGCTGACTGGAACCCCTGTTTGTGCCTCCAAAACTGCCCAGAAAATTCCACCAAATTAACCCCGGGTTCTCCACCAAAAACCTAGAAAAATCCCAAAAGGGTTTGCTTTAGTTTTGACGCTCCAAAATCACCCCCAAAAGCTAGGCAAACCTACACTGCCAGAAAATCATGACCTGAAGAAATCTTGTCTCTGCAACCACTCCAAATGCTAAGAAATCTCCCTTGGACACCCTTCTTGCATTCCCAAATCAACCCAGCCCCAAAATTCCTCAGAAAAGCCTCCCTCAGAAATGATTCCGCCAAAAACTGCGTTTCCCAGAAACACTACTGTGCAGGCCTCATGCAAGGGAATTTCAACTTGAGAGAGGAGCACTCTTCCAATATGTAAATCACCCAGAAATCACCAGCAAATTGACCAAGGGAATGTGCAACAAGGACCAAATACGTCTGTCCCCGAAATTCTCCTTCACAAGACTATGTGGCTCTCTATTCTGTGTCCAATCTGGGGCAAAGTAACTCGAGTCTCGAACCCCCTGTTGCATGCCTTCCCTTGTTGAGATTTTGGAGTAGCATCGAGTGTGCTCTAGCTCCGAAACTTTGTGGAGGGGCTGGAACACACGAGATCTCCAAGACCTAGAAAGCGTTTGGATAAATTCCATCTGGTGTAATAGTTATTCAAATAATTAAATTTTTTAATGGGGACCCTAAGTCTAACTTAGGGAAATTAAAAAATTAAAGTGAATTAATTTACACATGTGATGAAATGTTCTAAGTGACGTGGATCAAACATTTTTTAATCTGAGCCGTTGATTATAGATTAGATCATGACCGTTGGTTTTCCAACGAGAAAGTATAAGAGAAGGGCTTGGGGTCAGTTGGAGGACACACACACATTGCAGAATCATTGAAGCTAAGTCAAATTTATGGGGTGGGGTTTGCTGAGGAATTCAAAGTGAGTTTGCAGTGTAGTGAGGGGTAGATATCGGCAAGGGATAATCTGATCCAAGGCTGAGAATACAACAACAGAGAGGCAACTTGTACCACGCAGCGCAGAGGCCAGCCATAAGGATGCAGTCTAGCCAGGACCACGCTAAAGACTGTGCAGAGGCTGCATAAGCCCAGTCAGGGTTACACAGGTCCAGCCAGGGCAACAAAGATGTAGCCAGGGTGACGCAGGCCCAACCAAGGTAACACATGGGCAGCGCAACACCAGTCAGGGTGACGCAGTGGGTACGCCGGCCAGTAGAGGTTGACGTGAGGCTGGAAAGGCAACACTGGGGTTCCAGTGGGCAAGAAAGGCCTCTTTATCTGTAATTCCTGATTGAGGGTGTGATTCAACCATATTTTTTGCCTCCGAGTGATAAGGTACAACTGCCATGTAATTTCTCTATAGGGAAAACCGTTTCTGGTGCCTAGATTGTTGTATTTAGATTTTGGATAATAATAAAACCCTCTAGAGCTGCTACACTGGTTTTCTCGCATTGGGGTTTTCCTGGGATATTTGTCCGAAGAATTTGTGTAATTTTGTCATATGTGCGTGATGTTCAGTAAATGATCTGTATATGTGTAGGCTGCAGTTTGTATTTTCTTTAATATTTTTCTGAATAATTCAGCTAAATAACTCGTTAAATTAATCAAACAAGTAGGCGAAGTAGATCAAGGCACTGCAGTAGGGTTTTTGTTTTGAAACTTTCACATGGTATCAGAGCATTGCAGATCAAGCTGATCCATCTACAAAGTGGTTGAAGATATTGGTTGCAGGAAGGGCAGCTGAAGCAACACTGACCCGGAAGAAGGAAATGCAACACCAAAGGGACAACAAACCTTGTAGGGGTGACGTAGAGTCAGTCTTCTCACGCAGAGGTTGATGCAGCTCCAGAGAGGTGACGCAGAGCCAACTTGCTCACGCAGGCTCACGCAGAGGTTGACGCGACACCAAGAGAGAGATGTTGAGCCAGTCTGCTCATGCAGAGGCTGACACAACACCAGGAGGGTGACGCAGTCCGAGTTGGTGAGTTGTTGTGGAGTTTGCCGAGGCTGAAAGTGCAGTTTCTGATCTACAGGAGTTGTTGGTGTGGCACAAGTTCTGTCGGTACAGAACAATGCCTAGTAAAGGTGACAAAAGCGAGAGGAGAACAATCGCTCAACAGATTCTCTAGTTAAGGAAACTAAGTTTGATCAAGAGGAGTGATCATAGAGGACTGATTCATCAGAATTGGTGAAGGATTTTTGGGAGGGAAATCACTTGTTAGAGGGAGCACATTCTCTAGAGCGTTCTTTCGCCAGGAAGCCCAGATCCAGTCCTTTGTTAAGTGTAGCAGCAGCGGAAGGGAGAAGAGTTTGTGATTCGACAGATTGAGAAGAGATGGTTTCTCATGGACTGAGAGATCAGGGTAGGTTGGACGGTGTCTAACCTTGTCATTTGGAGGGCCAGAATCCTGATAGTCCTGGATGAGTATGACATCAAAGACCATGCAGAAAATGTCCTAGCTGTGCCAACCGATGCAGATCCCCTGAAGAAATTCAACAAGAATCAGGCACAGGCTAAGCGCTTGATCATGGATGGAGTAAAGGATCATGTGGTCCCTCATATTGCCACAAAGAACACGACAAACGAGATGTGGACAACATTGAACACAATGTATCAGGGAAGCTCCGTCCAGAGAAAGATGCTTCTGGAGAATCAGATGCGGTTGTTCCAGATGCAGAAGGGAGAGGAAATCGATCCCTTTCTCTTTAGACTACAGACTATCCGAGATCAGCTGATTGCTATGGGGTCAACTCCGGATGAAGGGCTCATGGTGAGGACTACCCTGAATGCAGTCACCGATTAATGGGAGACATTCGTCCAAAGCATCTTGGGTAGAGCAGCGCTACCATCCTAGGTAGACATGTGGGAAATCCTCTGTCAGGAGGAAATCAGGAGGATAACCAAGAAGTAAAGTACCAACGATGGAGTCAAAGTGAAGAAAGAGGAGGAGGAAGATGCAACCCTTGCATCTAAGGGACAGAGGCAACAAGGGAAGAGGAAAGACCTCTCCAAGGTCCGTTGCTTCAGGTGTGGTGAACTTGGACACTTCGCCAACACTTGTCCTAAGCGGAAGGACAAGGAAGCATTTGATTCCAAGGCAACAACAGCGAAAGGGGACGATGGCAGCGACGATGACTTAGCCATGAGTGCTCATGAACCAAGAAAGTAGGGCAATATTGATCTGTAGAGCATCTATAGATGGCTGGCGGGATCCTTGAGGTGCCAAAAATCTTGGATCACATACGAGCTATAGGAGCCTTAAGACAGTATCAGGATGACTGGAGCAGTGGGTGTAGAAGATCATGAAGAAGTGGAGGCAGAGCTGGGATGCTAAAGTCTAGAGCAGCGCAGAGGAGAGGTAGCAGCAGCGTGGAAGCAATAGCGTAGAGGCTGATGGGATTTCAGCAGCGCAAAGGCAGAGCTTACACAGTGCAGTGAAATAAACAACACAGTGCTTCAAAGAGACAATGCAGAGCAACAACAAAGGATGCTTCAGTGATGAGATGCAACCCAAATGACTTGTCTGTTAGTGATTGGGTGATGGTCCTTCAATTGCCTACTTCTCAACAGCTGAATTGCAATGCAACAGTTAGCAGTGGCAATGCTATAGGCAGCATGATGCAACAATTTGAGAGGGAGCTGCAGTACGGATGTAGCAGTGCGGTGGCAGTGACATGAGACACACTACAGAGAGCAGCAACGCAGTGGATGGAGGGCAGCAGGCCAAGCATCAGTAGCGCAGAGACGGATGTCGAGTTCAGGGCAATGCTTCAAAGTGGAAGTATTGCTAGAGCACACACCTCGCTAAGAAGGAGTGTTGAGTTTTTGGGGTAGCATCGGGTGTGCTCTAGCTCCAAAACTTTGTGGAGGGGCTGGAACACACAAGATCTCTAAGACCCAGAAACCGTTTAGAGAAATTCTATTAGGGGTAATAGTTATTCAAATAATTAAATGTTTTAATGGGGACGCCAAGTCTAACTTAGGGAAATTAAAAAATTAAAGTGAATTAATTTACACATGTGATGAAATGTTCTAAGTGACATGGATCAAGCATTCTTTTAATCTGAACTGTCGAGTAGAGATTGGATCACGGCTGTTGGTTTGCCAATGAGAAAAGTATAAGAGAAGGGCTTGGGGTTAGTTGGAGGACACACACACATTGCAAAAGCACTGAAGCTAAGTCGAATTTCTGGGGCGGGGTTTGCTGAGGAATTTGAAGTGAGTTTGCAGTGCAGTGAGGGGCAGAGATCGGCAAGGGATGATCTGATCCAAGGCTGAGAATACAGCAATAGAGAGGCAGCTTGTACTAGGCAGTGCAGAGGCCAGCCAGAGGGACGCAATCCAGCCAGGACCACGCAGAAGACTATGTAGAGGCTGTGTAAGCCCAGTCAGGGTGACACACTCCTAGCCAGGGCAACGCATGGACAACAAAGACCCAACCAGGGCAGTGTAGGGGCAGAACAACACTAGTGAGGGTGACGCAGTGGGTACGCTAGCCAGTAGAGGTTGGAAAGGCAATGCTGGGGTTCCAGTGGGCCAGAAAGGGCTCGTTATTTGTAATTCTTGACTGAGGGTGTGATTCAACCATATTTTTTGTCTCCTAGTGATAAGGTACAACCGTCGTGTAATTTCTCTATAGGGAAAACCGTTTCTGGTGCCCAAATTGTTGTATTTAGATTCTGCATAATAATAAAATCCTTTAGAGTTGTTGCATCGGTTTTCCCGCATTGGGTTTTTCCGGGCACATCTATCCGAAAAATCTGTGTAATTTTGTCATGTGCGTGATGTTCAGTAAATGATCTGTATATTTGTAGGCTGCAATTTGTATTTTCTTTAATATTTTTCTGAATACTTCAGTTAAATAACTTGTTAAATTAATCAAACAAGTAGGCGAAGTAGATCAAGACACTGTAGTAGGTTTTCTGTTTTGAAACTTTCTCATCCCCTGTCTCCATGAAATTTCGGCGAGACCTTCCTAGGTTGGCACTTTGGGTCCATCGAAGGGTGAGTTTCCTCCTTGGAAACTATGGTGCTAAACAACATTTGTGACTCAGCCGAATAGCTAGAGCAACAATGGTAATTGTCAAGTTAACAAAAGTTCCCAATAGCTACTACCCTTCTCTTACTTATACTTGCTGACCTCCTTCTCCATGTGGGTCCCTCCTCTGAATATTTCGACTCCCCCTTAGAAAATTCAATTTCCTTTTCAAGGGGGTACGTATTTCATGTGGGTGGCCCCCATATCCCATCAACTCAAATATTTCAACCCCTTTTCCTATGTTGGTGCCCAAAATTGTGCTATCTCCTAAAATTGCACAGATAGTATTTCTTCCTTGGATAAATTTTTTGAGAATGGACATTATAGTCCCCCCCTCCCAAATATTGCTTGTGCTCAAGTAACTACAATGCTGGATGTTGCAAGATCTGCTCACTCTCCCACATAGCATCCTCAACTGGCAAATCTTTCCACCTAACCAAGTATTGCCGGATGACCTTGCTCCTTAGCTTCTTCTCCCGTGTCTCCAAGATGGTTTCCGGTGTCAGTACAAGTTCCCCTCATCATCCAAAGGAGGCAATTTAGTGGTTGTTGTCACTTGCTGTCCCAAGACCTTTTTCAGGCATGAGACATGAAACACATCATGAATACGACTCTCTGGATGCAACTCCAGCTTGTATGCTACCTCACCAATTCTTCTTACTACCCTATAAGGACCATAGAAGTTGGGCTTGAGCTTCTTGACCCCCTTTTGCTTTAGTGAGGATTGCCGTTAGGGTTGACGACCCAAGTAGACCATATCTCCTCCCTCAAATTGTCTCTCCACCTTGCCTCTATCAGCGTACAAGTTCTGTTGGTTTTGTGCCACTTGTAAGTTGTCTTTGAGAATCCTCAGGACCTCTTGGCTCTCTTGGATGCAGTCCTTTGCCCAAGGGGCCCTGCTATCTCCAAACATCACATCAGAAAAAGAGAGTGCATCATATCCATGAAGAGCGCGGAAAGGAGACATACCAATTGTCATATGGTAGGTCGTGTTGAAGCATAAATCTCCCAGGTGAAGCCACTTCACGCATGCTTTCTGCTACCAGGTCACATAGTTACGCATGTACCCTTCCAACCACTCATTCACAATCTCGGTCTGCCCGTCCGTTTGAGGGTGATAACTAGTGCTTGGAGTAAGCTTTGTCCCCACCAGTCTAAACAATTGCTGCCAAAAAGCTCCCATAAACCTGCTATCTCGGTCACTAACTATAGTCTTTGGAAGACCATGTAGTCGGAATACCTCTCTGAAGAACAACTTTGCTACCTGAGAGGTAGAAGATCTCGAAGGGATGGTGAAGAAATGAACAAACCTGGTCAGTTTATCCACCACAACATAAATACAATCCCGTCCCTATACAGTTAGAAGCCCCATGATGAAATCCATGGATACACTCCCATTTCCGCTTTGGGATTGAGAGCGGCTGAACTTTGAAGTAGCCCTGCCGGGTGTGATAGCTCCCCCTTATTTCTCTGGCAGACTTTTCACTCCTGCACGTGTCTCAATACATCTCCCTTGAGACCCCTCCATGAAAAACGCTCCTTGATGGCACAATATATCTGGAGGAATACGGGGTGCCCTGCTAGAGGGGAGTCATGGGCTGAGGGCTCCCTGCATAATCCTCTCCCTGAGCTGAGATTCAGGTACCAAGTAGATCCTCCTTATAATATATCACATCATCCATCACTCTGAACTTTTCATCCATATATGTGCCATCTAGTATCTCGCAAGCCTGCTTATCCTTGGAATACTCAACCAAGAGTTGAGCCTTCCAATCATGAGTGACGTCCATCAGAGATAATGTCACTGGCCTTCGGGAAATGGCATTTGCTGCTACATTTTGCTTTCCCTTGACGTACTCAATCTCAAAATCATATGCCTGGATTTTACTCATCCACTTCTGCTGTCTCTACTGCAATGTCTGCTGCTCTAGGAAAAACCAAAGACTGTTGTGGGTAGTCTTCACCTTGAACCGGTTGCCCACCAGATACTGCTTGAACTTGGCCAGTGCATGCATCACGACCAATATCTCTCTTTTCATAAATAGAGTACAACCGCTCATGGGGTAGCAGTTTCCTTCTCTCAAATGCGATAGGGTGGCCTCCCTACGTTATAATGGCCCCAACCCTGCACCAGAAACATCACACTCTAGCACAAACGACCATGTGAAATCCGATGAAGCCAAAACATGGCAGCTGCTCATGACCTTCTTAAGGCGCTCAAATGCCTCCTGTGTAATCTATGTCCAGTTGAACATCCCGTAGTATGTGTAAATGTCCGGGAATCCCCTCTGCGTAGCTGAAGCTACCCTCTGCGCTACACAACTGCTGCTGCTGCCTCTGCTTCTCTGTGCTACCTCTGGAAGCTGCTCTCTGCCTCTTGCTGATTCTAGGCACTGGGATCAGACCATCCCCTTTGCCTAAACTACCCCTCTCTGCTGAAACACTTCTGGAGATTCTTAGCAAACCATGCCCTAGAATTCCAGCTTAGTCTCAGTGCTCTGCCTGTGTGTGTGTGTTTTCCAAATGACCCCAAGCTTTTCCTTTATACTTTCTCGTTGGGAAACCAACGACCATGATCAAATCTTGAATCGATGGCTCAGATTAAAAGAAAGCTTGATCCGTGTGACTTAAGACAATTCCATCACATGTTTTAATTAATTACCTTTAATAATTTAATTTTCGTAAGTTAGACTTAGGGTCCTTAATTAAAATTATTAATTACTTAATTATCTCCCAAACTGGATGGAATTTCCCAAATCCCTTTCTGGGTCTTGGAGATCTCATGTACTCTAGTCCCTCAACAAATTTTGGGAGCTAGAGCACATCCGATGCTACCCCATGACTCGAGAAAACTCAACACTCCCTATTAGCGAGGAATGTGCTCTAGTACAACTCTGCTTCACCCTGAAGCTCTGCACTGATCTCTGGTGTGGGTTTCTACACTGATGCTGGACCTGCTGCCCTTCATCACTGTGCTGCTGCTGCCATTCTGTACTGTTGCCCATTACACTGCCACTACCATTGCTACATCTATACTACAGCTTCCTCTCAATCTGCTGCATTGTGCTACCAACTGCTGCACTGCATCTTCAGTTGTCGAGAGAAGCAACTGAAACTCCTGCCTAATCTTTGACAGACAAGTCAGTTGGGCTGCATCCTCATCATTGAAGCTCCATTGACTGCTGATCTGTGCTGTCATCTGGGGGATGATGCACAACTACAACTCTGCACTGCGTAAGCAGACTTCTTCTGAATTCCTGAAGTCACATCAGCCCCTTGTGTTGAAATCTCTCATGCTGCTGCTACGTTGCATTGTCCTCCTGCACCCTCCACGCTGCTGCAACTCTGCTCTGCGTTGCTGAAGTCACATCAGCCCCTACACTGCTGATGCTATGCTGCTGCTGCATCTGCCTTGCGTTGCTCCCTTTAGCCTTTATCTCCACCTCTACTTCATTCATGATTCTTTGCATCAACTGCTCAACTTGTCACGCTACTATCTTAAGGTTCCCGTAGCTCTGATGTGATCCAAGAGATGAGCTGCTCAAGGATCTCGCCACTGCTCTGTAGCTGCTCTACAAATCCATGTCGCCCCACTTTCGTGGTTCATGAGCGCTCATGGCTACGTCATCTTCTGACCCATGTCTGCCACATCAGCCTTGGAAGTAGAATCTTCCTTGTCCTTCTTCTTTTGTGTACAATTGCTGGTGAAATGTCCTAGTTTTCCGCATTGGAAACACTTGATATTGGATAGATCACGCTTCTTCTTCCCTTACTGCCTCTTTGATGCCAAGGCTGCATCGTCCTCATCTTCCTTCTTCACTTTACTAGATCCTGTGCTGTACTGCTTCTTGGTGAATCTGCGGAGTTCTTCTTGACGAAGGATTGCCCACATATTGTCCAAGTCGGGAAGCTCCGCTCTGCCCAAGACACTTTGGACAAAGGTTTCCCACTCTTCTGTGACCGCATTGAGTGTAGTCCTTACCATCACATCATCCTTCACCTTTGCTCCCATGGCAGACAACTGATCTCTGATCGTCTGTAATCTGAAGAGGAAGGGCTCTATTTCTTCTCCCATGGTCGTCATGAATGACCACAGCTGATTCTCCAGAAGCATCTTCCTCTGGACAAACTTCGCCTCATATAGAGCTGTTAAGGCCTTCCACATCTCATTAGCTATTTTCTTTTCAACTATATGGTCCTTAACCACATCCATTATTAAACGTTTGGCATGTGCCACGGCTTCCTCATGCTTCTTCAAGAGATCTACATCGGTCGGCATGGCCAGGACCTTTTCTGCATGGTCTCTTAGACCGTATGCCTCCATGACTGCCAAGATTCTAGCCTTCCAGACTGCAAAGTTGGACATGCCGTCCAACCTATCCTGATCACGTAGTTCGTGAGGTGCCATCTGCTCAGATCTACTCTATCAGAATAAATCTTCCTCTCCCCGCTTCTCTACTGAAGCTCGGATTAGGGTCCCTTGCAAAAATGCACCCTCTGTTTCCCCTAACAACAGATTTCCTCTCTTGGTAATCCACCAAATCAACAATGAAACAACTCTCTTCTATCCACTAATCGATCTGCAAATTTCTTTGGCTAGAAACCCTCTGAGAAGCTGATCTCCTCCTGCTCTTTGTCACCTAGTGCTTAGGCCAAATTCTGAAAACTTTAGAAATTTAACCCCACCAACAACTTCTGAAGTTTTGTAGCTCTGCTTCCAGCACTTCTGAATCAGACAACTTCAGATCCGCGTCACCCTAGATGGCCTCTGCGTGAGAAGATAGTCCTAGCATTGCCTCTGCGCAGTAAGTATGTGGGCCTGCGTGGGACTGCATCACCCTGACCTCTGCATGGCTCTGCTCCCTCTGAAACTGCGTTGTCCCTTTAGATCTGGCTTTCTGCCGCTGCTGCTGCTCTCCCTGCTGCTTTCTGCAGCAAGATTCTTTAGTCTTCTGCTGGTGACCCTGTTAGATCTGCAATCGCTCTGATACCATGTGAAAATTTCTAAAAGTTAATTTTCTATTAGATCTGGCTATACTTCTCCTACTTAAACAAGTTATTAATGCTGAAATCTTCAGATTAACATCGAAGTAAACACATAACAGATTTTCACCGATTCAGATCTAAAATAGAACAGTACATGCACAATAGACAAAGTGACACACAAGATTTTCTGGACAGCTGTCCCCGGAAAAACCCAATGTAGGAAAATCGGTCTTCTGGCTACTGGAGGGTTTATATTATTAAGTAGTTTTCTAAATACAACAAATCTGGGCACCACATTGGTTAACCCGACAGAGAAAAAGATAGATTTGCAGCTAACCTGCTGGTCTGAAGCCAAAACCTTGACTGATCCACACACTCAAACGGGATTTACAAGACTCAGCCAAATTCTTGCCCTAGAAACACCAGCGCTGCCCTTGAAGCCCCTGCG
Source organism: Pinus albicaulis (assembly GCA_034641835.2). NCBI lineage: Eukaryota > Viridiplantae > Streptophyta > Pinopsida > Pinales > Pinaceae > Pinus > Pinus albicaulis. The sequence goes on from CM076581.1 coordinate 372,327,751, forward strand.
TCAGCCTAGTTAGCCTCTGCGCTGGCTTGGAGAGGGCTGCGTAACCCCAAAATGGGTGATGCAAACCCTATGGTGTCGTAGAAGGGTCTCTACGTAACCCGAATGGGTCCCCTGCTGCCCAGCACTGCCCCCAGAAGGGACGACGTAGCACCTACGTAGTTGAAGCTGCCCTCTACGTTGCACAGCTACTGCGTAACTGCTACTGCTGCCTCTGCTTCTCTGCGCTGCCTTTGGAAGCTGCTCTCTGCCTCTTGTTGATTCTAGGCACTGGGATCTAACCATCCCCTTTGCCTAAACTACCCCTCTATGGAGCTGAAACACTTCTAGAAATTCTTAGCAAACCACGCCCTAGAATTGCAGCTTAGTCTCAGTGCTCTGCCTCCGTGTGTGTGTTCTCCAAATGACCCCAAGCCTTTCCTTTATACTTTCTTGTTGGGAAGCCAACGACCATGATCAGATCTTGAATCGATGGCTCAGATTAAAAGAAAGCTTGATCTGTGTGACTTAAGACAATTCCATCACATGTTTTAATTAATTACCTTTGACAATTTAATTTTCCTAAGTTAGATTTAGGGTCCTTAATTAAAACTATTAATTAATTAATTATCTCCCAAATCGGATGGAATTTCCCAAATCCCTTTCTGGCTCTTGGAGATCTCATGTACTTTAGTCCCTCCACAAATTTTGGGAGCTAGAACACATCTGATGCTACCCCATCACTCAAGAAAATTCAACACCACTATCATCAACATTCAATATTGGTTCATCCTTTTCATATTTAAGCTTAACTTCACTAATCAAAGGATGCGTATATGTACCACCTATCATAATGTTGAAAGCTTGGGTTTCACCAACCACATTCATTTGCTCACCACTGTCCTCATCTTCACTCTTTTTGCTAGCACTATCACTTTGATCATCCTCGGAAGATGAGTCTTTTTGCTAGCACTATCACTTTGATCATCCTTGGAAGAGTCTACTTAACCCACAACGTTGGTTGGAGCTAAGGTATTGGGGACATTGGGTGGACCCAACTTGCCTTCTTCATTAGGTTTCTTGATGAAGGGCTTATTCTTTGGAACAATGGTGGATTTTTGTCGCTTTTCATGAGTGGTGAATTTGTTCATATACAACTTATCCCTAGTATTCATATCCTCATACAATTTGTCAGGTTTCTTAAGGGCCATAATTAGGGCTTTCTCAACCTAATCCTTAGGCTTGCTCTTTTTGGTTTTGACCTTAGCCCTAGGGAAATTGAACATTTCAATTTGAGCAGCATTTAAGTTTTGTTCAAGCTCAATGATTATCTCCTTTGCTTCGGCAAGAGTATTAGGTTTCTTATCCTTAAGTTGATATGTCAAGTGTCCTCTAATGCCTTTGATAAACTTATCCAATATTTGGGCTTCAGTGGGTTTGGGGTGATCAAGGATATCTTTGACAATCTTGTCAAATATCTAGATAAACTCCCTACTATTTTCATTATTTTTCTTCTTTAGGTGATAATTTTTTTGAAAGATATAACCTCCATCAACATCATAGGCCCATCTCTTTTTGAAAACATCTTCAAATTGGTCAAAGTCACTAATGCTCGCTGGAGGGAGACTAAGGTACCATTCCTTAACCTTCCCCTCGAAGGTCAAAGCAAACATTCCCTTGAGGCCTTCTCAGCCCACTTGAGGCTTCATACTTCGTCCTAAAATTTTGACTAATCTTCCTTCTAGAATAGAATATAGTCAGAATATAGATCTTTGAGGGCACAAAAAAAGACAAAAATGACCTTGGCCTCCCTTTTGGAATATTTTTAGTCTTACTTGCGACAAAAATTGGACTAGGGCTTCTTCAAGTCTACTCTTTCATGATGGCTCTAATACCATGTTGAATTTTCAAGATTTTGTAGATTGATAATTACTTCCAATGATTTTCTTCATTAATCTATCTTGTGTCATACATAGAAAGTCTCAATAGTAAAAAAAATAAAGCTATAGGATCATAAAGAGAACAAAACATAAGAGACAATTTATTTTGGGAAAAACCTAACTAGTGAAAAACCCAACAACCTTTTCTTAGAGAAATTTGTCCAATTCAACAAGAGATACAATCTAAATTCTATAGAACAACCCGGAAATTCCTAGGGCTAAACCAACCCTTCATTCATGAATTCTAGTACAAGATTTCCTCCCACAATTTGCCTCCAACTAGGTATTCTTCAAACAAAAATTTGGTATTCTAATCTGCCTTAGAATTCATCCTTGTGCCTCAAAATTCGTCCTTACTATGATTCGAATTATGCCATAATGGAGGAGGCTGAATGCCAAATATATATATGTTGAATGAGGAGAATTGGTGTGTTCGTTCACTAGGGCTGATTGGAAGCCAACCTTATAATTGGAGGCAAAAATTCAAAGGTTAAAATTCAAAATTTTCTTCTGTTGATGCTAACTTGAATACACATATATTTATCATTTCTTATATATTTTGAGGGCTAAAACTTGATTATGAAGACCAACCATAGCTACAAAATTCAACACTAGTAGGGTTGACCATTAGTAACCTCTATTAAGGTAGGAACACCTTTATAGGACTTGGTCTAGTTAGAAATCGGAAGGTGATCCTTGTTTGAAGCATTAATATGCCCTTAACATTCAAGTTTTGTCCACTTAGATGCATTATTGACCTTAGTCTTTGATGGATGGTTGCTTTCACTTGAGTTCATGTTGTTTTTGTCAGGTGGTCCATAGCAGCCCAGGCCTTGAGGGCCCACTCCATAGTTACCTAAGCCTTTCAAAGAAGTATATGGCCTTAGCAATGCATCGTTGAGAGATTGGAGCCTCTTGACAACATGAGCAGGTGTTACATGTCCCAAAGTACCTTTAGGACCCAAGATGTTGCTCAACTTTGACCTAGCTTTGAGGATTCTTCATGATGACACTACGAGACCTAGTGTGCCCTGTTGAGCACTAAAGTTGCACTTGAATATTTGACAAAGACTCCATGATCAAAGTATACTTGAAGCATTCCAACACCATCAGATCAGTCAAAATTCCAGACTTCATTAGGGATTCTAAGCCCCTTTCTTTTTCTTCTCATCAATCCATTCATCAAATTCCGTAGCCCTGCGGGGACATTGTAAAAATGATTCTAGTATGATGAAAAAGATTCATGTAACATGCCTAGATGGCTTAGGAATTTACTAGCAAGTTAGTTCTCTCTAGGGAGTTTTATTTTCCTAGTTAATTATTTGTGTTCTTTTACACTTATAATTAATTAAGTTTTCTCGCAGATATACCCCAAAGCTGGAGTGCAGCTTGATGGTAGAGTCTTAGGTGAGTCCTAGTGTCTAAAGTCAATGTATATTACCATACTAGATCATCTCTAAAGTTTCATGGAATTTGGTCAAGTCTAAGTGTCGATTTTTAATTGTTAAAAATCCCCCGCAGGATGGGATTTTCAGTGTAAATTTTGATGTAAGATGTAATAAGTGTTGTCTAGAGGAGTTGCAGGGGGTATGAGTACTCAAAATTAGACCTCTACACCTCAAATTTCTAAATAAACACACTTTGAGGGTCAAAAAGTGATTATTCACCCTCCTCAAAACCCATATTTCTAAAGTTTTGGAAAAACTGGCAAATAATTAGCTGGAAAATAATAATTGGGAGAAAATAAAAATTCTCTCCAAGCGGAAAATACTAAAAAATAAAGTGGAAATCACAAGGGATAAAAGTTAAGTCAAAAAGTGAAGGGAATTCCACTTACCAAGGAAGCTATCCACCAAAGAAAAATTCAATGGTCCAAAGGTTCGACGACTAGTCCAGAAAAGCACACTTTTTGAGGAAGATGATTCAGGTTCCAAGGTTTGAAAGGGATTTTGGTTAAGTTTTGACTAGAGATGATTGGGAGGTGGGCCCCCCACCACTCTGACATTCAATTGCAACTCCACCCATTTACCATTTGTGCAAAACAACTACCTCCTCAAAATCTGTGCAGGGCCTTTCAATGGTTTCAATTTACTTTGACAAAATTTAGATGTTTCTCCTTGGGATCAAGACATCTAGCCTTGAGACGTTGCAGATGAGATCTATCATTGGGATCTACTCCCAATTTTTCTATAAATTGAGCCTTTGAGCTTCTCATTGTATCGATTCAATTGTAACGCTTAGATGCTACTAGGTTAGCGACTCCCAAAATTTTGTATTCTATTTTCTAATCATATAATAAAAAGACTTTGGGGTTTATTCTATGTGGTGTTATCCTTCTTCTTTTTAGGTATAATTGTTTCAATTTGTGCATAATGCTATACTTAATCGATTTGTTAGTTCACTTGCCAGGTTATTGGATTAGTTTATACAAGTTATCTTGTATTAATTTCTGAATTGGTGGGCCACCCTAGATCTAGGAGCACTAGTAGTTTTTTGGTTGAACCTCTAGCCTCCTTCATTGTGTAGCCCAATCCCTTGTGGATCTAACAAATTTCTTTCAAGTGTGTAGAGATCTTTTTGTTTTGAATCATATCTCTAGCGTGGGGTAAGTTCTTGGCTAAACAAGCTTACTCTCAATGAAGCAAAAGGAGCAAGGACCCACATTGATTTCCTCAAAGATCTGATCTAAAGATTGGAAAGGGAGTCTCTACCCATATCTCTGAGACATCTCATTTTTTTAAAATCAAGATCTACTTAATTTTGCAAACTTTAGAGCTTATTTGAAGGGTTTTTCCCTTTCATTCTTGCACAAGAAGGTGTCCTCATCCTCTTGTGAGTTGGATTTGTATTATTATGTATATATTCTCACTATTTTTTGATCTATTTTTCTTTGTATAAAATCTGATCTTCCTCTTGGTGGATTGCACAGTTCTTGAAGGAAGCTTGATTTTGGGGTTTTGAAAATGATCTCGAAGGGATCTATACGGAGGCTTGAGAGATCAATAAAGACATTTTTAAAGACCTCCCTTTACCCTTTTTCGTGGATCTAAGAAAGAAGAGCCTTCTCCCTCTCTCTTGCATAGGATCCTTCTCAAGATTTTTTGATGTTGACCCTCAAGCTAGATCCATTTAGAGGAAAAGCGAGTTCCCTCTCAAGGAACTATTTCATTGAGATTTTGTAAAACATTGTAAATATTTCTCTCATCTTTTCATCTTGTATTTTGAGGGAGGGTATCTGTCTTTAGCTCTCTATTTGTAAACCCTCCTCAAGATCTAAAACACTTGCTCCTCTATAACAGGGTTTCATTTTAAATGATAATAAATTAATTTTTTCTTTCGAGGGAGGTTGGAGATTTCCCCTTGGCATCCCGATCTCCTCATTTGGTAGGAGGATCTTTGGTGATTGGTGACTATCTTGTTTCTTTTGTTTTGTTAGTTCAATTTCTTGCTCATGTCATCATTTAATTGCTAGATCTAATCTCTAACCCACATATGTCATTAAGCTAATTAGCACATTGTAGTATACTAATTTTCACAGCTGTTTTACTAGCTTGGATGTGATCCATTCACAACTGGTATAACTTATCTTATTGCTGGTATATCGCTTATTTGATTATTAACTTCATTGGATAATTGGTTTGCATTTCAACTCTAACAATCTATGCAAGTGTGACATTTAATTGGGCTATAATTGGCATTATAAATTCATAAGCAATTGTGTCATCAAGCACTTGTATTAACCTCATATCTCATTTTGCATAATCTTGTTTGTCTAAAATTTGATTGATAGACTTCTAGGAAAAACTTCTTCAATTATCAGTCAATTTACCAAGATTTGAGTTTGGAGAAAAGGTAAAACGCATGACCTCGCAGTTCTCTTGTGTGGCCAGGTCCCTTGTAGGAACGAAGGCATGCAGGTTGTCTTGAAGCACTAGGTGGGGTATCATCAATGAAGCCTTAGTTTCCTCATCCTAGCCTTCTTGCAACCACCTCGACTCCTTACCAAGTTGAAGGAATTGAGGGGAAGTCACACCTTACATTAATAAAATTTACCAAGACCACTAACTTCACACACTCACTGATAACTTTGTTTCATCTTGCATTAGTTGGTTATCATACAACTTTGGATTGTGAGCATCTCATTTACTTGCAAGGAGCTCATTTATATTCTTGTACTTGTCTATTTCATGCTCATGTTAATTGTCCTTTGATTTCATTTTATCGCATTTGAACATATCTCTTTTAAGTGCAAGCTTCTTTCACTTGTGTATTTTCATTTAATCGCTCATTTTTCAAAGTTGTTTATCATCTTTGCTATTGTAGTTTTGTTTTAATTCACTAACATCTGCTTTCAATTTTCCTATTCTTGCAACTTGTAGCTTGAAAATTATATTTCATTGCATGTATTGTGATTTCATTTTGAGCATATTTTTCTTGCATGTTTTTTTTTAAAGGCATTGGTCTACCTACAATTTACCTTGTAGGATATCTTGTTGAACCTATAGTGATCTATTTTCATTATTCATGTTTATATGCTCATAATTATTTGAACTTGCTAATTAATTTCATTTCAAGTTATATTTCAAGTCTGCCTATTTAATTTAGTAATTATCTCCTAGATCTTGTTATCTTTAGCAAGATTTCCTTTTTAGAATCTTCCTTAGGGTTTGTTGCCACACAATCTAGCAGGTCCCCAAGGAAGGTGTACCTAAGGGACAACTACTAGAACAAATGACAGCAATAGGACAAAGACCTACAGTCACCTTAGTCATTGTCCTCTACTCTTTACGAACTTTCACCAATGGGAGGAGTCCCGGTATAAGGGAAATCATTCAAATGATAGGATAAGTGGCAAGGTATAAGGTGATTTTCAAAGCCCATTCAAAGGTGAGACTCAGATAATGGCTTGCTTGCTTTCAAAGGCGAGATAATGGCTCTCCAAGAAAGGCTTATGTGGAGGCTTAGAGTTAGGAGGAAAGGATACTAGATACAAGGGATACTCCTAAGTCAAAGGCTTCCTAAGGGAATTCGAAAGACCTCTCTTAGGGTTATGTAAGATAACAACCATATGAAGGTTTGGGACCACAAGAGAGACCTAGGAAAATCCAAGCAAGGCTTAGGGTTTGCAAAATTACAAGAGGAATGATCTTCAATGAGATACCTAGGTCAAACAAGGATGAGAGAGGTCAAAGAATGATTAACTTCCTCTGAGTTTTCAAGAGGAAATGACCTTTGGAATGCCGCTAACCAAAGAAGCTTAGGGGTAAAATGGATGTTGGAGCTAGGGCCTAGGATTTCTCCTAAACAAGTCATAGGAATTGCCTCAAATTTGGAGGGCAAGTAGAGGAATCACCAACGTAGTTTCCTATCAACTCGCTTTAAAAGACACACCTCCTAAAGAAATTTGCACTATGCCCTAGGTGACCTTCTAGGGTTAGGTCAGAATAATTGAAAAGAGAGAAAAAAATAATGTTCTAGGGTTGATCAACTAGGATTAAGACCACTGTCTAGACAATTGGGAGAAATGGAGTGAAGATTAGCTTTGATGAAAGAATTTCGCTCTACCAAGAAGTCCTCTGCAACTTTTGCTAACCCTTGTAGGCAGCAACTCGACTACAAGAGGAATTTATACTTCGTTAGGCAAAATATGATGGATTTTCGAGGATACAAGATAAACAAGCCTCTAGAAACATTCATTCACATTCCTTAATGAGTAACACATGCAATACTTTCAATAATCCAATGCTTTTCATGAATTCACATTAAATTAAGGCACACACAAGATTATGACAAGTCATCCCATACATTAGACATGTAATAACATAAAGATATAGCATCAAAAACACACTTACAACGAAATGCGAGTATATCCATCCATCACAATTGCTTTTATAAGCTCCAAGATAAGATAGTGAAAATCTTAAATATCAAAATGCATCAATAACATCTAATTTCGTCCATCAATTGCAAGTCCAAATTATTTTTATAGGAGAAATCCCAATCCAAATGATGATGATTTACAAATGGGGCTCTCCTTTTATGTTTGGAGTCCATTCTTTCACCATGGCACACCTTGAACTTCATCAGGCCTTCTCAATGGCCCAACGACTCATTATATTGATTATTTTGCCCTCTTGAGAGGCTTATTCTTATGTTATTTAGCTATCTTGGTGGGCTTGCCACCAAGGGATGTTACACATTATTTTATTATTTGGGGCTTAATTAGGCCTAATTAGTCAAATCAAACTCTTTAGAAATGATATAAATATATGAGAGGTGATTCATTTCTCTCATCATCACTTGGATTGGATTAGTATCTCTTGAGATATTTTCGTACTTTTTGCAGGGATAATATTTTTGGAGTTTCTTGATGCACTATGATGTTTGGATTTTTGCTATTGTCTTTGGATCTCCTTTCTAATGCAAAGTTGATGAATGGATATACTCTCTCACTCATGTAAGTAAACTTTTAATGCTATTCTTTTCATCTTACTAGTCAAATGCATGTATATTGTTATTATTATTCTTGTATGGGTTAATGTAATGTGAAATTCTTGTGGGACCTTGAATAAGTGATTTAATGCACGTGTTGCTCTTTGAGGGATTGGGTGAATGTCCCTAGAGGCAGCTCTTAGGTTGAAAGACCTCGAAACTTCATCTCTTTGGCAAATTTGAAGTATAAATCTCTAATTACCTAGTCGCTACCCTTGAATAGGGTAGCAGAGGTTAATTAGGGCTCCTTAGCTCACGAAATTCCTTGATCTAAGTGTATCTTGATTCTGTTAAGCCCCCTAAGCAAGACACTGATCCTCGCATCCTCTTGGTGGTCAAATATATCTTTCTTTTCTTCACCCTTCCCAATTCTAGGCCTAACCCTAGAGGGTCGCCTAGGGCATCAAGCGAAATCATTTGTAGCTATCCAAAAACCTTGAAAATTGGTCCACAACTGCGCTGGGGTCTTCTCAAGGGGTCCTCCAAATTTGAGCACAATTCGACGGTGGAATCCCGAGATATAGCAAGTCCTAGCTATAAGACCATCTCTTTCCCCAGGGTGATTTGGGTTAGTATCCTCACTAGGATCATTGCATTCAAATCTCAAAAGAAATTATTCCATTGGTCCTATTCTCTTCCCCAATTAGCTCAAGCCCCTCCTTGGTTGATTGACTCCATATCCTTGACCTAGGTTGGGTCCACTTAGGTTCTTTGTGGTCCCACTAGTCTATAACTCAAACTCCACAAGGATTACATAGACATTTCTCCACAAAGATCCTTAAGCCTAGGAAGCCCCTTGTCAAGGCATATCCTCCAACCCTAGGCCAAGGTATTCTCATAACACTTCTTAAAGAGCCAATCACCTTGCTTTCAAAGCAAGCAAGCCAATTAGTTGAGCCTCTCTGTTGAATAGGCTTTAGGAATCACCCATATCTCATCATCAACCTACATATTCTTGTGATTCGTGTCATATCGGGACTCCTTCCATCGGTGAAAGTTCGTAAAAAGCAGGGAGCCTTAGTTGAGGTGATAGTGGGCTATCGCTCCATTGTTGCCCCTTGACCTAGTAGTTGGTCTATAGGATCCCCTCCTAGGACCCCTGCTACTTTGAGCTGTAACAATATGCAAATCAACACTGCTCTAGAATTCATCGACACGCGAAGATTGTCCTAATTAATATTTCCAATCATGCACGACAACTTCAATGACTAGTCAATGCACCAGGGTCCATGACACACCATAATTCTTCCTCTTATGACTGAAAAACTTTTCAACAACAATCACAATGATTAAAGGGACTTAGGTATTCGTTGTTTTAGTAATTTTCACTATAGCACAAGTGCACAAAGGTTTTGGCTAGTTCTGGAAACAATTAAAACCATAGATAATGCTCATAATGCATGCCTGAAAGTCTTAAATTAGTGCACAAAAGATTGTCACAGGTCGAACTTCAGAAGTCTGCCCTAACAAATGATGTGAAGATTGTCCTAATTAATATTTCCAATCATGCACGACAACTTCAATGACTAGTCAATGCACTAGGGTCCATGACACACCATAATGCTTCCTCTTATGACTGAAAAACTTTTCAACAACAATCACAATGATTAAAGGGACTTAGGTAGTCGTTGTTTTAGGAATTTTCACTATAGCACAAGTACACAAAGGTTTTGGCTAGTTCTGGAAACAATTAAAACCATAGATAATGCTCAGAATGCATGCCTGAAAGTCTTAAATTAGTGCACAAAAGATTGTCACAGGTCGAACTTTAGAAGTCTGCCCTAACAAATGATGTGATTCAACTTTTGTTCTACAATCAAAATGCAATGTTGCAACAAAGATGACACTGTTCAAGAATCAAGATCATAGTTTGTCAACAAATCTTGGTCTTGTACTTAGAGAAAAACCTTCGTTGTACAGTCACAAAGATCTTTCCTTCGCGGGTGTCAAAAGCATAGAGAAACAAATGTTTAAACTCATAATTTATCTCTCTAATGAGGGCCAAGACCTGTCTTGCTGCAAGGAATCCCAAACCAGAGCTCTAGTAGACTATCTTAGAGCTCACTCACAAGATATGCGTTGAAAACTTGTACTTCAGGAATCATTCACATTAGAGAAATTGGACCACCTTCAATTCTTAGCAAATTCATTTGCAAGAGTGTGCCAATGGATCTGAAAGGAAGATTCCAACGGTATCTCAGAGAGGGATTGTGTTTCGCCTACACAGGAAAGAACACCAAAAACCTATACAAACGAACAAAAAGCCCTTATGCCCAAAAGAAATAGAAAAAAACTCCATAGATAATACAAGACCAAATATAAATCCAGAGCAAGATCGATTCCTTTTATGCATTCAATCAATGCCTTTTGAAGAGGAGGAATGTGCTTTATATAGTTTTTGAAAGGGAAACCAACTTCCACCTTTGGAGAGAAAGGACTTGATTTAAAATTTATTTTTTAAACCCCAAATCAAGGCCAACTTGGCAGTGGTGCCATTTGGGTCCAAACATCAAATAATTTTATCCCTTTAATAGATATTTTGGGCCATTAAACGATTAGGGCCCAGGCCCCAAACTATAATGAGGCTTCTTTTAGATCCCCCAAGAATAAATTTTAATAAAATATTCTGTGGCTTGGACCATAGCTTAGCTACCACATAATCTCTTATAGGAAATTTGATCACATAATTTCATAATTTTTGGTTCAAAACCCTAGCCGAATTAGGGTTTTCATAATTTTTCTTGAGCCAATTGAATGCTACTACATCAACAACCCTTTGGGGCTTTTACCCACAAATTGGGTCTTCAACTTCAAACTGTCACATCTCCCAAACTGTGAAGGTTCACGAGATTCTCCACATATCAACAGAATCAACATGACGAGAAGAATCCAATGGCGAGAGTCTCCAAGGCAAACTCACTGATCTACTTCTTCAAAAACCTCCAATAAGTGCAGGTAATGGACATCGTCTAAGGATTCCAAACCCTAGAGCTAGGGTTTCATTATAGCGTCAAAAGTGAAGAAGAGCACACACTGAGGGAATTATTTCCTCAGGGAACTCTTATCCAAGAAGTTCAAATTCTCCACGTAGAGCAACAGTAGCCGTGAGCAGATTTTCCCACTCTAGGAGGGAGTGCGTAGAGCCAGTCAGCAGCTGCACAGAGGAGAAGGGGTAGAGTTCGACAGTTCAGGCGAGATGGCATCAACAGGGTTGAGAGATCAGGATTGATTGGACAGTTCATCAAACTATGTGATCTGGAAGGCCAGGATTTCCTGTCTTCCAGACGAATATGATCTCAAAACCTATATCAGTTTAGTGGTAGCTGTACGCATGGACCCAGATCAACATAAGGCCCACAAAAAGGAAATGGTGAAAGCAAAGAGGTTGATTCACGATGGAGTTTGAGATCACGTAGTGTCTCAAGGACACTGCCAAGTAGATGCAGGATGCCCTTGCTACGCTATCAGGGATCTTCCGAGGAGCGTAAGATGTATTTGGAGGAGAAGATGAGGTGTACCAGGATGCAGAAAGGGGAGCGTATAGACCCCTTTCTTACTAAACTTCAGGAAATCTGGGATCAACTGTCTGCAGTCGTGTCAACACCCCAACCTACAAAGTTTGTACGATTTGCTTTGAATAGCGTTTCAGAGGAGTGGCAAGTATTCGTCGAGAGTATCCTGGGTAGACAAAACTTTCTAGATTGGGACAGAATGTGGGCAGATCTACAGCAGGAGATGAGGCGAGACTTGGTGAAGAGCACCATCAGTGGCAGCAACAACAATGGGATGAAGGAAGTAAAGGAGGAGGAGAATGCAACCCTTGCATCAAAGGGGCAGCAAGAGCAACATAGAGGGAAGGACGTATCCAAGGTCAAATTCTTCAGATGTGGTGAACTTGGTCACTACAACACCTAGTGTCCTCTCAAGAAGAGGGACAAAGAAGAGAAGCAGGATCAGTAGTCTGCATCCGCTGAGATAGATAGGCTGTCCTCCAGACTGGAGGAAGAGCTTGCCATGATCACTGATATACCTTCAGGTGTGAGGTGGGGTGATTTGGTTTTGTAGCCCCATAGAGTCACAGATGGGCAGGATACTTGAGGAGGCCACCTCTTGGATCAATACCTTGCTACGAGAGCCCATAGCAGCAGTGGTAGGATGGACCAGTCACAATTGGTGCAGTCAGGTGCCGGAGTGACAAATGCAGTAGCTAGTAGTGATCTGAGACTAAGCAACACAGAGAAGAGTTGGAAACAATGTAGTGTCAGCGGCAGCATAGAGGCTTCAGTGACAATGCAAAGACTAACAACAGTCAGGACTCAGGTGACAGATGCGTAAGATTGAACACAGTTGGTTCAGTATGATGGGCATCTCTCAGTTGCAGCAGCAACAACAAATGAGAGACAATTGTAGATGTTGCAGTGGCAGCAGTATCTAGGGTCAACAACAGCATGGATGCAGCGCAAAATCAGAGTTGCGCAATAGTTGGTGGGAAACAGTAGCCAGACATCAGAAGCGTATCAGGAGATGGTGCACAATCAAAGTATTGCTATCAAGAGGGCAACAATACTAGAGCACATTCCTCACTAAGAGCGAGTACTGATTTTTGTAGCATTAGACGTGCTCTAGCCTTTAGATTTTGCATAGAGGCTAAACATGTATTCTCCAATACCCAGAAATCGTTTGGGGAAATTCCACCTAGAGATGGCTTAATTAAAATAATTAATCAATTTTTAATATTTCCTAAGTCTAAACCTAGGCAATATGATTAATTAAAAGGTATTAATTAAGTCAAGTGTGAATCTTCTAGAAAAAGGCGTGGATCAAGTCTTAGTTAATCTTAGCCATCGATTAAGTTTAATAGTGGCCGTTGAAGTCTGAAAGAGAGATTATAAGAAGAACACACTTGCAGAGATCAAATTCACTGGCAGATCGATTTCCTGAGTAGCAACGTTGAGTTGTTGGAGAGAGAGCTAGTGAGCTCGTTGCAGTGAGAGAGAGGTAGGGATAGTAAGACCAGAGGAATCTTTTCCAGATCCAGTGAGTGCAAAGGAGAAAGGAAGCAAGTGCCACATAGAGGCAGCGCAGAGCTTTAGGAGGAGATTCCGTTTTTGCAGGGAGATAGAGATAATTCAGTGCCAGAGGCTGGAGAGAGAGCTCGGAGGCCGAGAGGGTCAAGTTTTTAGACAACTACTCAGATAGCGAAGGTGACGCAGTTCCTAGCTGCGTGATGCAGTACTGCGTAGGATGATGCAGTGACTGTGTAGCGACAATGCAGAGCAACTCATCCTGAGCCCAGATTAGTGTCGGATCGCCAATGGCAGAGTGAGAATTTTCTCACTAACTTTTTGTCATATTTTTTCTCTGTATGGTTTGCTACTTTGGGCAACCATAGACTTGTACTTAGAATTTACTATTGCAATATATACACACCCTGAGCTGCTGCATCGGTTTTCTTGCATTGGGTTTTTCCAGGGACTTAGTCCAAAAATAACTGAGTTATTGTGTGTGTGCATCTATCTTTCCAGCATCAGATTTATTCCGCTGCATTTATTTTTTGAAGGCTGGAACGTATTGATTTCTATATTTACCGTAGCAAATAGTAAATAATTTGCTCAGTAAATTAACAAATAGAAGAAATCTAATCAGTAGTTGCAGTAGGATTCCAAGTTGTGGAATTTTCACACACCTCCCTTGGCTTATCTAGGAGAGAGCCTAGACAGAGAAAGTTGGGATTAGGTGACACCCCCCTTCTTTGAACGTTGTCACAAAGAACACACCTTGTGGGGTTGAGGAATTTTCCCAAATTCTTATGTGTGCAAATATGTGGACAACATGCCCCTAGGCTGACGTTGACACAATTGATGGGCAAGACCTAATTCAAAGCCTAGATGAGGATGGTCTCCCACTGAGAGAGTAGGGAGGGCTTGTTGCACCTGAAGGAGTCTTAACACTGGAGAGGACGAGGCCCTATTTGGCATTTGGAGACCCATGGAGACCAGTTGATGGCACTCCAACTAAACTTGGGAACCCAAAGGAGGATTTGAGGTGGATTTGAGTGCAATCCCTCAAATTTTGGATGGTCTAGGCACTTTGACATATTTGGACAACTCAACCAACCTTGGCATGTTATTTGGAGTCCTGAAAGGGGATGATGTTAGCTTTTTGAGAGGCTACAACTCACACGTGTGGGCATTTATGGTCTATTTTGTCATTAAGTTAGTGGGTTGGCTTGTAACTCAAGTTCATTTTATGTCAAACTTGTTATTAGCGGCTTCATAAGCTAAAATAACTTGAGGTAGACCTTATATAAATAAAGGTCACCTTCTCAACTTCATTTCGTTTTCATTATCACTTGTGGATTGATTCAGCCTTCGTAGTGATTTCGGCCTAGCTGAAATTTGTCTTGGATCTTGTGGTAATGTGATCTATTGTGGAGTTTTTGCTTATGGAGCTATTCTCTTTTTCAAGAGATGTCATTTTGGAACAATAAAGGGTTGGCTCATCCATCTTTCTTATAAGTATTCTTTGTATTGGAATATTTTATGGCTATCACATGGCATGGACATTGTCTAGGTTTTCTATGTGCCAGTTATAATTGAAATTTTTTCTATAAAATCCTGGCAATGGTATTGTATGCATTACGCTTGTAGAATTTATGTGGCAATCCCATGGATGGTTCTTCATGTTAAGCTCTCGTCATTGATGTTGCTCCTGTTGAAATTGGGGCAACTTCAAGATGGATTTCCCCTAGAGTAATCTAATTACCCCAAAGAGAAACCACTCTGCCACGAAGAGAATTTAAATTTGATAAAAGGGAAATTACTATTCGTTGGCACTCCTCTTTTTTTCTTTTCTAAATATGACTAGATTCTATTGTATGATACAAAAAGTACAGAGACACAGTTCAACTTCCTGACCGGAATTGCTAAGTTAGCCAATTCCGGTGGGAAAGAGAAAATTCAGAAATACAAAAATGGGGCTGCCCCTAGGGAGGAAACCAGCCCATAAACCAGTCCACAGAGCATAATAAGAGCTACCCCTGAAGGGGAAACCAGCATAAAACGGTAGAACCCAGTAGCTAAGTATGATGTGCAAAACGTAAATAAGCATAGAAACTATAATTAAGTTGGAAAAAGCTAGAAAAGGAGGAACCATGGCGCTAGGCGTTATGGTTCTTGTCATCCTGAATTGGTTGAGAAGGCTGCTCTTCCTCTATGAAGCAACCATAATTGGAGGGGTCGTCCTCTGGCTTAGAGAGCTAGGGGTCCAACTTAGGCGTGGAGGTCGAACGAGCACCCCTTGCTTTAGCTTTGCCACCTTCCGCGGAACTGCTGCTACCATCGCTGTCCAAGGAATCCTCCGAAGGTTTGACGGGCAGAGCCACCATTTTTTGGGGCTGCTGAAGGTAAGAGGATGACAGAGTTGATTTTCGCATCCTCTTCCTGGACCTCGGACTAGATGGGCGAGGCTGAGCTTCAGGAATTCGAAGAGAAATATGGGCAGAGAGGTGCTGAGGGTCAAGAACCTCTGGCACATTCATGTCCAACGGGAAATCTACAGAGCGGTCCCCCATGGCAGGGATGGGAGGTCGGGAGGGCGAGCCTCGGCCTCTCTCTCTGCGACAGCACATGCGATGGCGGCAAGGCATGGAGGCAACCGAATTCTGAGAATGCTGGCGAGGCGAATGAGATGAGTTTGGAGGGCGAGTAGTGAGATCGTAAGCAGCGTGGAGCGAATGGGCGGAGGGCTGTGAAAGGCTAAGAGAGGGGCGAAGGCATGACAAGGATTAACAGAGCAGAGAGCCAATTTGACAGAGTGATGAAGGGAGAAATGTTGAGAGGGGACGACGCCATTGCCCATAAATGGCCAAGGTGCTCTGCAACTAGGACGGGCAGGAGTGAATTCACATCAAATGAATTGAATACCAGTTATGGCGTTGGGTTGCGGAACCAGTATGTCGTATTTAATGGCACCCACGCTAGGGGAATGTGCTACCTCGTGGCGAGTACATCTGCTTGGTGTTGGGAAGGCCATGTGGGGTGCTGACAGATCTCTACGAGGCACCTGCATCCGAGAGTTGGCACTCCTCTTACCATTATTTAATATGACATAATTTAATTGGGCGAGCAACTATGTTGACTTCAATATTGAGGCATTTATTAGCAACTTTGAATTTATGTTTTCCCTTCAAATATACAAGTAGACCTCATAATATTTCAAGTCGTCATGCCCAAAGAATGCGACACTTCATGAAGAAACAACTATAATTTGGCACCTATCCAACACCATTTGGCATACAAATTGGAATTCATATGTGGAAAATTTCAGACATCTGAGGCAGCCACAGATTTATAGCAGCAAATTCGAGTTGGAGAAGAATGTGTTTCTTTGAGAAGTTATGATCTGACCTAGGTCGTGGAGGGTTGGAGAAGTTTGTTAACATGGTTATGTGGTTTGTTACCTTGGTTTGTGGATGAATTGACGATCGATTGGGACAAGTTCTTTTGAAGTTTTGAAGAGGGTCGTAGCCCTGAATTTGTAGAAAAAGGAGGCTGAAAGGTTTGTTTTATAATAAGAAACTAGGGTCGAGTTTCCCTATTTTCTTGTGTAGGAGAATCCCCTAGGCCGAAGCTATTGCAAAGACCAGAAAACCTGACGTTAGGGTCTGAACAGAGGTGGCCGCAACAGGTTGAGATGTGGATTTGAGTTGGCAATTAAAGATAGGCCTAGGACTGAGAATATCTAAGGTAAAGTGTCCACATGACCAAGCTTCTTGTGGTTGAGTAATAGGCCAACAAGGAAGGTATAGAGGCTGTGTCTTGTGAAGAGAATTGCAAAGGTGGTTGCTTAGTGAAGTTTGTCCTACAAAAGGATTGGGACAACGCAAGGTTTTGAAGAGTTTTTAATGGTAGAATTTTAGGGCCAGTGTGGACTGTCTGGAAGCCCTAACCAGGGCTGAGAATCCTCAGGGCACAATGCACAGGCCGAAATATATTTGAGGGTAGATTCAAGACATCCTAAAAGGTATGCATTTTCTTCTTTTATGTTGAAGGATGCTAAGTGTTGTAAGTCTAGTTTCGATAGACTTATATGGCAACTACTGTACAATTTGGAGGGCTGGTTAGAAGAGCCCTTAATACAGTCCCTTATGAAGGACAATGATGTATGGCCATGTCCTTATGACAATGAAGTATGACAGTGTCCTTATGACAATGATGTCTGGCAGTGTCATTATGACAATGAAGTATGACAGTGTCCTTATGACAGTGATGTATGGTAGTGTCCTTATGACAATGAAGTATGACAATGATGTATGGCAATGTCCTTATGAAAATGATGTATGGAACTGTTCTTATGACAATGATGTATGGCAGTAGTACTTATGATTGTGATGTCATAAATACTTGACAAAGATATGTGCTACTTGTGACAGTGATATGGAGGCAACCTCATGGTTTCATTTGTTGATCACTAGGAGTCCTATTAGAGGTTTTGTGGAGGACTTGTGAATGCCTCTTTGATATACTTCTCTGCATCCATCTCATGAGGATCTTGCATGATCTAGGGTTGGCCCTAGGAGGCCTAATGTGATTTTTGTTGAAAGAATTGTGTCTCATTATAATTGTACTTTGTATCTCAGTTGAACATTGATTGACTAATAGAAGAAGAAGAATTGATTCTGGGTTTTTCCCCTTGTGGAGTTTTTCCCTGGTCTCTGACCAAAAATCTTGGTGTCTCTATTGTTTATGCTTTTATTCTACTGTTCCTTACTATTCCACTGCATTGTTAATGTTAATTTTCTTTCTATGTAATTGCTTATGATGATATGGGGTGAATGTGATGTGAAAATTATTGAAAAATTTCAAAAATGCAATTATCTACAACAAAGAACTATTTAGCCCCAAAAATCAACAACTCCCTCATAAAATGATATCTAGGGTTGGAAACTAGGGTTTTCATATTCCCTTACTCCATTCTAGGGCATAGCCATTCTCTCCTAAGTAGATCTCGCTTAGACTCCATCACCCAAGGTCAAGCATTGGCCTTATTCACATTGTTGATCACACCTTAAATCACCTTCAAATCACATTCATCTCCCCATTTTCTGATTTTCGACCTCTTAAGGAAAGCCGCTAGGCTAGGGTTGGGGTTAGAATTCAACTAGGGTTGATGTGTTGCCTTGTGGAGGGATTCAACATGTGGATGTGAAGTCATTGCCTCAAAATCATATTTTTCCCATGCATAATTTTTCCATTTTAGGGCTAACGTCCTTTGCCCTAGATAAACCCCAGTCTTGCCCTAGGCGTCAACTTGGGGCTTTTAGAAGGCTTGTTGCACATAAAGTTGATCATACTCAACTATTTCAAGCTTTTTCTTGGCCTTGTGATCCTAGGTAACCTTGTTGATCTTGTCTATTCTAAAACCCTAGGTCACTTAGCCCTAATTAGGCCTCTTGGAGGGAATGCATTGCCTTGTTTGAGATAGCTGAGCCTTGTTCTTAAGTTGAGTATTCCTCTTATGCCTATCCTTGTCACTTCCAAACCCTAGAATTGATATATCTATTAGGGGACCTACATAGGGAAGCCTCCATTGTGGTGAAAATCCACTAAAGAGTAGGAGGTAGTGGTTGTGGTGACAGTGGACCACCCTCATATCACTTGGTCTAGCTCTCACCTTGTGAACACCCCTCAGAAGACCTGGATTTTGAGGCAACAATTTTCATTAATGAACATTCTCTTCGTGTAGAAGTATTGATAATTAAAATGTAATTATAACATTCTGGATTTGAGGGTGTTTGGATTGATGCAAGAACAAACTTATATATTGAATGACTAAGTGTGCAGCTAAACATATTGAATCCATTGGCTACCATTTAGTATGTTGACTGCTTCAAATACTTGCCTTCTCTCTATTCCAATGATGATTTAGCATTTGTGCCTTCCAATTTTTTCCTCTAAAATTAATAGTGCAGTTTCCAGTATGATTATGTATGTTGTAATAATATGCAGATTGTTATCATGCATCAGAGAATTCATTATATAAGGCCTTAGTGTTAGTGTTTTGGTAGGTGTATGCAAGAAAGTACTTTTTTTTGAGTGGTTGTGTGCTTTTGAAGTGTCGAATAAAGAGAGTTGCAGTTACCAGCTAAATTATATAAATCACAGCAAGTAAAAGTAAAGTATTTGTAGTAGCTCCATTTGTGTTACCTGCTACAAAGTGCTTATGGAGTTTATAGTTTTCAGGTTGGCAGAGAATGGTGCAAAGCTTTGGTTGGATACATCAAGCATAAGTGTTGCAATAGTTAATACTTTCAATTCTGCATCCAATGATTACTATCAACGACTTGCCAAACAAAGTAAAAGGAAAAGCACCAAAGATTCCAATATGAAATTACAAGAAGGAATGTCCCTAGACATTGAGATGGAAGGACCTGTCACAATACATAGAGCTTCCCCAGTAGCACTTGCAAAGGCCGTAAAAAATGAGGCAGAATTGGATGGGATGAGGCAAGCTCATTTGAGGTACAAACACATGTTTCTAATTCATTTAGCTGCTTTTTGAATGTAAGATTTGACTAAACTACATTCTGCTAGTTTAAGCCAGAGAAAAGTTTGTTCTAATTCTCTCATTATAAATCCTCTCTTTCATTTCTAATATGTATTTAATCTGTTCTAATTCTCTGTTGTTTTTAACTAACCTCTTTTATTTCTTCACTGTGTTTTCTATGTATTTTGTTTTGTTATAATTCTCTTTCGAATAAACTTGCCTCCTTCATTTTCTTCGTTGCCTTTCCTTCTGTATATTTGATTTATTGTGGTACACATCTGATATAAGGCATCTAGACTCGCATTTGAAGGGGCAGAATAAATGAACACGGGAGAATATAACAGTATATTCAATGTTTTTTTTGGATGGAAGATTTCAAAAATCATAGACATTCAAAGAAGATTCTGGACATTCTGACAAACTTTGTCACATCTGAAAAAAAATCTGAACAGCTGTGTAATAACCGTCTATTGTTGATTTGGAATGGGTCATAAGTCTTGAATTTGGTTTGTCCTGAGGTTATGAGTTTAGAGTAAGACAAGGAAATAGAATAAACAGAGAGCATGTGTGTCTTCATGACTTGAATGTATGGTTTAGATAAAAAAATATGATTTTCGGGAACATGAAGAATGTAATTCTTTATTAATTGACACAAAAGTCTGTGTGTGTGTCTATATATATATATATATATATATATATATATATATATAGGTGATCAAGCATTAGGTTAATGCTGCAGAAGAAGAACTGAATCAAAATGAGAAGTATAAGAAATGAGAACTTGTGCTCAGACCAAAAGACAAGAATGTGATTGGCACCAAATGGGTCTTTTAGACACAAGTTGAATGAAAATGGGGAAGTGGTAAGAAATAAAGTAATATTAGTCTGTAAATGGTGATCTACAGTTTAGGGTATTGACTTTGTAGAAACCTTTGCTCTAGTTGCAAGATTAGAAGAAATAGGAATGTTTTTGGCATTTGCATGTTTCAGGAACTTGAAAGTCTATCAAATGGATGTCAAGTTAGCCTTTCTAAATGGAAACCTAGAAGAAGTATATATTGAACAACTAGAAGGATTTCAATTGTCAAAAAAGTAACAGCATGTATGTTGACTAAAAGAAACACTCTATGGACTAAAACAAACTGTTAGAGATTGGTATTCAAGACTTGATAAATACCTACAACAACAAGGTTTCAAAACAAGAGCTGCAAAGATCATTCTTTACATCAAAACAAAAAATGGAAATCTATTAATCATTGTGGTTTATGTGGGTGGTATCATTTTTGGAAGAAATGCTGACATAATAAGCCAAAACTTTGCAGAGAAAATGCAAAGAGAATCTGAGATGCCCATGCTTGGAGTCTTGTTACTTGAAAATTCTATTGTAGTTACTGGTAATTATTTTTCTATCTTTAAAGATTATTTGTCTTCTATAATTAACTTATGGAAAATACTGAATGAAAAAACAACTGGCCTCCAAGAAACTCGCACTGCCTATAGGAAATCAATCTCGTGAGTAATACTGCCTTCAACAACTTGATTAATCAACTCAAACTGCGTTTGGGAAATCGTTCCAACAATTGGCAACAAAACGAGCCTTTTGGCAACTCGCACTAGCTAAACTGGCTACTTGCACTACCTAATTCAATCTTCCTCTTGTAGAATAATTTGGCCTCCTCCTTGTTCCCAAAAAATTGGAATCATTGTGAAGGATTTCCTTGGAAATTCTCTACTCAATTTCTCCTGTTGAAAACACCGTTGCTGGTGTCCCCTTGCTATTATTGCACACTTGCTATCACTGCAAATCTGTTGTTTGAATGATTTCCGAAGGCCCCATCGGTCTCCTCTTATAATCTCTTGTTGACGAATCAACAACCACAATCTAACTCCCATTGATGGCTAAGATCAATTTGACTTCCTCAAATCTCTTTCTAGATGTCACTAGAGACAAATCAATTTGTCTCAATCAATCTTTGATTAATTAACCCATTTCCCTAAGTTAGACTTAGGAAAATAATTAAAACTTGTTAATTAAATATAATTAAGATATTTCACTTAGAAACGAAGTTGCATGAAGATCTGAAACGTTTCGGAGTTTCTGAAGTAGGTACATTTAGAAACGTCACCTTGCAAAAATGGAAACATCAGCTGGAATTTCATATATATTATATATAAAGAAATTTATAAATAAGTGAATAACACATTATCTTGCAAGATTATTGATTAGATTAGATGTTTCTATTATGAGACCAATGCCTTAATGGAGTCACAATTCTTGCTTATGGTAAATTGAAACAAAGTCACCGGATGGACACCTGTTGCATGAACGATTGACTAACCTATATGATATGCAAGTCCTAGGACCTATGTGAGATGCAGTGATCTTGGTTGATTTTATTATATGTCTAATCTAAGTAGAACCTTTCCCCTAACTATTTTTAGAAGCAATCCTCGAACTAAGTTGCAAAATGGAAACCAATGGGAAGCAACCGATGACTAAATTAACGATACCTCCCTTTGTGTCCTACTTACCCAGTGCCTCCGGCGCTGCAGAGACTCTGGCTCTGACTTTTGCAAGGTCACTATGTTCACTACTAGGAAGAGTTGAATCTCTCAAGTTAGTTTGAAAAGAGTTGCCCTAAATCTCTATCAACCTAGCTTATGCTAGGAGGTAAATTCTTAATGAAATCTAGATCTAGGATGCTCGTGCAAGAAAATATGAGTGAGATTATCTTGAGTTAAGATTGTTTGTGTTACTTAAGTACTTATTGTGAATTATCTTATAGCAAGAGTACTTAACAATAGTGAGATCCAATCTTAAACAAGATAAATCCTTAAAGACACAAGTGCAAACTTCAACAAATTCCCACAAGATGTAAAATGGCAATATTTCAAAAATGTTCGATACCACTTAAAATAAACCAAACAACCATTTAAGATAGCTAGTGAAAAACTTAGATGCCAAGAATTAGAGCAATTATTCAGTCATATGTCAAGTACAAAGATGCCAATTAGATTCCAAGTATTAGAACAACTTATCTCAATATCAGATTTAGAGCTTAAATGTGGGAGTGCTTTAGGTGCCAAATTCCGGAAATTTTACAAACTTAGAGTGAGCGACATAAGTGTTAGATTTCAAGAGTCAAATCAACGGTAGTAATTCAGAAAATTTCAGTGCTTATTAGTATTATGACAACAGTAGAAAAGTCACTCTAAATTATAGAATTTGTCCAACATATGAAGCATACAACTTTCCAATGACGAGAAAAAGTAAATTTGTGTCTAGCTTACTTTATGATGATGTATTCAACAATATTTCAGATCTGTAATAATTTATTACAACAATAAATTGACCCACATATCAACAAGCTTGTAATACCAAGACCAATGCCCAATATGCCAAAAAATAGTAAAAAATCACCAAAATTGAAAAAATAATTTTTTAGGGTTTTTGGACGGTATGATTCAGCAAATTCCAGATCTGATCAATTTACTACAACAGTGAATAATTGAAAAATCAACAAGTTAATGAAGCTAAAAGCAGTGCCAAAATTCCCTAAAATTAGGAAAATTTACAGGAAACTGAAAATTTCAAGTTTTTGACCCTTATTAAGTGCATGCTTCAGAAATTTCAGATATGAAATTTTCAGTTATTTAGTAAATTCCAACAAGCTTAAAAGCTATATTTAGGTTTAGATTTGAAGTGCCCAGGTGACGAAAATTCATGAAAATGAAAATTTTGCTAATTTAAACAATTTTGACCATGTAGCATGTGATTTTAAGGCTTAATTCTAACTGATTTAATTGATGTAATAAAACAGAGATAAAATTAGGGTTTAGAGATCAAACCCTAGACCCAAGTCCAGATTCAATATTGAGCTCCTAGAAGGCAAGAAAAAGCTAGATCATGTGTTGTCAAGGATTGCAAAGGACCAGACTTTCTACGGAAGAAAAGTAAAGCAAGGTGCAACAGAGGGTAGCATGACAAGAGCAGCATTCAAGGTGCATAACAGCAGCAAGAAGTTCATCATATGAAGTCTTCAAGTGGGCAACACTGCATACAATCATTGTAAAGGTATCATTGTACTTAGTCATTGTAAATGTATCATTGTAAAAATTGTAAAAGTGTCTATCTGCCAAGATTGAAGAGGAAGTGTCGAGAGGTCTAGGATCATCATTAGGTGGTTGTGTCATAGTTGGGTTTATGGTCTAGTGTGTATTCTTCTTATACATCATTCTATATCATTGTAAAGTGGACCATTTTCCCTAGTACGGGAGTCCATTCTTCTTTTATTCTTCTATAGGGTGGTAGGGTGGTGCTAGGGTGAGTTGTAGCTCATTGGGTGTTGGGGCATCCATTTAGTTGACTACTGAAGAATCTCGGGCGTTGGAGCGTCCATCCAGTGGGAGCTGGAGAAGAATGCTTTTCTAGATTCTAGGAAGTTGGAGCTTTATTTTCAATTGGAGTTGAAAATAATTATTAGAAAAGCATTAGGTGGTTTTTGTCCCGGAGTGGTTTTCCACCTTAAAAATTGTGTGCATTTGTGTTTCTCTTGTTTGTTTCTATCATTGTACAAACACTGATAATAATTGAATATTAACTAATGCTCTAATTGAAAGAAATACTGATTCACCCCCCCCCCCCTCTCAGTATTTCCAACAATATATATATATATATATATATATATATATATTGTTGGATATACTGAGAGGGGGGGGGGTGAATCAGTATTCCATATATATATATCATGATATATTAATTTATATTATAATATAACAAATTTAATATTGTATTAATCTAAAGTTATTAAATTTAATAATATTAATATTAATAATTTAATATTAATGTTAGGATTAATAATGTTTTGTTTGCATGGTATTAATAATAATTTGGTCCATGGTATTTGGGCCATAGACTTCATATATAATTTGATGTTGATTTCTAATCCTATTTGATATATTTCTATTTATTTACCTTACCTCTTTTATAAATATGGTATTTTTCCCATGGTATTTGGCCAATAGGCTTCACCTAAATAAAATCTCTCTTTTGAGTTTTTGTAAATATAGAGGTTTATGGAGTAAATATAAAAAAACAGGTTTTATTTGTTTACCATACTTCTAGTTAATTTATATTTTTATTTATTTAGCATACCTCCGGAGTAAGTATAAAAATAAGTTTTATTTAGTTACCATACCTCTAGTTTATTTATATTTTTATTTATTTACCATATCTTTTTTTTAGTGTTTGTAAACCTCTTCATATTTTAATAAATTTATTTTCTAATGAATTTTTAGTTGTTTATTTATATGGTTTTGTAAGTTATTGTTTAAGCCGACATTATTTAGATTTTATTTTCAAAATTTTCTTTAGTTTTTTTATTTTTGCTTTCGACATACTTACACATCGGGGGTCATATTGGGCTGTAGAATGTGCCTCTCGGCGCAACAAGTTATTGATCTGAATATTCATAATAACAACAAAGTAAATACAAATAACAACCTACACATACTTATCATTTACTGAATAACACACTCATATGACAAAGTGACACATATTTTTCGAACAAATGTCCCGGGAAAAACCTAATGCAGGAAAACCTAGGCAACTAGCTTTGGAGGGTTTTATTATTAAGCAGGTTCTGAATACAACAAGTTCTGGGAACCAGACATGGTTGGCCCTACAGAGAAAACACGACAACAATACCTCTTTCACTTGGAGACAAAAATTATGGTTGATTCACACCCTCAAACGGGATTTATAGAACTCGAGTCCTTTGTGGACCACCGGAAGCCCCAACATTGCTCCTCAGCCCTTTGCGTCAGCCTCTGCGTTGCTCTGGAAGGGCTTGCGTTACCCTGAAGGGCTTATGCTACTCCTGCGCTGCCCTGACTGGGCCTGCGTCAGCCCTACGTGGCTCCTGCTGCCTCTACGTGGCCTCTGCTAGACTGCGTGGCTCTAGAATGCCTCTGCGCTGCTCGGTATGCTGCCTCTCTCCCGTTGTTGTATTCCTGGCCTGAGATCAAATCGTCCCCTTGCCAATACTGCCCATCGCTGCACTGCAAACACTTCTGAAATTCTTAGTAAACCACACCCTAGAATTTCAACTTAGCTTCAGTGCTCCACCAATGTGTCTTCTCCAACTGACCCAAAGCCCCTCTCTTATACTTTTCTTGTTGAAGCATAAACGACCATGATCTAATCTAATCGACAACTAAGATTAGATGCTGCGTGATCCTTGTCAATTAAGTCATTCTCATTACATGTTCATTGTAATTCACTTTAATCTTTTAATTTTCCTAAGTTAGACTTAGGGTCCTTAATTAGAAAGATTAATTATTCGAATATCTCTTAAACCTGATGGAATTTTTCTAAACGCTTTATGGGTCTTGGAGAACTCATACTCCTCCACAAAATTTCGGAGCTAGAGCACATCCGATGCTACCCCAAAAATCTCAACACTCCCCCTTAGCGAGGAATAGGCTCTAGCAATACACTTCATCACGAAGTACTGCTCTGATCTCTGGCATCGGTCTTCGTGCTAATGCTTGGCCTACTGCCTTTCATCATTGCGCTGCTGCTGCTCTGTACTGCTGCCCATGACTCTGCCACCGTCACTGCTACATCCATACTGCAACGCCCTTTCAAATTGTTGCATCGTGCTGCCAACTGTTGCACTGCAACTCAGTTGCTGAGAGTAAGCAACTGAAGGACCGCTGCCCAATGACAGACAAGTCATTGGGGTGCATCTCATCTTTGAAGCTCCTTAGGCTGCTGCTCTACGCTGTCCTCCTGAAGCTATTGTGCTGCTGCAGCTCTGCACTACGTAAGCTTGCCTCCTCTGCATTGCTAAAGTCCCATCAGCCCCTCTGCGCTGCTGCCTCTACGCTGTTGCTGCCTCTGCACTGTGCTGCTCCCTCTACAATGTCCAGCTTTGCCTCTGCTCCATTTGTGATCCTCTGCACCCATGTCATTCTCGCTACTCTCTTAAGGCCTCGTAGCATGGATGTGATCCAAGAGTTGGACTACTCAAGGATCCGCCACCACTTTGTAGCTTCTCTACAGATCAATATCGCCCCACCTCTTCTCTTGAGGTACATGAGCGCTCATGGCTACGTCATCATCGAAGCCATCGTCTTCTTTAGCTGCCGTAGCCTTGGAACTAGAAGCTTCCTTGTCCTTCTTCCTTAGAGGACAATTATTGGCGAAGTGTCCAAGTTCACCACATTGGAAACATTTGATCTTAGATAGATCACGCTTCTTTTTCCTTTGCTACTTCGTAGATGCTAGGGCTGCATTTTCCTCTTCCTTCTTCTTCACTTTGCTTGATCCGGTGCTGATTTGTCTCTTGGTCATTCAGCGGATTTCCTCTTGTTGGAGGATAGCCCACATATCGTCCCAGTTTGGAAGGTCCTGTCTGCTCAAGATGCTTTGGATAAACTGTTGAAAGTTGGTTACTGGAGGACAGGTGGTTCCCTAAGGCTTTGATCTTTGGCCTAGGGAAAAGTGTCCAAAAGAATTTAATTTTTCTCCTAAAGTGGATTTATAAAGTTATAAAGTAAAATCTAATTTAAAAGTGACTTTAAGTGAAAAAGTTACTAAAGTCTAATTTTAAAGTGACTTTAATAAAGTTAATGTAAAATTAGAAAGAAAAAGTGACTTTGGAAATAAATGACTAAGTGGGTCTTTATTAAAGTGAGGTGAATTAAAAAATAGAAAGTGACATTTAAAAGAGCATTTAATCTCAGCCCTAGATCTAAAGCTATTTCAGCCATTGGATTTGGGGATAACCCAAAAGTCACTTAGAGTTCTATTAAAGGAGGAAAATGAGAGAAAAGGTCATTCATTCATTAATTCTTTCATGAGCAGATTGAGAGAAGGAGAAGGAGAAAGCTAAAGAAAATTTTCTGAGTAGTGAGAAGAAGGAGGGCAGCAACACTAACTTTCAGCAAATCCGTACAGCAGGGTAGAGCACGAAGTTTGAGGCAAGTGGGCACGAATATCGAGGAGAGAAAACTGCAGATTTCAAGGGAGGCCGTACAGCCATTTCGGCACTGTTTTCAAGGCTGTTCATACAGTTTTGAAGGCTATAATTTCTGTTGTAATTTTTCTGTTTTGTGGGCACGGAAACTGAGGTGGAGTTTGGCACGGTTTTCGAGATAAGTTCTGTTTCGAAGTTGCTGTAATTTTTTTTGCTGTGTAAATTTCTGCGTCACTGTAAAAGCAATATTCAGAAAATAAAGAGAAGCTTTCGAATTGGTTTTCCCCAAGAGTTGTAGGGGGTTTTGCCAGGGTCATGTTGACCAAAAATCACTATGTTAAAATGTTTTGTGTGGCTGTTTTAGTCTGTTGATTTTTATTTCTGCAATTTCCAGCACTGTGAAAATTTTCCAGAATTTGTGTTTTCAGAAAATATTTATTTTCCAGCTTGTTGAATGTAAGGCTATGGGAAAGGGCATTTAACTATTTGGAGAAATAAGGTGAAACTGAAAACCAGGGTGAGAAAATAGAAATTTCTACATAAACGTTTCCCAATCCTTTGTGACTGTATTTAGAGCAGTCCTCACCATGACATCATCTTCCACGTTGACCCCCATGGCAATCAGCTGATCTCGAATCTCTTGCAAACTGAAGAGGAAAGGATCGATTTCCTCTACCTTAGTCATCATAAACAACCTCATCTATGTGAAAATTTTTGAATATTACTTTATGCAGAAACCCTACTGTTAGATCTGGGTATACTTCTCCAACTTAATCAAGTTATTTATGTTGAAAATTTAGATTAACATCGAAGTAAACACATAACAGTTCTTCACCGATTCAAATCTAAGCAAAAGATACATGCACACAGACAAAGTGACACACAAGATTTTCTGGACAACTGTCCCCGGAAAAACCCAATGTGGAAAAATCAGTCTTCTAGCCACTGGAGGGTTTATATTATTAAGTAGATTCTGAATATAGCAAATCTTGGCACCTTACTGGTTAACCTCACAAATAAAATATGATTTGCAGTAATACCTGCTGTTCTGGAGACTGAAGACTGGACTGATTCACACCCTCAAACGGGATTTACCGAACTCAGCCTGTTTCTTCCTCTAAAAACCCCAGCGCTGCTCTGAAGTTGCCTGCGTAAGCCCTACTAGCCTTTGCACTGCTCAGGGGAGTGCTGCGTAACCCCAGACTGGGTGACGCAGTCCTTATGCTGCCCTGGATGGCCCTGCGTAAGCCTGGATGGCCTCCTGCTGCCTCTGAGCTGCCCTTTCGGGGCTTGCATAGCCACTGAAACCCTCTGCACTGCGCATCTGCTGTGTAGCCTATGCTTCCTCTGCGATGCTCCTGGTTGCTGCTTCTCTGCCTTTTGTTGATTGTTGGCTCTAGGATCAGATCAGCCCCTTAGCCAATACTACCCCTCGCTGCAGCTGAAACACTTTTGGAAATTCTTAGCAAACTCGCCCTAGAATTTCAGCTTAGTCTCAGTGCTCTACCTCCGTGTGTGTGTTCTCCAACTGACCCCAAGCCTTTCCTTTATACTTTGTCATTGGAAAACTAACGACCATGATCTAATCTTGAATCGATGGCTAAGATTAAAAGAAGGCTTGATCCGTGTGACTTAAGTCATTTCCATCACATGTTTAAAGTAATTACCTTTAATATTTTAATTTTCCTAGGTTAGACTTAGGGTCCTTAATTAAAAATATTAATTAATTAATTATCTCCCAAACTGGATGGAATTTCCCAAATCCCCTTTTGGGTCTAGGAGATCTCATGTACTCTAGTCCCTCCACAAATTTTGGGAGCTAGAGCACATCCTATGCTACCCGAACACTCAAAAAAATCAACACTCACTGTTAGCGAGAAATGTGCTCTAGTACAACGCTGCTTGACCTCGAAGCTCTGCACTGGTCTCTGGTGTGGGTCTCTGCGTTGATGCTTGGCTTGTTGCCCTTCATCACTGCGCTACTGCTGCTCTCCCGTATTGCTGCCCATGACGCTGACACTGCCACTGCCACATCTGTACTGCAGCTCCCTCTCAATCTGCTACATCGTGCTGCCAACTGCTGCACTGCAACTCAGTTGCTGAGAGAAGTAACTGAAAATTCCTCCCATTCGTTGACAGACAAGTCAGTTGGGTTGCTTCCTCATCACGGAAGCTCTATCGGTTGCTGCTCTTCGCTGTACTCCTGAAGCCCCTGCGCTGCTGCGGCTCTGCTCTGCGTAAGCCAACCTGCATTGCGCTGCTGAAGTTACATCAGCTCTGCTGCGCTGCACTGCTTCAGCCTTCAGCTCCGCCTCTGCTCCATCCATGATTCTCTGCACCAACTGCTCCACTTGTCCCGCTATTGTCTTAAGGCTCCCCTAGCACGGATGTGATCTAAGAGCTAAGCTACTCAAGGATCCTGCCACCACTCGGTAGTTGCTCTACAGATCCATGTTGCCCCACTTTTGTGGTTCATGAGCGCTCATGGCTACGTCATCTTCAGAAGCATCGTCTGGCACAACAAACTTGGAGGTAGAAGCTTCCTTGTCCTTCTTCTTCTGAGGACAATTGCTAGCGAAATGTCCTAATTCGCTGCACTGGAAACAATTGATCTTGGATAGATCACGCTTCTTCCTCCCTAGCTGCCTCTTTGATGCCATGGATGCATCTTCTTCCTCTTCCTTTTTCACCTTACTTGATCTCGTGCTGAACTGCCTCTTAGTGAACCGACGAAGTTCTTCTTGACGAAGGATCACCCACATACTGTCCCATTTGGGAAGGTCCACTCTGCCCAAGATACTTTGGACAAAACTTTCCCAGTCCTCTATGACCACATTGAATGCAGTCCTCACCATCACATCATCCTCCACTTTTGCTCCCATGGCAGACAACTGATGTCTGATCGCTTGTAATCTGAAAAGGAAGGGCTCGATCTCTTATCTCTTGGCCATCATGAATAATCGCATTTGGTTCTTCAGAAACATTCTCCTTTGGACAAATCTTCCCTCATATAGGGCAGTTAAGGCTTTCCACATCTCATGAGTCGTTTTCTTTTTGGCTATGTCTGGAACTATGTGATCCTTAACCCCATCCATTATGAAGCGTTTGGCATGTGCCACAGCTTCCTCATGCTTCGCTAGGAGAAGAGCATTGGTTAGCGTGGTCAGGACTTTTTCTGCATGGTCCTTCAGACCGTAAGCCTCCATGACTACCAGGATTTTGGCCTTCCAGACTGCAAAGTTGGACAGACCGTCTAACCTATCCTGATCACGGAGTCTGTGAGGTACCATCTTCTTAGCAAATCTATCGGAATGAATCCTACTCTCTATGCTAGAGACTCAGATCTAGGGTCCTTGGCGAGAAAGGCACCCTCTGCTCCCTCTGACAACTGACTTCCTCTCTTGGAAGTCTGCCAAATCACAACGAATCAGCTCTCTTCGATCCTCTGATCAATCTGCAGATTTCTTTGGCTGGCAATCCTCTGAGAAGCCGTTCTCATCCCGCTCTTTGTCAACTAGTGCTCAGGCTAATTTCTGAACCTTCAGAAATTTAACCCCACCAGCGACTACTGAAGCTCTGCAACACTGCTTTCGGCACTCTGAATCAACAACAGCTTTAGGACTGCGTCACCCTGGCTGGCCTCTGCGTGAGCAGTCAGTCCCAACATTGTCTCTACATTGCCTCTGTGCAGTAAGTACGTGGGCCTGCGTGGAGACTGCGTAGGACTGCGTCACTTTGGCCTCTGCGTGGCTCTGCTCCCTCTGCTGCTGCGCTGTCCGTTCTGGTCCGGCTTTCTGCAGCAAGGATTCTTCAGTCTTCTGTTGGTGATCTTGCTAGATTTGCAATAACTTTGATACCATGTGAAAATTTCTGAATATTACTTTGTGCAGAAACGCTACTGTTAGATTTGGTTATACTTCTCCTACTTAATCAAGTTATTAATTTTGGAAATTCAAATTAACATCGAAGTAAACACATAACAGTTCTTCACCGATTCAGATTTAAGAAAAAGATGCATGCACACAGACAAAGTGACACACAAGATTTTTTGGACAACTGTCCCCGGAAAAACCCAACGCGGGAAAACCTGTCTTCTGGCTGCTGGAGGGTTTATATTATTAAGTAGATTCTGAATACAACAAATTTGGGCACCTTAATGGTTAACCCGACAGAGAAAATAAGATTTGCAGCAATATCTGCTGTTCTAGAGACTGAAAACTGGATTGTTTCACACCCTTAAACGGGATTTACATAACTCAACCCTTTTCTGCCTCTAGAAACCCCAACGCTGCTCTGAAGTGGCCTGCGTCAGCCCTGGTAGCTTTTGCGTGCCCCTGCTCTGCTCAGGAGAGGGTTGCGTAACACCAAACTGGGTGATGCAGTCCTTACGCTACCGTGGCTAGCCCTGCATAAGCCTGGATGGCCTCCTGCTGCCTTAACACTGCCATTTCTGGGCCTGCAAAGCACTTGCGTAGCGCCTGAAACCCTCTACACTGCATAGTTGCTACGTAGCCTCTACTTCCTCTGCGCTGCGTAGTTGCTGTGTAGCCTCTGCTTCCTTTGCGCTGCTCCTAGTTGTTGCTTCTCTACCTCTTGCTGATTCTTGGCTCTAGCATCAGATCATCCCCTTAGCCAATGCTACCATTCGCTGCAGTTGAAACTCTTCTGGAAATTCTTAGCAAACCCACCTTAGAATTCCAGCTTAGTCTTAGTGTTTTGCCTCCGTGTGTGTGTTCTCCAACTAACCCCAAGCCTTTCCTTTATACTTTCTCGTTGGGAAACCAACGACCATGATCTAATCTTGAATCGATGGCTAAGATTAAAAGTCCGTGTGACTTAAGTCATTTCCATCACATGTTTAAATTAATTACCTTTAATATTTTAATTTTCCTAAGTTAGACTTAGGGTGCTTAATTAAAAATATTAATTAATTAATTATCTCCCAAACCGGATGGAATTTCCGAAATCCCTTTCTGGGTCTTGGAGATCTCATGTACTCTAGCGCCTCCACAAATTTTGGGAGCTAGAGCACATCTGATGCTACCCCAACACTAAAAAAACTCAACAATCCGATACTTCAGAAGCATCTTCTTATGGACGGATTTCCATTGACACAGTGTGGTTAAAGCTTTCCATGTCTCATTAGCTGTCTTCTTCTCGGCTATGTGTGGTACCACATGATCCTTAACCCCGTCCATGATGAAGCGCTTGGCATGTGCCGCTGCTTCATTATGCTTCGTGAGAAGAGTTGCATCGGTTGGTGTAGCCAAGAAGCTTTCTACATGCTCCCGTATACCATATGCCTATAGGACTGTCAGGATTCTGGCCTTCCAGATAGCAAAGTGGGACAAACCGTCCAACCTATCCTGATCATGCAGTCTGTATGGTGCCATTTGCTTAGAAATAATCTGTCGAAACAGATCCTCCTCTCCTCGCTTCTATTGCTACCCTCAACAGAAACTCGGATCTAGGGTCCTTGGCGAGAAAGGCACCCTTAGCTCCCTCTAACAACTGATTTCCTCCCTTGGAAATCTGCCAAATCCTACAAATCAACTCTCTTCGATCACCCTATGATCGATCCTCAGTTTTCTTTGGCAAAAATTTGCTGAGCAACTGTTCTCCTCCCGCTCTTTGTCAACTTAGCTAGGCACGATTCTACATCGGTAGAATCTCCACCACACTTGCAAATGCTGAAGATCTGAAGCCTTACTTCCGGACCACGACAAATCTGCACAACACTCAAAATTGGACTGCGTCACCCTAGCTGACCTTTGCGTGAGCAGACTGGCTCAACGCAGCGCAGAGTGCTTCTGCGTCCCTCTGGAAGGCACTGCGTTGTCTCTGCGCCACCCAACTGGGACTGCGTCAGCCCCTGCGTGGCCTCTGCTGGGACTGCGTTCTCCTAGTGTTGTGTTTTCCTCTTTGGTTCTCTACTGCTTCAGATGCTACTCTGCAGCACAAATTTCTTCAGCCGATTTTGTTGGAGATTCAACTTGATCTGCAATTGCTTTGATACCAGGTGAAAATTTCTTAATCTAAGAAACCCTACTGTTAATTCTCGATTTACTTCTCCTACTTGATTAAATACAGAAGTTATTAATTTGAATATTCAAAATAACAACGAAGTAAATACCAATAACAACATACACATATAGATCATTTACTGAATAGCACGCTCATATGACAAAGTGACAGATTTTTCAGACAAATGTCCTCAGAAGAACCCAATGTAGGAAAACCGGTGCAACTAGCTCTGGAGGGTTTTATTATTAAGTAGATTCTGAATACAACAAGTTATGGGCACCATACATGGTTGGCCCTACAGAGAAAACACGATAACAATACCTCTTTCACTCGAAGACAAAAAATATGGCTGATTCACACCCTGAAACGGGATTTACAGAACTCGAGCCCCTTATGGCCCACCAGAAACCCCAGCGCTGCTCCTCAGCCCTCTGCGTTAGCCTTCCTGTCCTGCGTCAGGCTCTGCGCTGCTCTGGAAGGGCCCACGTCACCCCTGAAGGGCTTACACTGCCCCTGCGCTGCCCTGACTGGGCCTGCGTCAGCCCTGCGTGGCTCCTTTTGCCTATGTGTTGCCTCTGCTGGACTGCGTAGCTCTGGAATGCCTCTTTGTCGTTGTTTTATTCTTGGCTTGGGATCAGATCATCCTCTTGCCAATATTGCCCCTCATTGCACTGCAAACACTTCTGAAATTCTTAGCAAACCACGCCTTAGAATTTCAACTTAGCTTTAGTGCTCCACCAATGTGTTTGTGTTCTCTAATTGACCCCAAGCCCTTCTCTTATACTTTTCTTGTTGAAACATCAATAGCCATGATCTAATCTCTAATCGACGACTAAGATTAGAAGCTGCTTGATCCGCTTCACTTAAGTCATTCTCACCACATGTTTAATTGGATTCACTTTAATCTTTAAATTTTCCTAAGTTAGAATTAGGGTCCTTAATTAAAAAGATTAACTATTTGAATATCTCTTAAACCTGATGGAATTTTACTAAAAGCTTTTTGGGTCTTGGAGATCTCATGTACTCCAGCTCCTCCACAAAATTTGGGAGCTAGAGCACATCCGATGCTACCCCAAAATCTCAACATGCCTTAGTTGTGTGTTAATTTTGGGCAACTAGGTTCAAAATCCATGTTGTGATGCTCAAATGACGATGTCGATATTTTTATTGGATTCCTATTTCAGAGAGGTGCAAGATCGATCTAAAGATCATCTTGATCGAATGAGCAGAACATGTATTTTGAATTTATTCCACATGTGCAAGGTCAACCTGTTTTATCCCACATGCATAAGAGATGTGTTACACACCCCCACAGATGCCTATATATTGGAGAGACTTGGAGTTCATTTTAGACACATTTTGGTGGAGGCATTCTCTTCTTTCTTGGATGGTGTTGGAGCAGCGTTCTTGATTCTGTGTTTAGGGCTTCTTGGTGCAGTGTCTTGGTGGAGCATTCTTGATGAGACGTCTTGGGGTTGTGTGACACATTGGGTTGGCTGACCTTATCGAGACTTTGCTGGTTGAAGCATATTGCAGACTATCGTAACGCCACCATTCTTTATCTCTGTTTTGGCTTGTCTTCCATCGATCTATTGGTATGTTCTATCTGCATCTTACTTTCATTAAGCCCCAGAAATTTAAAGTATATTTGCATCTAGCATAGAACATCTTCTGAAATTAACATGGAATCAGAACTAAGAGAAGACAAAGCCCATCCTGTTGAGAATCTAGGGCAGCGAGATAAGGACTGCCTTCAGGGCCAATAAGGGTGCCGTAAGCTACAACAAGGCTGTGTGGTAGGTCGCAGGCCATACCACCATAGCGATTGATAGCGTGGGCAATTTTGGGGTTGTTTGGTGCCCTAACCTATAGCGTGGAGGGAGATCCCTTCCCTAAAAGGACAACTGTAGTCTTTAGGGACAATTCTAGGCAGTAATTAACGAGCAGTGTATGCACTTCTAAGTGTTGTAGGTGACTTCGTGGGTTTTAGAGTGATAGATGCATAACACGAATAGGTGATTCAACATTGTCGCAAAACCACCTAGGCTTGAAATCCAATCAATTGAAAGACATCAGATTTACAGAGTATGTATGGGTAAATGCCAGTAAATCCCAGCATATTGAAGTGGCATTGAGGTGCCGTAGCTTGTAACTGAGCAACACATCCCGTCGATTTGGAGGCCCTCGGATTGCGCTTAGCTCTCTACATTCGAGAATATAAAAATGAGGCTCACCACTCGACCAACATTGTTATCGCAGGATACACCGTTCCATTTGCTACAATCATTTCCTGTCCATGATTTAAGTGCTCAACTCGGATCCTTCACAATACCTGCTTTGAAAGCTAATAAGGAAACATAGTCTTCTTCTACACATTCTGTCGTCTTCTGTCCATGGCAGGAGCTTAATTAAAACAATAGTAACATAGAAACAAATGCTATGATTTTTGACCTGTGTTTCTCCATTGCACAGGCAAGGAAATTATAGAGAGTAATCAAAAACTTGTGCATGCTGCACTCCTTCTGGACTCGACAAAGATTAGTTTTTTGGCATGGCAGAACAGGAAATGGATCCAACATTTCTTTTTAAATGCTTGTAAAAGAAAAAGCATCAGAAGACTGAAATCGGAAAAAGGAGAAAGAGGACGACGAGGGGATCATCAATGATGGGGAAAAAGGCGGCAGCGAGGGTGGTTCTGACGATCACGGTAGTGAAATGGGCATGGAAAGAGCCGAGTCCTTTGAGTCACATTCAAAGCTAGATCGAGCCGTCAGCGAAATTGCGTTGAGCCGTCGCATAGCTGCAATCCACTTGTCGCCGAGAAAGGCATATCGGAGAGAAGAACTCCTGAAAGATTTGTTGAAGGGGTCGGCTTGCCATCGTCGCCATATCATAGAGAAGAACTAGCTGCCTGTTGGAACCATTGGTCGAAGAATCGTCGGAATAGAAGAAAAACGGTCAGTTGAAGAGATGTTGCCCGCCGTGCCAGAAAGAAAGAGAACCACCAGAGAGAGAAGATAAGACATAGCTCTTCCAGTCAAGAAAACTATGCCGCCGTCGTTCCAGTCAAGAAAGCCCCGTCACCGCTGCTTTTTGCAGAGCTGTCGAGTTTGCAGAGTCGCCGTTTTTTTTCAGAGGCTGTCGATTTGTTCGAGCCGAGAAGGAGACCGCTGTAAGTTGGAAAGAAGTCCGGGGCTGCCAATCAAAATTCTGTGTAAGTTGGAAAGAAGTCCGAGGCTGCTAATCGAAATTCTATGTCAATTGGAAGGAAGTCCGAGACTGCAAATTGAAACTCTGTGTCAGTCGGAAAGAAGTATGAGCCGCCAATTTCAGAGTCATGTGAGTGCTTCAGTTTGATATATCTTCAGTGCAGGGTTGTGTGAATTGTATAAATAGCAGAGATTTATATAGAGATATAAGATAGTAATTTTTGACAGAGACATAACAATGCTTATTACAGTGATATATAGCTTTGATGTGATGGTGAATTGTGACAGTGCCTTTATGACTGAGTTGTATGGCTATACTTTATGCATAGTGATTTTGCAGAGAATAAAATCTCTGTATCAAAGCCCTTGTTCGAATCCCGAAATCAATGAGGTTGACGCAGCTCAAATTATTATGTGAAGGCAGACTTGCTGAGTTGATACTTGAGCCGTAAGTACAGTGCTTTGGAAATCTACTGTAAGAAGGCATATGCATTGAAAGACAAAAGAAGCGGTATGTAAAATTGTTCTTACATGAAAAGTCTGTTAAAGTATGTTGTCTAAGGAAACTGCAGGATAATGGCTGGTCAATGAGTCTGACACATGAGAACATACCTATGATATCTTCAGTAACATATAGCAAATATATGTGACCTCACTATATGACATATGGCAGAGTCTATATGATCTTGATCTGTGGTATCCTCAGTGGCCCATGGATATATATATATATATATATATATATATATATATGATCATGTAGGTTGATATCTTCAGTACTGTATGACAGTATGACAATGACGAAGATGATGTGTATGATAATATTATGGCAACGTTGTAATTAGTAATATGACACCGTCTGGATATATTTCTTGAAGAAGAAGATCAAGATCTTAAGGACTGATAATGGCACCGAATGTGAGTCATATGAGCTCAATGATTTTCTACAGAAGAGTTGGCATTAAGAGGAGACCTCAACCGTATATGCTCCTAAGAAAATGGCTTTTCTGGAAGAAAGAAGAGAGGACCCTCATGGCTCAGAAACACTCTCAAGGATGCCGAGAGTCATATGGCCCCAAAGGGGGACATTCCGTGTAAAGAAAGAAGCCAAACAAATACCAAGGGTACCTAGTAGTCTGATCCTGGATCATTGAAGAAGTTGTAGAGCATCAAGTATGGAAGAATGCTATGCTCGCAGAGTACGAGTCCATTATGAAAAATGATGTCTGGGATGTGATCCCGAGACCAGAGGACAAAGCTGTTGTCACCTTGAAATGGCTATATAAGATCAAGCATGGATTAGATGGGAGTGTTGAAAAGTACAAGGCAAGATTTGTTGCCCAAGGCTTCTCTCTAAAGGAAGGCGTAGACTATGATGATATACTTGCACCTGTGTGGTCCGATATACCACCATCGGATCTATTATTGCCCTTGCTACTACACAAGGATGGAGTCTACATCAAATGGATGTGAAGATCGTTTTTCTGCATGGGTCGATATAGGAAGAGGTGCATGAGGAGCAACCTCTGGGGTTCGAAGTCCAAGATAGAGACTCTCATACATGCAGGTTGAAGAAAGCCCTCTATGGGTTGAAGCAAGCCCCAGGGCTTGGTACGAGAGGACAGAGAGCTACTTGATGAAGGTGGGCTTCACTCGAAGTAATGTTGTTCCGAACCTTTACTTCAAGTTTGATAAATAAAAGCCTCTCATTCTGGTTCTCTATATGGACGACCTCTTCCTGATAGGTGCTGACCCTCTTATTCATCAGTGAAAGAGGGAACTCGCTTCCGAGTTCGAGATGAAGGACCTAGGACTGATGCATTACTTCCTAGCTTGGAGGTCTAGCAGAGACCTGATGAGATTTTCCCCTCTCAAGGAAAATATATTGTGAAGCTGCTAGAAAGATTTGGAATGGTGGACTGTAAGTCTGTGTCAACACCGATGGAGCTCAACTTTAAGAAGTTGAGTGGAAGCACTGCTGGGCCCGTGCTAGCAAATCCTACTGAGTATCGTCAAATCGTAGGGGTCCTGATGTTCTTAGGGAACATCCGTCCGGACGTATGTTGTGCAGTGAACACTTTGAGTCAACACATGGTTGATCTTCATAACTTTCATTGGGTTGGTGCCAAGAAACTCTTGAGATATCTCTGGGGCACGATAGACCATGGGCTGAGATACACTGCTGAGAGTTTGAGACTTCGTGTATATGCTGATGCCAATTGGGCAGGCAATGTGGTGGATCGCAAGAGCACATCTGGATGCTGCTTCGCACTTGGGTCTGCTTCGAGCAGGAAGCAAAAGTCAATAGCTTTGAACACCGCTAAGGCCAAATACATTGCAGCGTGTATGGCTTGTTGTGAAGCCATTTGGTTGCGAAAGCTCTTCAGTGAGTTGTTCGAGCATGTGCTAGATGCCACCGTTATCCTTTGTGATAACTAGAGGGGGATTCGTTTGTCAGAGAATCCCGTGTTCCACGATCGATCCAAGCATGTTGATGTCTGGTACCATTTTATGTGGGATATGGTACAACGAGGTGCCGTAAGGCTCGATCATATAGGAACTGATGAGCAGGTCGTAGATATTCTCACAAAGCCCTTGGGGAAGGTCATGTTCCTAACCTTCCGTGAGAATCTTGAAATTGTGGAACGACCCTATTTGGAGGGTCCTATTGTACGATGAGCTTTGGGAGCTCCAAGGGAGCTTTGGAGATAGCTTCTTGGAGCTATAAGCAACCAAAGGGCTAGGCTTGCGGAACCTTGTTGGTGTGCTTCTGCCCCACTGTGATGATATTGAGTTGGTTTACCTCTCTCTAATTTGTGCCCCATATACATCCTACCCATGGAGTTTCAGACTCATGGGAAGTACTTCCCATTTGGCCAATGAGGTGGGAAATGTGAATAGAGACCATAGCAAGACTGATGGACGCATCGGAGATTGCCATATGCTCGGAGATTGCCATACTCTCTATGTCTAGGATGGCACGTGTCCAACCACTTGATCGGGATCAAGTCTAGTGAGGTTTCGGAGCTCCAACTGACTTCGGGTCAGTTAAACTAACTTCGGGTTAGTATATGACTCTCTTGAGTCCAAGTGAGGTTTCGGAGCTCCAACTGACTTCAGGTCAGTTAAACCAACTTCGGGTTGGTATGTGACTCCTTTGAGTCCTATAGAGGTTTCGGACCTCTGAGCTGACTTCGGGTTAGTTGGGAGTGATGTCTTTGTGACTCACCTTTTGTTTTGAAATAAAGAAGCCAGCGAAGCAAGTTACGGCCGGATGACCCACGATGTTTGGATGGCACTGGTGGATGGAGTTCTCCCTAGTTGAGAGGGAGTGTTAATTTTGGGCAACTAGGTCCAAAATCCATGTTGTGATGCTCAGATGACGATGCCAATATTTTTATTGGATTCCTTTTTTGGAGAGGTGCAAGATCGATCTAAAGATCATCTTGATCGGATGAGCAGAAAATGTATTTTGAATTTATTCCACATGTGCAAGGTCAGCCTGTTTTATCCCACATGCATAAGAGATGTGTCACACACCCCCACAGATGCCTATATATTGGAGAGACTTGGAGTTCATTTTAGACACATATTTTGGTGGAGGCATTCTCTTCTTTCTTGGATGGTGCTGGAGCAGCGTTCTTGATTCTGTGTTTAGGGCTTCTTGGTGCAGCATCTTGGTGGAGCATTCTTGATGAGACATCTTGGGGTTGTGTGACACATTGGGTTGGCTGACCTTATGGAGACTTTGCCGGTTGAAGCCATCCTGCTGACTGCCGCAACGTCACCATTCTTTATCTCTGTTTTGGCTTGTCTTCCGTCGATCTATTGGTATGTTCTATCTGCATCTTACTTTCATTAAGCCCTAAAAGTTTAAAGTATATTTGCATCTAGCATAGAACATCTTCAGAAATTAACATTGTGTCTGCAAAATATCTTAAAATGAATAAAATGGAAATCAATTACTATTTATATTAAGAATTACTTGGTCTTTCTATTACTTAACAAAACACCTATCCCTCACTACAAAGAACCTTGTTCACATTTTGAGTTGCTGTAAATGGCTATTGAAGCAGTTATAATATGACATGCTTGTTATCATATCTAGATGCCCAGATTGGCTAAGCTCCCAAAGAAGTTGCCTTGTTTCCCAATACTTATTTGCTATTGTTTTTATGCAGAGATGCTGCAGCTCTTGCTGAATTTTGGTCATGGCTGGAAACAAAAGTTGTTCATGAGAAAGTGCTTCTTACAGAAGTAGAAGTCGCAGAAAAATTGTTCGAGATTCGGGCTAAGCAAGCTGGTTTTATTGATACAAGCTTTGACACAATAAGTGGTAAAAACAATAGTCGACTAATTCCTGTTGCATGGTTTTCATATACTTTA
The DNA here is from genome assembly GCA_034641835.2 of Pinus albicaulis. Taxonomy (NCBI): domain Eukaryota; kingdom Viridiplantae; phylum Streptophyta; class Pinopsida; order Pinales; family Pinaceae; genus Pinus; species Pinus albicaulis. Next base: position 372,369,304 of record CM076581.1, read on the forward strand.
AACAGTTGATAATACAGAGACTTGAGATTTCTTAATCCTCTATAAATTTCTAGCTAAGGAAGTGGGTTTGTTGATACAAGATTTTACCAAATAAGTAGTTAAAAGTTTATCCAAAAGGATGCTAATTGTATTGTTGTCTTGTAGTTTGACTAGTTGAAAATCAGCATAGATTTGAATTCTCTGACTTGTTTTAATGAGTAGACATTTCTTTTGCATAAATGGATTTCCTTTTTGACTTTTTGAATTTAGAATCATGTTGTAATATTTATAGCTGGTGCAATCTGAACACATGAAATTTCTATTGACTTTCCAACATAAGATCTCAAATTGCTATCCATCACTTTGTTTTTGTTTTTCACAAATTATGTTTCCTTATATCTTGCATTTGCAAAGGACTAGGTTCTGCCTTTGTTCTTGACTTTGATTATTTTATGTTGAGCTGGTGAGACTCATGTCTCAAATAAAAATCTGTCTTTATTAGTTACCCATGTCTGCTCCCATTTCTTCTCCAGGGCTTGGGAGGTCTGTGCTGGGATTTGTCTATATATTGAATGGTTCCAGTGACCTAGAGCATGCTCCAAATTGCCCCCTTTTATAAAATGATGAATATTAAAAGGGCCCATTAGTTCACCTCTGCATAAGTTGAAGAGAGCTGGTGCTACCCAGTTGGGTGGCAGCTCATACTGTATTAACAAGTTTAAACAAGTAGTGGTCTGAAGATTGCATATTTATAATCATGACATTTTCATTTCATCATCTCATGCCCATTAATTGGTTTGTCCTATCAGAAACCAGGTTTATGCAGTATGCAAAGTTATTGTTTATAAAGCCTTTAGACAATAATTTTTAAGCAAATGCTTCATATTTTTCAAAAGCATGTTTCTTTATGCAATCCAAAAATAGTTGCTTTGCTGTTCTGAAATCTAAAGGATGTTCCCAACTTGTTTGTTATTTAGAACTCTTTCAAGTCATTACAATATTCTGAAGTCATCACAACCAGATATTTCCCAATGTGTGATTTCATGGAGTCATGCTAATTGATTTTTTCTTCTTTCCGAATTATCACCTATCACTAAAGTAACAGTTTCCATTTCCAGGCTCAGGAGCAAATGGGGCAATTATTCACTATCGAGCTCAACCTGATACCTGCAGCATTGTAGATGACAAGAATCTCTTCTTGCTAGACAGTGGTGGTCAATATGTTGATGGGACAACAGACATTACTAGGACTGTACACTTTGGAGAGCCTACTTCACGACAGAGGGAATGCTTCACTAGAGTGTTGCAGGTGTGGAGCTTGATCCTATTTAAAGATAGTGGATAAATTAGTTTAGAAAAACAAAGTAAATAATCATCTAGCTGGAAAGCACCTGACTTATCTTTGAAAATGATGATAGCAAAATTTACCAACTTTATATGCAATACCTGTTCCACTCATGTCCATGATACAGATCTGCAAACAGTCCAGAAAAGCAACTGATTCTCAGGAACCTTAAAATGACCACTACATGGATAGAATGGAGTAGAAAATGTTTGAGTGGTCTGATTTATGAGTCTTACACTCATACAAATGTACTATAATATTGTTATATTACATATGCCTGCCGTGTTAGATCTTGTCTTGATTTAATTTTGCAATCTATTTTGTAGATGGCTTTTCCTGGGATTGGAGCACTGTGATATACCTTGCAGTAGTTAGGGGATGCCAAAGGAATTCAAAAGAAAAGGGACAAGCCCTTATTGCCCAAAATGATAGAAATGTTCTGTAATAAATGTGAATGCTGCAAGAATGAATGATATGCGGCCAATAACACTGGCATGTATAATACCTAAGATACACGACAATGCTAAAGGACACAACATTCCATTAATATAATTAGTATAATTAGGTACATTGCATGCCCTTCTTTCTAGGAAGGCTTTGTTCTTGAAGCATGTGAGGAAACAAAATGAAAAGATTGTCGAAGCTTCAAACAATATTGACCTGTTGTAAAAGGATTTATCCATTTGGGTAGACTTTAAGATTTTTGAATGGAACTTATTTTATTATGACTCTATAGAGTCTTATTGGAAGTTTGATCCTTTAGGAACATGCATCTAGTGTCATCTTGGTTGAGGAGAATGATGTTGGGTTGATTGATGAGAGTGACAACATTCACGGTTTGGATTCTGATAGGATTTTATTGAAGAATTCTTCCTCTTGATCTCCATTTTAGGATGCCCTTGAATAACCTTAAGCTGTGTATTTACATCAACATCAGATACTTCTATTGGTTTATCAATGGAAACGTTCATTAGTAGTGAGAATTTGATTTTAAAGTTCAATTGAGTTTCTACATGTTTGTTCATTGGCAATTTGCACTTATGTTTTTGAAACACTGTTTTTTGAACGTTTTAATTGTTTAATTCCCATAAGGATGCTGCAATTTTGATATTTTAAACAAGATATTTTATCTCTGACAATGTCTAATGTTGCAATTCTTTATTGTTTTCAAAGATGATATCTGACGCACTATCTATATATTCTTTGACGAGGTAGCTTTTGTGCATGACTACTATGTGATGACATGCAATGCTATCTTCTTTTTGTGATAAATATTTATTTTCCATGTCCAAAGCAATGGCTGCTGTTGTCGCCCAAATTGTACAGGGACCGCGACAACGCTCAAGACGGGGGTTGTCACTCTGATCCCCACCCACTCCGTTCTAGCTGTCTCCCAACAATAGGCTATAGGGGGTAGTCCCTATGGAATAAAGTGAAGAAAAACAAGTTGGAAACCAACTTGTTCGGGAGACACGGATGAGTGGCCTAGCCACTTGGTTGAAATTAAGCAAGGCTTATTGATCAAATTAGATTTAGAGTATGAGACTAGTGCCTGAATGGAGTCATAAATTCTTGCTTATAGTAAATTGGAACCAAATGACCTATATGATGTGCAAGTCCTAAAACCTATGTGGAATGCAATGATTTTGGTAAATTTTAATTAGATGCCTAGTCTAAGTGCGACCTCTTCCCTAACTATTTTGAGAAACAATCCTCCAAGTAAGTTGTGAAATGGAAGCCAACGGGAAGCAGGAAGACAAGGACAATGAAGTCATGCCAAATACATGAAGGGAGATATAAGAGCCCAAAGGATTCTTACAGAATCCATAAAAGATTCTCTTATCTCCGAGGTATCAAATCTAAAATCATCCAAAAGGAATATATGAGAAATTGGTGGAGCTATTCTCTGTGAGTACTGCAAGAGAAGAAATCTGAGATCAACTGCAGGAACTAGGAGAAGTAATGTCTGACACTGAGATGACTACAGTGGTGCTGAATGCTGTGCCAAAAGAATAGGGAAATTTCACTTCAAGTTTATACGGGAAGAAAGAAGCCACACCATTCCACGATTTATGATCTCTATGTAAAATAGAGGAAACGAAGATTGAGAGCCAAATGTGTTACAGGATCAAGTAAAGGGAATCAAGTCTTTGCAGCCACGTCAAGGAAGAAAAGGAAGATTCTGGAAGTTTAGTCCTCAGAATAGTATGGACAAAGCACGATGCTTTGCATGTGATGAACTTTGGCATTATAAAATAGATTGTCCTAAATCTGAAAGGGACAAGAGAAATAGGGAAGAAGCCCATATCTTAGAAATGAGAGAAAAACTTGAAAGAAATCTAAGAAAGAAGAAGCGAGGGATCTCCTCTATGATTGAGATCATCTTCTCCTTTAAGATATTTCTATTGATTGTAAAATAGTATGATAGGAAGCAATGTGTATTATAGCATCATGATAAAAGCATGGTAGGAGCTTTTCGGGATCTTCTAAAAGGCTCTCTCCTCCATGAATTTTACGTCTCGCCTTACTATGGTCATCCTATTTTCCGGAATATAGATGCGATATGCCTTCGCATTTTCACTATAGCCCACAATATAAACCTTCTTCGCAGTCTGATCCAACTTCTTCCTCTTCTCATTTGGTACGCGACAATACACCATACTGCCAAATATCCTGATATGGCTCACCTCAGGCTTGCTGCCTATGAAGACACTCTCAAGAGTTACCTTCCCCAATGCTCTATGGGGCACCCTATTTTGCACATACACACCTGTATTGCAAGCTTCTTCCCACACAAATTTGGGTGTGTCTTGGTCATATGGCATTGCCCTTGCAGCTTCTATAATGGTCCCGTTCTTCCTTTCTGCAACTCCATTCTTCTCTGGATTGTATGGAGTTGTCCATTATCTGATCGCAACTTCTTGATCTTCTTTCTGGTTGAATTTTCTACCAGCGCCTTAAATTCTTTGAAACGCTCAAAAATTTCATCTTTGGTTTTGAGAAAGTAGATCCAAGTTTTCTTGGAATGGTCATCAATGAAGGTAGAAAAATACTTTGCAACACTAAGAGCAGTCATGGACATTGGACCATAGATGTCTGAGATCAACTCCAATATGCTCTTGGCCCTACTATTGCTTCTTGGAAATGTTGCCTTGGCATACTTCCCTAGTACGCACCCCCTGCAAACCCTATCTCTTCTTCTGCTGAGTTTTGGAGCTCCAATGACAGTCTTCTTGAGAATCTTCAAGGCTCCATGATGTAAATGCCCCATCCTTCTGTGCCATAATTCATTCAGATCCCTTTCGTCGTACTGTCGATTAGTGCCATTGGGGACTCAAGGTGGAGCTTATATAACTTATGGCTCCTTACTCCAATTTGTGTCTTTCTTTTCCAGCTAGGGTGTTTGACATAAACTTTATTTCCAATAAAGTATACGTTATAACTTGTGTTCTGGAGCTGAGACACCGAGAGTAAATTCATCCCCAAACCCGGTACATGCAGAACGTTTGTAGCCCGAATCTTGTTGCCAGTTTCTGTCTGAAATATTATGGTACCTCTTCCAACGGGGGTACACTTGGCCTTGTTCCCATTGTGATCTGAAAATTCATCTGCTCTTCTTGGTAGCTCGAAAAACATTCTCGAACTCCCGTCATATGAGCAGATGCTCCACTGTCAATGTACCAAACTCCTGGAGAGGCCGTACTTAAGACACAAACTAATTCCTCCTCTAGTCTGGATGCCGAAACAAATATGTCATGCTCCCTCTATTTCTCTATCTGTTGTTAGGAACTGTGTCACTGCCGGATAGGCATCCCATTGCAGAACCCCCTTTTCTCTCTTTTGCCTTTTGCTCTGATACCATGTGAAATTTTCACTATGAAAATTATTACTGCAGTAATTGATTTATTTCGGCTACTTATTTGATAAGTTATTTACAGATGCTTCAGTAAATTTTGAAATAAATATAGCTGTAATACTTCACTCTAATCAAAAGCAGAAGGAAAAAAATAACACATATAGCACAATACAAACAACATGAACACAGTGATTTTTGGACAATTGTCCCCTGAAAAACCCAATGTGGGAAAACCAGTGCAATAGATGAGGGTTTTTATTTATCTTTAGTAGTGAAAAGATCATTTACAAAAGTCCTGGCGAGCAAAATAAAATAGCATACACCTGATGTGAATTTTCCGGACAATCCGGAAGAATTCCCGACACACGAGATGACCTCCTGCACCCTCTGCGTCAATCTGCATAGCCCCCTCTGCGCAGTCCCTGCTTGAACTGTGTAATCCTGCATGGAGGGCTAGTGCTGCTACTCAGCGCTGCCTTCCCTACATCCTTCTGCCTTTCTTCTTGTCCTTCCCCGTTGACTTCTCCCTCCTCCTTCTGTCTCTGCAACTCCGCCTCTACAAACTCACCCACTGAAATCAAATTCTCGTGCTTCAGAATCGATTTCCTTCGAGTACTGAGAATGTGCCCGACTTGATTTCCAAATGACATTCAAACCTTCTCTTATAGTCTTCTCGCTGATGAATCAATGACCCAAATTATATCCTTATTCAATGGCTCAGATTAAAAGATGACTTGATCTTCGTTTTCTAGAAGATTCACACTCTGCTTTATTAAAACCCTTTAATTATTTAATTTTCCTAAGTTGAGACTTAGGGATTACATTAAAATAATCAATTATTTTAATAAAGCAAGATCTGAGTGGAATTTCCACAAACGATTTCTTGGTTCTCTGGAATATTGTTGTCCAAGCCTTTCCTCAAAATTTGAGACCTGGAACACTTTCTGATGCTATAAAATCGCCAAATCAAAGAGCAAGGACAAGAACAATCATATGGAGGGTGACTAGGGCAGGAGGTGGGAAAACATAATGCCCACGCATGGAGGATTATGGGAAAAGTAGCATCCAGATGTGCTCTTACGATCCACCACACTACCAACCCAATCGACATCAGTATATCCAAGGAGTGTCATGCTCTCGGCAGTGTATCTCAACCCATTGTTTATTGTGCCACAGAGATATCTCAAGAGTTTCTTGGCACCAACCCAGTGAATGTTATGATCAACCATGTGTTGACTCAAAGTGTTCACTGCACAACATACGTCCAAATGGGTGTTCACTAAGAACATCAGAGACCCTATGAGTTGACGATACTCAGTAGGATTTGCTAACATAGGCCCAGTAGCGCTGCCACTCAACTTCTTATAGTTGAGCTTCATTGGTGTCGACACGGACTTATAGTCCACCATACCAGAAGCTTTACAATGTATTTTCCTTGAGAAAGGAAAATCTCGCCAGGTCTCTGCCAAACCTCCAGGCCTAGGAAGTAATGCATCAGTCCTAGGTCCTTCATCTCGAACTCAGCAACGAGCTCCCTCTTACACTGATGAATGAGAGGGTCAGCGTCTGTCAGGAAGAGGTCGTCCACATACAACACCAGAATGAGAGGCTTCTTTCTATCAACTTTGAAGTAAAGGTTCAGATAAGCATTACTACGAGTGAAGCCTAGCTTCATTAGGTAGCTATCTATTCTCTCGTACCAAGCTCTGGGTGCTTGCTTCAACCCATAGAGGGCTTTCTTCAACCTACAGACATGGGTGTCCCGATCCTGGACTTCGAACCCAGAGGTTGCTCTACATTCACCTCTTCCTTTATCGCACCATGCCAAAAGGCGGTCTTTACATCCATCTGATGAAGATTTCGTCCTTGCATAGCAGCAAGGGAAATAATAGATTATATGTGCAATAATAATCAGTGCCTTCCTAGAGAAGTCTCAAGCAACACATTTTCCCATCAAATCCATGCTTGATCTTATCTCGAGGTGACAACAGCTTAGTTCTTTGGTCTATGAACCATATCCCAGACATCATCCTCGCATCCTTGCAGACTTGATGCTTTACAGCTTGTTCAAATGATCCAGGCTCATATTGTACTCATGGCAGCCAGATACCTCTGGTATTTATATGGCTTCTTGATTTTCTATCGAAATTTCCCCCCTTGAAGCCATATATCTTTGAGCCATGACAGTCTTCTTTCTTTCAGCGAAGATATTAGCTCAAGAGCATATACAATTGTATTCTCCCTCTTAATGCCAGCTTCTCTTGAGAGAGAAGACATCTATTTTAAATGAGGGCATCCCAGACACCAACTCAGAAAGGAGTCTTATTCTCCCACAGTCAAATCCATCCAAGACTTCACAGGATTTTGCTGATCATGGTTCAAGACTCCAACAAAGTGACTGAAGGCTGCAAAAACTTCTCAGTTCACACTTGCAAGTTTATCATTATGCTGATACTGTCACAAGCTTACAACTATTATGAATTTCATAAACATGGGTGTCTATCTATGTGACTGTCATAATGACAGTGACATAGAATCACAGGTTTAGAGCTATCACCTCTGTCATATTGCTGATTGCGGTGTTGCCATAATTTTATCGTAACCATCACTATCTTCTTCATCATTGTCATACTACCATATAGTACTGAAGATTTCAAACTTCATGGTTATACATATTCTGCCATATGTCAAACAGGGAGAATATATCTGCAAGCCTCAGCTTGAGTTAGAAGTACTCATACTTACTTTACAGCAACTACCTATTGTTCTGTGGAGATATTTTGTAGCATCCACACGCAACCCTCTAAGGTTTTATTTGTAGCAACTTACTGCCTTCTAACAGATCTTGATTCCTTCTCTCATGATCCTGCACTTGAGGGCTTCATCTACTACATCTGGTATTGCATTCTGCGTTGCTTCTTATCTTCCAGATCTGCCCAACTATAGTTGAAGGTTGACGGAATCTAGGTCTTCAAATCTTCAGATCTCAAACCTGCAATTTGTTTCTTAAATTGCACAGATCTAGGAACCAATCATACAGTTGTTCCAAACACTGAATCGACCCTTATATGACACCTTGCTTTTACGTAGATTTAGCACAGTCATAAGGGTACTCCTGCTCATCAATGTTTCTGCCCCAACATCCAACAGGATAAATCTAGTCAAGGTACTTTCTAAGGTCACTGCCAATAGGTTAAGTTCAGGTATATGCTGGTTCACAATTATTGTTACTAGTCAATTGTGTCATTATCATGATACTGTCATATGAGGCACTTTACTGCCCCTGCATGTAAAGATCTTAGAGCCTTTGCCAAGTATACCAGAACAATTTCTTAAGAATGTCGGCTTTTACAGGTATAGGACTTGCAAATATTAGTCTTCACTCGAAATCCTGCCTATGCATCACATACTTAGCCTTACTGCATCAGATCTACTCACCTCAAGTCATCAATAAATGTCATACATGTGTCTATGATTATGAACCAATCTGGGCCACTTAGGAATAGAACTTCTCTAGCTTCCTTGCGCATAAGAAACCCTCAATTGGGGCGTTATGGATCTATGTCCAACTTCAGTTTGGACTTGCGGCTGCAATCTACTGTGTTGTTCGTTGAGGAGACTCAGCATCTTCACTTATACAGAAATCCAACCTGCAGACACAGAGATTACCCAAAAACAAACTCTGCCCAAAACTTCAAACTTGGTCATTCAGAATCTGGATATAACTATCTCGATGTGAAGATTAGGAACTGTGCTCATAGCCATAGGAATGAGCTGGAAACATTCGATCTCCTGGGAAAAAAAAACAGTCTTCTATTCGATAACCAGTTCGGTCTCCTTAGGTCCTTTCTGTATTCTGGTGCAACATAGGTTGGAGACATTTTGAAATAGTGAATATGGGTTATAAAACACAGTCAACTCACGGCGTCTTGTTTACGCAAAGCAGATCTGAGATTTCACTGCGACTTCCTTTTATGTACTTCCTCTATTACTATGCATGCCCTTAATTTTCTTCAAGGCTTCAAGAACCGTGCCTTTAATTCGCATCTGTAATGTAAGATAAAAAAAAAAAAACAAACAGCCTTGGACACTAGCCGGGGGAATACGGCCCTTCAAAACATCCCTAGTTGTCCCTTTGTCCAAGCAGAATACCAAACAGACTCCAAACTTACCTCAGAGCTGTGGCAACCTCCAAAGATGAGGCAGGGTTTGCGGCCCACCTGCTACTATTCCTCTATGATATCAACGTACTTGATAAACAGACTCGCTGTCTTCATCAGAATTAGGGCTTCGATTAAGGCAAGGTGAGGTGGCCTTCGAGTGGGCTATTGTTCTGGGCAAGTGGCAGCCCTTAACACCACCACGCTGGCTTGTTTTGGTGAGGCTAGGCCTGCGACCTACCTCAGATTGCTATGGCTCCCTAACAGCCCTGCAAAACAGCCTCTCCATACCTGGCCTCCCTTAATTCTTTGCGGCAAGCTTTAGTGAGGCTTCAAAGGCCAGCGTTATTTTCTTTTAGGGACAGACCACCCATAAAACAACCCTTAAACACCTGTCCAAACTAGGACATCATCCATCTGCATCAAAAACAACTCAAAAAAACCGCCAACCATACATACCTTACATTCCAAAAGGCTGGTGTAAATTGCTGAAGATCTGAACTTTGATTAGGGCTTGTTAGCATGCTGCTACAACCCTCTTTTTATGCCTTCTAGACCTCCCTTTGACTGCGGCTGCCCTTCAACGGGACGCTGCCCCTCCACACTACTCCTTTAGGGAAGTTACAAACCCTTATACATAGAGGCAACCTACAGGTATATAACCAGACCTGCAACAACCTCTTATGAGGGCTACCCAGCCATCTTGAAACAGTCCCATTGGCTGCAGTCTTCTTCCAAGGGACCTCAGCCTCTCTTCCTACACTCGGTCACCCAAAACAGACTTCAAACAACCCTATAAACCCTTCAATGATCTGTCCTTTTGTTGATGTGGCCCCTCATAGATTTCTTAGCCTTCAACGAGCTCTTCTTTGTAAGTGTTGCACTTGTTTCAACACAATTTGGGCTTTGTCTTCACCTCACCTCTGATACCATGTTAATTTGAGAACATGTTCTATGCCATTTCAGATTAGGGCACAAAATACTGAAGCAGATAGAACATATCAATAGATCAATGGAAGACAAGCCAAAACAGAGATAGTGAATGGTGGCATTACGACGATCAACAGGATGCTTCTACCAGCAAAGTCTCCAATAGGTCATTCAGCTAAGTGTGTCACACACAACCCCAAGACAACCCAAACAAAGAATACTCCACAAATACGCAGCACCAAAAAACGCAGCTCCATTGCCATCAAGAGAGAAGAAAATCCTCCACCCATTGTGTGTATAATAAACTCCAAGTCTCTCCAATATATAGGCATCTTTGGGGGTGTGTGACACGTCCTTTAAGACATTTAAGTCTATATTATATTCCAGGCCGACCTAGCACATAAGTGGAATAAATTCGAAGTACATGTTCTGCTCATCCGATCGAGATGATCTTTAGATCAATCTTACACCTCTCCGAAGGAGGAATCCAATAAAAATATTGGGATCGTCATCTGAGCAGCACAACTCGGAGTTTGGACCTAGTTGTCCAAATTTAACACCTTATCAATAATGTCGTGCTTTATGGCCAACACAGGGTCATGATTAGAAGGAATGGGAGACTGATGAGATGGAGAAACATAAGTAAGTTGCCCACGATGATCACACTTGGAGGGATGGAGGGTTCCTCATTATTGGTGATAATGTAAGAAGGGTTGAGCAAAGGGTCCACATGATGGGAGGAGTCCCGGTGTGAAAGGAATCACAAGAATATATGGATCAATGATAAGATATGGGGTGATTCCTAAGGCGTATTCCAAGAGAGAGTCAATTGAATTACTTGTTTGCTTGAAAAGCATTGTGATAGGCTCTCTAAGAAGGGCTAAGAGGACACTTGAGCCTAGGTTTAGGGGATATTCTTTGACAATGGCCTTCCTAGACTTAAGGATCCTTATGGAAAAATGGATTCTATGTAGTCCTTGTGGAATTTTAGTTGTAGTGTTGTGGGATCGCAGAGAACCCAAGTGGACCCTAACTAGGTCAAGGGTAGGGAATTGATCAACCAAGGAGGGGCTTGACCTAATTAGGGAAGAGAATATGATCAATGGACTAATTTTCTTTTGAGGGTTGAATACAATGATCCAAATGAGGACACTAACCAAAATCAACCTAGGGCAAGAAATGGTCTTGTGGCTAAGGCTTGCTATATCTCGGCATTCGATCATTCGGAATTGCTTGAAATTTGGAGGACCTCTAGAGATAACCCCAACGCAGTAGTGGACCAAAATTCAAGGGTCTTGAATGGCTATATTGAATTTCACTTGATGCCCTAGGTGAGCCTCTAGGGTTACCTAGAATTTGGAAAAGTGAAGAAAAAAGAGGTAAATTTGACCACCAAAGGGATACAAGGATCAGTGCCTTATTGCTTGGGCTTAATGGAGTCAAAATACACATATGTCGAGAATTTTTCCTGAGCTAAGGAGCCCTAATTGATCTCTGCTAGCCTCTCTAAGGGAAACAACTAGGTCAATAGGGATTTATGCTTCAAATTTATGAAAGAGACAGTTTGAAGGTCTTCATCTAAGAGGTGCCTCTAGGAACATTCACCCAATCCCTCAAAGATTAACGCATGCATTTAATCACTTATTCAAGGTCCGAGAAGCATTTCACATTACATTAACCCATACAAGAACAAGGATAATAAGATACATGCATTTAATGAGTTGTAGTCCAGTTTCAAAGGGAGACAATTGCAGAACTAGTTGCAGTGACACAAGCAGTGTGAATTGCCCAGTTGCAGCATGCAGGTGTAGTTCCAGCTAGGAGATTCCCAGTGCAGAGCTACGTGGTCCAGTTTCCAGCACATGAGGACAGTGCAAGTTGCCAGGAGGGAGAAGAGAGATTTCCCATAGGGAGATCGAAACTTAGAGGGAATCTAGTTTCAGAGGGATTAGTCCTATGGAAGCTAGTACTTCAGGATCTAACAAGACCAGACTCATTATTGCAGTAGTTGCAGTAGTTGTGCAGAAGCATCAATAGAGCAATAGCAACAATAATATGAGTAGGTCAGAATTCACCATGATTGCCCATATACCTCCAGGAGGGAGGTGGTGTGATTTGGAGTTGTAGACCCAAAGAGCTACAGTATGGGCAAGATCCTTGAGGAGTCCACTTCTTGGATCAATACCTTGCTACGTGAGCCCAAATCAAATGTAGTAGGATGGACGAGTGCCAGTTGGTGCAGAGGAGTGCATAAGTGGCAGTGCAGTGGTTAGCAGCACTAGAGTCCGAGCAGTGCAAAGAAGAGTTGGCAGCAGTGTAGGAAGGCACAATGCATAAGTTAGCAGCTACGTAACAACTTCAAAGGGACAGAGCAGAGGTTAACAACAGTCAAATCTTCAGTACTGAGATGCATCATGCTGAACACTTGTTCAATTTTGGATGTTTTTCTGTTGCAGTGCAGTGGCAGTGCCAGCAGCAACACAAATTCATAATTTGAGAAGGAATTGCAGTACGGATGTAGTGTTGACAATGGCAGGGTCAGCTGCAGTACAGATGCAACATTTACGCAGATTTGGCGGGCAACAATGTCAGACATCAGCAACACAAAGGGAGATGTTGCAGAATCAGAGCAATACTCAGCAGGGTGTATTGCTAGAGCACATTCCTCGCTAAGAGGGAGTGTTGATTTGGGTGGCATCGGATGTGCTCTAAGTTTGAAAATTGGCAGGGAGGCTTAAGCACATGTATTCCAGAGAACTCATAAATCATTTGTGAAAATTCCACTCAGAATATGTTTTATTAAAATAATTAATTATTTTTAAATAGACCCTAAGTCTAAACCTAGGAAAATAAAATAATTAAAGGGTATTAATAAAACAGAGTGTGAATGTTCTAGAAAAGGTGGAGATCAAGTCAAAAGTTAATCTCGGTCGTTGATTAGAGATTTAATCTCGACCGTTGAAGTTTCAACTAGAAGATTATAAGGACTTGATGTTGATTTATGGCAGCTCTAGCCTTGTAACTTTGTATATAGCTAGGACACATGTATTCCATAAAACCCAGAAATAGTTTTGGAAAATTCCACTTAGAGATGGTTTAATTAAAATAATTAATCGTTTTTTAATGTTTTCCTAAGTCTAAACTTAGGGAAACTGATCAATTAAAGGGTATTAATTAAACTAAGTGTGAATCTTCTAGATAAAGTCATGGATCACCTCCAAGTTAATCTTAGCCCTTGATTATGTTTTAATCTTGGCTGTTGAAGATTCAACACAAGAATATAAGGAGGAGGGTGAGGGGCCTATGGAAAACACATTGAGACACTTGAGCCATTGAGCATTTTCGAATTTGTGTAAGGAGACACAACTTTTGTTCAGAATCTAATTACTAGGGCAGGGTTTGCTAAGTGATTTTGATTCAGTGATTAGATTCACAGAGGGGCAGAAGCAGAACTAGCTAGGAGGACCAGGAGTGCATTTTAGAGAGAGGCAGTAGTGATGCAGAGAGAGACAGTGCAGTTTTCTGAAGAGGTGACGTAGTCCTCGTAGGAAATCACGCAGAAGCAACGCAGTGTCTCTTGGAGTCAGTCCGGAGATAGCTAGAGGTTGGGGTTTCTGAGCCAGGAAGGCCAAAATCCAGTCTTAGATAAGCTAGATCAGCAACAGAGGAAGGTGACACAATTCCTCAAAGCTTGCCCACGCAGGCTTACGCAGTTCCAACGTAAGCAATCATGTAGAGGCAGTGAGGGCTTCACCAACGCTGTTAGATCAACCGGAGGCTTGTAGAGTGAGGTATATCTCACATTTTTCACCAGATTGTCTAGATTTCTCTAAAGGGTTTGCCAGATGTTGGCACCCTAGTTGTACTCAAGATTCTACTGCTTAATAATACAAACCCTCGGATCTGTTGCATCGGTTTTCCCGAGTTGGGTTTTTCTGGGGACTTAGTCCAAAAATAACTGTCAAATGTGGATGTTTTTCATTGTATTTTGTTCAGATTGTTTCATCACTTAGATTTATTCCGCAACATTATTTGTGTAGACTGCTTCAGAAATTACTTTGATATTTCACTGTAATGAAATAATTATGAAACATAATAGAAGAAGTAATTCAGATTTGTTGCAGTAGCAATCCAGATCAAGGATTTCTCACACTTGAAGGTTCAGTTGCAAAACACACCGAGAGAGCCAGAGGATCAAAAGATCGAAATTCTTTAGTGAGTAGTGCTCATGGAGAAGATCGATTGGGAGGATTCTCGCAGAGAGGGGTAGAGATAATGTTCGGTTGGAGTTTTTCCTGAGTCAGAGAATATGCAACAAAGAAGACATAGAGCAGTACCAGCAGAGGCAGCGTAGCAGCTATGCAGAGCTAGTAGAGGAAGTCTGTGATTCAGCTGAGGATCAGTCAGATCCAGTGCCGGAAACCAGGTGTGTGAGACCAGAAGGGGCTAGAGGGTCATATCCAGCCAGCAGACGAAGCGGCACACAAAAGCCACGTGGTCCCCACGCAGAGTGATGCAAAGACTACGTAGTGATTGCACAAAGACTGCACAGACACAGTGGAGCACTTGCCAGTCTAGGGTTTTGGCCATTTTGGGCTTCTAGTGTTAATGTGAGGTTCTTCTCACTACCTATTTTTTAGTTAGATTCTCTGTGAGGATAGCCAACAAGGCATCCAATTTGTGTTCAAAAAATTACTGCATAATATATAAACCCTTAGCTGCTGCACCGATTTTCCCGCATTGGGTTTTTCTGGGGACCTGATCCAAAAACAAATGTGTCACTTGTGTCTATGATTCTCTATTGCTCAGATCTTGTTTCTACACTTTTTTTTCTTCCGTAGTTTTATTTGTGAAGGCTGTAGTGTATGAATTTCAATATTTGTTTTTAGAAGATAGTAAATAATTTGTTAAGTAAATAACAAATAGAAGACTTTCCATCAATTGTTGCAGTAGGATTTCGGGTAGTACGAATTATCACATGGTATCAGAGCTTGTGTAGCTCAGTGTAGGAAAAGCAAGAGAGCAGATCCAACAAATCCAATGTCATAGCAGAAGTTCGGGATCAAGGAGCTGCGAAGGCAGCAGATCGATTCCCCAGTTAGTGCGTAGTCCAAGACAGGAGCGCTAAAACTAGCAAGGAAAATCTCTCTCTGAGTGAGTCAACAGAGAGGAAATATTTATCCATATTGCAGTTTGGCAAAGGCAGAGGGAGTAGCGCAACAGATAAACACATATCAGTAGCTAGAGGGATGCAGTTTTCTGCCTAGCACTGATTGCTGATGCAGAAAGCGTCAGAAGAGAGATTTGGAGACACTTTGAGTTAATTTTCTTCCTTAGCGAATTCCTAGCCGGGGAATTCTAATTCTTGATAGCCGAGCAGTAGTATTGTGTTAGGTCCCTATATTACTAGTGTAGTCCCTTATTGTTGTTAGCGTAGCCCCCTTATTATTATTGTTGTACCCCTGTAACCCCCATATTGTTATTATTGTGCCCTTACATTATTATTGTTTGGTCGGCTAGGATTATTTTGTGACCTCCTGGACTCCTATATATAGAAAGGAGGTTTTGTCATTTGTATCATCTAAGAATTGGTCATTTATGTAATGTAAAGGAGGTTGCCCCCTCGAAGTGGCTTATTTCTAAGGTGTTGATCTCTCTTTTTTTTCTATTTTTGGAGCTAGTTTCATAACATTTGATATCAGAGCTTTGGATTCTAGGGTTTCGCTGCTCCAAGCAGGAAATCGTGGCATTTTCGCTATAACTATTTTTCTACGAAGGTTCAGAAGCTGAAATTTTTATCACGGAAGCCTAAATCCCGAGGAACTTCGTGTAAAATTTCAGATCTTGGTTTGCAATATTTTCGGAGATATGAGCTGTGGAAGTTAGGTTTTTTGCAGGTTTCTGAATTTCATCTAAAAGAGGTGACCTTGGGAAAATCATCATAACTCTCTCTCTGAGCATCAGATTGGAATTCTATCAACAGTGGTTGAAAGTACACAAACTGTAGTTTCCTGTGTACCAATTTCAGAGCTGAAGGAGAAAACAGTGACACATGGCACGTCGTACAAGTTTGCTCTACTAAACTTGTCCATAATTAGGTCATTGTGGGAGATTGGGCATAACTCTGCCTTGAGCCATCCAAATCAGGTCAGACCTATGCAATTCGAAAGAAGATTCAGAGGGCTACTATAGGACCAAATTTCATATATTGGAGATCCGAAATCACAGACAGTTTCAATATCGAGCTCCTCAAAAGCAAGAAAAAGGTGTGTATTTTTTTTCAAATTGCATAAGTCTTGTTTGGAAAATCAGTTTGAAGTGATTCCAAGGGCATATTGAAGCATAGATATCACTGTTGGGTTCTAAAATCCCCCCTAAAAAGAATTCAGCACCCATTAAGCCGTCAGAATACTCTACTATGACTCATGAAGAGGAAAAAGTGCAACATGATATATCAAAATTTCAATAGCAAGTGCACCAAATTTCGCTCTCGCAAAGAGCATCAAAAAATGAAATGGAAGTTTTGAAGAAAGGCGTGGAAGCTAAGTTGGATGGTTTGAAGAAAGGCATGAATGGCATGGATGCTAAGATGTATGGCATCGAAGCTAAGATGTATGACATCGACAAAAAAATGAATGACAACATGGAAGACATGAAGAATGATCTAAAAGCAGACATGGAAGGTTTGAAGGAAGGTTTGACAAAGTTGATACAAGAAATGATTCCTAATGGAGAAAAGATAGTAGAGGAAACTCATGATGAGAACCAAATAAATGTTAAAACTTAATCGTGATTTCATAAACTCTAATGTTAGATGGAAGACCCACCATATTCCAAAGATGGATATGAGGAAGTTTGATGGCAAGGATCTTGTAACATGGATATTACAGATGAAGCAATATTTTGATCTCCATAATGTGCAAAACACACAAAAGGTACACATTGCAACTTTACATTTAGAACAAAATGCATTTGTATGGTATTGATGGCTTTGCTCTTGTAAAAAAATTGTCACTTGTTCAATTTTTATAGAGGAAATGATAGCACATTATGAGTATACAAAGAGCAACACCTTCTTTAGCCAATTGATAAATCTCAAACAAAAGGGTTCAATGGTGGAGCACATTGAGGACTTCAAAAAATTGAATATAAGGGTAGCTGATATTCCAGAGGAACACAGGATTGATGTCTTCATAGGGACTTTAAAGGATAACATCCAACACGAGGTTCACCTTTGGGAACCTGATTCATTGGAGAAGGCATTCAGGTTGGCAAGAAAAATTGAATGTAAAATTATGGCGACAAGGAAGCCTGCCACTCACATCTATAAAGATGGAAGTGTTGTTACTCCTAGACTTCCACAACCTACAAGGTTGACATCACAACAATTGGAAGAAAAAAAAGCAAAGGGGCTTTGCTACAGTTGTGAAAGCAAATACACTAAAGGTCATAAGTGTGTTGAGAAGAAATTGTTTTACATAGATTGTGAAGAGGAGGAAGAAAATGAACAAGAAACTTCAAAAGAAGAGGATATAGACCAGGAACCAACCCTAGAGAAAGAAGAAATGAGTCCGACCATATCTTGTAATGCATTAGCAGGAATTACCACTCCTAAAACTCTCAAGAAAGGACATATCAAGAAGAAAAAGGTAATGGTGTTGATTGACTCGTGTAGTACCCATAATTTTATTCACTGTAAGGTAGCCAAGGAATTGAATTGCTTCCTATACCCAACACTAGAATGTCAAGTGATGGTTGCAAATGGAGGAACTGTAAATTGCTCTGGAAAATGCCATAATATCAAGCTAACCATGGAGGAATATGTATTGAATAATCCAATGCTTTCCATTCCAATGGGAGGTGCTGATGTTGTATTAGGAGTACAATGCTTACAATCTTTAGGGACGGTAGCTTTTAATTTTCAAGAACTTTTCTTGAATTTTTTTCGGAAGGAAAGGAAGTTGAATTACGGGGTATCGCAGGGAAGCCGGGAAAGATAATAAGCTCTAATATCATGACAAAGCATCTGAAAAAAGAACAATGAGGCATAATTGCACATTTATGCTCACTAGAAGTTCCAACATCAAAATTGTCTATTTCTCCATATCTCCAAAAAGTCTTGGACAATCATTCCAAGGTGTTTGAAACTCCCAAAGGACTCCTACCTATTCATGATCATGATCATGCTATTCATTTTGTTCTAGGAAGTGTTCCTCCAAACATCCGGCCTTACAAATATCCTTATGTCCTAAAGAGCGAAATTAAACGTATGATTGCAGAAATGTTAGAGGCTAGTATAATTCAACCGAGCCAAAGTTCTTTCTCTACTCCAGTAGTATTGGTGCACAAGAAGGATGGATCATGGTGCTTGTGCCCGGATTATAGGGAGCTCAATAAGCTCACTATTAAAGATAAATTTCCCATTCCTGTGATTGATGAATTATTGGATGAATTACATGGAGCAATTTATTTTACCAAGTTTGATCTCGTTCAGGATATCATCAAATTAGAATGAAGACTGAAGATATTCTGAAAACAACATTTTGAACTCATGAGGGTCATTATGAATTTTTGGTCATGCCTTTTGGCCTTACCAATGCACCTTCTACATTTCAAGGGTTGATGAATTCCATTTTCAAACCCTTCCTTAGAAAATTTGTGCTAGTATTTTTGGATGATATACTAATCTACAACAGGTCTTGGAAGGATCATGTTGAACATGTTGACAAGGTGCTCAAACTATTGCAGGAGAAACAATTATATGCAAAAACATCCAAATTTTTCTTTGGAGTACAAGAGGTGGAATATCTGGGTCATATTGTATCTCACGAGGGTGTAAAGGTAGACCCTAACAAAATTAAAGCCATTAAGGAATGGAAAGTCCCCACAACCATAAAGCAGTTGCGAGGATTTCTCGGGTTAACAGGGTATTATCGCAAGTTTGTTAAGAATTATGGGAGAATAGCAGCACCTCTAGCAACATTATTGAAGAAAGATGCATTTTCATGGACTCCTGAAGCAACTAAGGCCTTTGAACGTCTTAAAGAGGCAATGTGCCTAGCACCGGTCTTAGCTACACCAGACTTCACAAAAACCTTTATTGTGGAATGTGATGCCTCAGGAAATGGAATTGGTGCAGTTTTAATGCAGGAAGGAAGACCCATTGCTTTTGAAAGTCGCCCAATCAAAGGAAAGTATTTACAGAAACCTATTTATGAGAAGGAAATGTTAGCAATACTGCATGCACTAAAGAAATGGAGAACTTACCTAATGGGAAGACACTTCAAGGTAAAAACTGATCATGATAGTTTTAAACACTTTTTGGAACAAAGACTATCTTCAGAAGAGAAGCAAAAATGGGCCACAAAGATGTTGGGTTATGACTTTGAAATAATCTACAAAAAAGGAAAGCTTAATGTTGTTGCAGATGCACTCTCAAGAAAGAATGAATAGGTGGAAGCATTGCTTTGTTCCATTTCTATTATCCAACCAGATTGGATAACCGAAGCAAGAGATGAATGGAAGAAGGACAAAGATGTATGGACACTCATTCAAAAGTTGTAGCAAGATCCTATTACATCTGATACATTTAGTTGGAAAAATGATTCCTTATGGTACAAAGATCGCTTATATCTTTGTAAGAATTCCCAACTAAAACAAAAGATTCTTCTGGAATTGCACACTTCTCCTTTAGGAGGACACTCAGGATTTTTAAAAACTTACCACAGGGTGAAGAAAGATTTTTTTGGGATGGCCTTAAATCTGATATTCAAAAGTTTGTGGCGGAATGTTTGGTTTGCCAGCAGAATAAAGTTGAGACAATTAAGACCCCGGGACTTCTACAACCTTTATCCATCCCAAGTCAACGTTGGGAGGAGATTTCAATGGATTTTATCACAGGTTTACCTAAGTCCGAAGGAAAGAGTGTCATCATGGTGGTAGTTGATAGACTTACCAAGTATGCACACTTTGTGCATTATCTCATCCATTTAAAGCAAGTACAGTTGCTACTACATTTATGGACAGAATTCAAAAACTACATGGAAGCCCAAGGGTTATTGTGAGCGTCAGAGATCCCATTTTTACTGGAAATTTTTGGACGGAGTTATTTTCTTGTTTGGGTACTCAATTAGCTCATAGCTCATCTTATCATCCTCAATCTGATGGTCAAACTGAGATAGTAAATAAATTTTTAGAAGGATATCTTCGTTGTTTTGTATTTGATAAACAAACACAATGGGTCAAGTGGTTACCTCTAGTTGAATGGTGGTATAACACTTCCTTCCATACTGATGATCCCATTTATGGCACTTTATGGATATCATCCTCTGTCCATCACATCATCTTTAAGAGAAAATTCTAAGGTTCAAGCAGTGGAAGATCACATCGAGCATCAACAACAAGATCTCCAACTCTTAAAGGATAACATAAATTTGGCACAAAATCGAATGAAACAACAGGCAAATCAACATCGCAGCGAGAGAAGTTTTGATGTAGGAGACTGTGTATTTTTATGACTACAACTGTACAAGCAAATGTCCCTCAAGCAAGCTAAGAAGGATAATAAATTATCACCAAAGTATTATGGTCCTTACAAGGTGTTGCAAAAGATTAGTACTATGACATACAAATTGGAGCTTCCTCTTCTTCTCGAGTGCATCCGGTTTTCCATGTTTCATGCTTAAAGAAGGCTATAGGTGACAAACTTCTAGTTCAAACAATATTGCCAGAACTTGATGAGGAAGAAAAATCATATTGGAACCTGAAGCAGTCACGGAAACAAGAACTCGACAGCTACGAAATCGATCAATTTCAGAGTATCTCATCAAGTGGAAGAACTTACCCGCTGAAGATTCTACATGGGAGGATAAGATTTTATACAGAAGCATCCAAAGCTACTCAAGCATTGAGGACAACACTTTTTTGAAGGAGAGGAGCATGTTAGGTCCCTATATTACTAGTGTAGTCTCGTATTGTTGTTAGTGTAGCCCCCTTATTGTTATTGTTGTACCCCTGTAACCCCCATTTTGTTATTATCAATGTTCCACCAAGTCCCATGGAGGTGGGAGCAAGGGGGTGAGGGAGCGCAAGAGCAGCCTATGCAAAAGCTCCCTACCAATTTTCAAGAAACGTGGGGGGACGTCGGGGTCATAAAAATTATAAAATATAAAATTATATGCTATATCATTGAAAATTTAATATTTGTAATAACTGTATTTTTGCAAGGAATGTATATACAACCATCATACACTTACATCATGAAAGATAAATCATAAATGATAAAATAATAAATCGATGAATGATGAATCATATAACTGAAACTTCTTATAATGAATGATAAGTTTGTATATGTTATACATGTAAGATTATATATGATTAAGTTACAAACTTACATATAACATATGAATGATGAATGATATAAGTCATTGTTGAGATTGTTGAGCTGAGCGACGGCATCGGGCTGAGACTCAGTGCTGAGTGAGGGCGTCGGCGGCAAATAATGAAACCATAAGCTAAAACAATGAAACAAACTTTTAACACAAATAAAATTTTAACCTAAAAAAAGTCGTTTATTTTTTTATTTTTTTCATTTAAAAAAATAGTTTTTTTCCAATTTCGGGCCCCTCACACCCCTTCGACCCCTAAATTTGAGGAAACGTGCCCCCTAACGCCCCCCTTCGTTTCCAGATTTTTGGGGGCGTGGGGAAACACCCCCTAGAAGTCCCCAAGACCCCGAAGTGCGAGGGGGCGAGGAATCTAGATTCTAGACCTTTAGGCGGGGGGGCGAGACCCCATGTAACACTAGTTATTATTGTGCCCTTACATTATTATTGTTAGGTCGGCTAGGATTATATTGTGACCCCATGGACTCCTATATATAGAAAGAAGGCTTTGTCATTTGTATCATCCAAGAATTGTTCATTTATGTAATGTAAAGGACGTTTCCCCCTCGAAGAGGCTTATTTCTAACGCGTTGATCTCTCTTTTCTTCTATTTTTGGAGCTGGTTTCATAACATATTGTGTGGCAGATCTACTATCTCCAGCAGGGAGTGCGTAGGCCAGGCCAACAGCTGCGTAGAGGAGAGAGAGGGGGCCATTTGACATATTTGTAGAGGTGGCCTTAGATGGGTAGGATCCATGGAAGAGCAGCATATTAGATCCAGCTTCCGCAGATTTATCACATGGATCAATATCCTTGCTACAGGAGCCCAGGAGAATCAGTAGCAGGAGGATCACAGTCAGCAGGAGAAATCAGTCATTTAGATGACAATTGCATAGATAGTTGTAGTCCAATTTCAGAGGGAGACAGTTGCAAAACTAGTTGTAGTGACACAGGCTGTGTGAATTGCCCAGTTGCAGCATGCAGGTGCAGTTCCAGCTAGTAGATTCCTAGTGCAGAGCTACGCAGTCCTGTTTCCAGCACAGGAGGACAGTACGAGTTTCCAGGAGGGAGCAGAGAGATTTCCCATAGGGAGATCGAAACTCAGAGGGAGTCTAGTTTCAGAGGGATTAGTCCTATGGAAGCTAGTACTTCAGGATCTGAGGAGACCAGACTCATTGTTGCAGTAGTTGCAACAACTGTGCAGAAGCATCAGCAGTAATATGAGTAGGATAGAATTCACAATGATTTCCCATATACCTCCAGGAGGGAGGTGGGGTGATTTGGATCTGTAGACCCAAAGAGCTACAATATCGGCAGGATCCTTGACGAGTCCACCTCTCGGATCAATACCTTTGAATGGAAGCCCAAATCAGATGTAGCAAGATGGACGAGTGCCAGTTGGTGCAAAGGAGTGCAGAAGTGGCAGTGCAATGGTTAGCAGCGCTAGAGTATGAGCAACGTAGAGCAGAGTTGTAATATCCAAAATGGGAAAATAACAGTAATAACAAGCTAAAATATGTTAAGGACCAACGGAGCCATATCAAAACAAAACACCAACGGAGCCATAAGTACTGCTGAGCCATTTTATTAATTTGCTAGAAATGAATACAATGGAGGTGCTGGAATGAAGGCACCTGGGTTTGCTTCAGAGCAAGCTAGAGAAGCCCTTTGAATCAATGCTGAAATCCCCCACTGATGGTACGTTGTATGGCTATAGCTCTGCGCTGCAATCTGCCAGAAATGTTGTTGCTCTTAAAGAACTGCCGCTAGGGCTTGCTACACTGCTCAGAAAATTCCGGGACTTTAACCTCGGACTCTACAAAAACCCACAAAACCCCCGACCGTTGAAGTTTCAACTATAAGATTATAAGGACTTGAAGGGTCATTTGGAAAACACACCGAGAGAGTCAGAGGATCAAGAGATCAGATTTCTGAACTGAGCACTGCTTAGAGGAAAGATCGATTGAGAGATACTTTGCAAAGGGGCAACAATTCCAGTTGGAATAATTCCTGATTCAGAGATTGCATAACAGAGGAGGCAGTAGAAGCCACATAGGCAACACAGAGCCAAATGACGCAGAGGCTATGCAAGCACTGCACAGAGTCAAAGAGGGATTATGTTCTTGGCTGAGGAGATAGTGTTGGGTCAGTGCTAGTTCTCGAAGAGAGTTTTTGAAGGCCAGAGGGCCCTAGTTTCCAGCCAAAAGAGAGACTAACGCAGAGACAAAGAACAACTATAGTTGTGATGTAGAGACTGCGTAGGGTGATGCAATCACTGCGCAAAGGTAGCGCAAAGAAGCTTTTTTTGGGTGCAGTTCAGTGTCAGGTTCCATGGAGGAGTGAGGTTTGTCTCACAAGATTTTAATTGTCAGTTTCTCTGCATGATTTGACAAATTCATCAATCATAGATTTGTACTCATAATTTACTGCATAATATATAAACCCTCAGTTGCTGCACTAGTTTTCCCGCATTGGGTTTTTCCGGGGACATTAGTCCAAAAATAACGGTGTTAGATGTGTCTATGATTTTATATTACTCGGATGTTATTTCCGCACTTGTTTTTCTTTCGTAGTTTTATTTGTGAAGGCTGTAGTGTATGGATTTCGATATTTGCTTGTAGAACACAGTAAATAATTGATTTAGTAAATAACAATTAGAAGACTTTTCATCAGTTACTCTAGTAGTATTCCGGGAAGCACATATTTTCACAGGCTTTAGCATGTACACGTGTCTCCAAGCTTAATAAAGAGGTTAGCGAAGGACCCTGTTGTCGTTCAGATTGTCCAAGCACCGCGACAACGGCTCAGATCAAGGGTTGTCACCTTTATCCCCAATCTCTCTATTTGAGTCGTCTCCTTACAAGCTAAGGGAGGTAGACCCTATTAGAAATGAAGAGGAAAAATCCAGGAGACATAGCTAAAACACCAAATACTTGATAAAATTAACGGGATTCCACAGATCTAAATTAGATTTCACGTTTAAGACCAGTGCCTTATGGAGTTAAACAAGATCCCGTTATGCAAATTACAAACAAGCAAATGACGATTAACTGCTGCATATTAAACATGATTGATCACAATGATATTTAATTGAAAACGCCACAACCATGAATAACTTGAACTTACAATAATATGAGAATGCCAGATATTTAAGATGTTCCAATTAATTTCGATCTAGACAAATCAAAGAATTTATATAGTCATATTTAGGATAAAATTTCAAAAGCCCATTTGACTATAAAAGATATTTTTTGAGAATTTTTATAAATTTTTTTATTTTTTATTTTTCTTAATCTAAACAAAAAAAAAATTCTACAAAGCTATGAAAATTAAACTAAAGTCCTAAAAATTTAAAGTAAAAAAAAACAATTTTTTTATTTTTTATTTTTTATATGACTTTTTCTAAATCTAAAAAATAAATTTAAAAAAACCTAAATTCTAAAACAAATTAAACCAAAATCTATGAAATAAATCTAAAACAAAATAAAGTCAAAACTCTTTAAAAAAAAAAAAAAACTAAAAACTACGTTAAATTTAAAACTAGAGTCTAAAAGAACTAAAAATAAAAAAAAACTTAAAGTTAAAACAAAAAAATTAAAACTAAAAGAAATCGAATTAAATTTAAAAAAAAAGAACTAAACTAACGCTATCATAAACTAAACGAAATAAATGAAAGAAGTTAAATTCAACACTATATTACAAATCTAAAAATTTAAACAACTAAACACTATCTAAATCGAAAAGACAAGTTAACGCATAAACATGGGTTTTGATTTTTTAAATGTGCGTTTTGTGTGTTGTTTTGTGTTTGCGTTGCAGGTCGATGGATGGGAGGACAACGGTTGGCAGAGGATAGGCTTGGACGCGGTTCGACATACATGAAGGAGGAAGGGATCGGACAGGTAGGACGGCTAATAGGAAAGATGCTGGTCGACGACAGAGAAAATAGAATTTTGCGGGCTTGTGAAAGCGTGAAGATTTGGACGGCAGACAGGAAAGGAGAATGGAGCTCGACAGGAAGATAGGCAGCCGATGCAATAGATGCTACGTTTATTGCTTTGTAGGTGGTCGAGGAAAAGGCAGAGGATGGCAAGGAAATAAGGGAGTCGATGGCAAATGGATAGAGGGAATTATGCAGCGTGAGAATAACACAGAGATTGATGGCAGCGTTGAAGGAAGAAATGAACCCAGTCCAGCAACTTCAAATTGTTCCAAAATACAGCTTTTCAAAGTTTTTTGAATCAATAATGTCCAGATTTGCCCACAGTGGGGATTTGAGGCCAGATCTGGTGCTTGGAGGCTGGATCTGCCTCGGATCTTTAAAAAAAAATTTGATTTAAACCCACAACCTGCAAGAAAACAATCGAATCTGAGGATATACACACCAACAAAATGATTAAACCCTTACAATCTTACAACAAATATACAAATTTACAAACTAATTTACAGATCTGAGGCCCTCATGGCTAGATTTGAACCCTTTTAGCACAATTTTAGAAAATGAAATTGAAAGAGAGGCACCTAGGAGATCTTGCGAAACCACCAATTTCATAAGATAGACTTGGAATTTAACAAATAATGAGCTTTTCAGATTTATGTCATTTGAGAGTCAGCTGGTCCAATCGAAGACTTCCCCAGACGCTCAAATCTTAAAAAAATTTCCCCTGCACACTTAGATCTGAACCTTAGATCGATAGAGATTTAAGAAAATAACATAAGATCCTTTAGAAAAATCAAAATGTCATTTTATGAATCCAGAAAATTGCACAAGATACTTGTATGCAGATTAATCCATGAAAGCCATTAACCATAAAATGCAAAAACAAAGTTGCAGAGTTTAGAGACAATTCACCACATAGATCTGAGAAGGAACATCAAAATTTGTAACCCCAAAGTCTTTATGGTTTATTCCTCAAAAATTTACAAGAGCTTCTAAGAACAAGTGCACGATCCTCAGATTGGATGATTCAAGACTGACAAAGACCTCTAAATTTATAGGACAAAATCTCCAACGGCTAGTTTGGATGATCCTTGTCAAAATAATTTCAACTGTCCAAAAGATTTAATCATCTTTTAATCAAGAGCGTTGAAATTAAAATTTTGGGGAAAAAACGAATTTTGATTTAATTCAATTTTAATTAACTCAAAATATTATTTTTGAGTTAATTACCCCAAAATTTTGACTTTGACTTAACCACCAAGGCCCAAAGGTCCAAAATTTCTTAAATTTCTCAATATTCCCTTAGCTTGGGGCTTTCAAAATCATTTTCCAAGGACCCACAAATTTTGCCTTTAAAGTTTTAATCCTAACTTAGGACCGTAAATTAATTAAATTTCTGGTTTAAGATTTTTTTAAATTAATTGACCAGAAATTTAATTAATTGACTGAGAGGGGATTTTAATTATTTTTCAACCCTCTTTACATGAGATAATACATTTACATACATGAAGGGGGAATACCCATTCGTATAGACTCAACAACAGCCCACCCCCTACCCAATATGATCTAGTAGACCACAGCTCAACCATTTTTGCAGATTCTATAGAAATGTTCAGGACTCACTTAAGAGTCAACATGATAAACTGAAATCTCTGCTTTGGGGTGAGGCTGGAGGGAAAAACTCTGCTGATCACTTTCATGAATCAGTGAGACAAAAAACCTCCTAGGATAGAGATCATCAACAACATACTAGGCTTACCTAGGTTGTTACATACATTGACGGTCTTACTTAGATCATTTACATCATAACATGCATAATGGGTTTACATCATTTATAAAAACCATCATCTGATGACTGATGATGGAATCTGAAAGGCGCGACCACATCGAACATGACGAATCCCATTTGAAAAAATGGGGGTGTACTGCAATGGGGTCGTTGACAAAGTGTGGTCAACATCTGGCTCTACTTGGGGACACGTTGCTTCATTGAAGGAATGTGAGAATCCAGAATCTGCATCCAAGCAACACACAAGATTACATAAGTAGCATCCATCCAAATATCATCATATAACATTAAGCTCATGAAAAATAGAAACTCTTCTTTTATTTATTATTCTACTTAACATGAAAAGTAAATATACTCTAACTGCAAAATGAAATGTAAATATACTCTAACTGCAAAATGAAATGTTGAAATAACAAGGTGTAAGGTTAGAGATACAATAAAAAGGATGCCTTGTGGCATCAGATGTGCTCAATATAGTGCATGCTGAGCATTTGCCTGCTTTCAGGCAAGTCCGTTGGCTGCTTTTCAAATGTGCCATGTCCAATCTTGCTAATTGTAGGACTCTGTCTTATTCGAATAAGAAACTTCATCAATGTATCAATTAAACTCATTTATTTTTTAGTCTTTCTTCTCTTCTCTTCTCAATACAGATGTCAGCAATGAGACCACTATAGATTTCTTGTCCTCATCTTGAAGATGCTTGTACAAAATATCTGAAGAACCTGGAGCGTGACCAATATTATTCTGGATATACTCTGTCAATGGTGACACATAAGCTTGGTCTTTCTCAACATCCTTTGAAACCATAGTTAAATCCTCCGTGTGACGAGATGGGAATGGCTTTAGCAAACAAGAAGTCTTATGATCTGTTGATGAATCTTCATAATCAAATTTCGGCTGAAACTTTTGTATATGTAATTTTTCCATTTTTTCCAACCTTTTCTGTATGGAACTCATCTCCAACAAGTGATTTTCCTTCATGGCAGTCATTTCCTGGGTGTGTCTTGCTTCCATTGCAATCATATGATTCTGTATAATGGACATTTTATTAGAATGATTAACTTCCATTATCTTTAACTTGTTTTCCATGATATTTATTTCCTGTGCATGACCTGCTTCCATGGAATTTATCCTATTTTGAAGATTGATTTGGTTAGCTTCCATGTTTTGAATCATTTGCGTATGATTGGGTTGCATATCCTTAATCATCTGAGCTGGTTCCTTAACCTGACTTTCATGATCTTCTATATGCATGTGATAGTCCTTACCAACAACATTAATTTGATGGCTCGACCCTACCATTCTACTAGCTATGATTCTTTTGACAACATGGCAAGTAACCTCTTCATGAAGAGCATTACAGGCTCTACAATAAGGCAGAGCTTCATCCACAAGATTTGAAAACTCGAGTTTATTTGTCGGTCTTTGCTCATAAGATAGGCCTCCTTTCTGCAAAGCATTATTATTTCTAGGTTGGGAATTCTGCGTTGAGCCCTTTCCATTTGGACCAACCTAGCCTGTAAGACACTTATTTGCTTAGCATGTTCAGAGATCAATTTCGCTTGATTAAGCTCCATGCTTTCAAGCTTTTGCATTAACCTTTTCATAGGGTCATCATCATATTCTAGAGGTTCTTTTAACTTAGTTGCAGCCCTAACAAAACCAAGAATTTTAGACTTCCCAGATGCTTTCTTATCCTTTTCAATCTCCTCAGCTAAAGATTGACAAGCCTTAGAATTTGCAGTTTTAGCCCGCCTTAACTCATATGAAGTATCAGAATCAAAAGCATCAATGTAAAAATTCAGAAGAGATCCATCAGGAGGTTTATGAGTTTGAGATATTTCTCTAAGGATACCATTAAATCTCCTGTTAAATTCTTCAGTCGTTTCATTTTCTTTCTTTTTTATGGTACTGATCTCCCTTACCAAATGCCTATCTTCCCTTTTATCACCATATTTTTCCTTGAAGGCAGTGACAATTGATTCAAAAGTATCAAATGAATTATCAGGGTTTTCTGTAAACCATTCAGCAACATCCTCGCCAAAAGTAAGAACAAAAGTTTTCATCTTGACATCATCGAAATTATTATTTGCAACTGCAAATCTATTCCACCAGTTAGTGAAAGCAAACAAATGAGATTTAACACTAACTGCATCATTTCCTTGAAAAGAAGGTAATTTATCCATTTGAGAAACATCATGGGGATAACCCTAAATATTAGCAAAATTACACGGGGCAAAAACATCCATGATATCGCTTTTAGGATTTTAGAAATAGATTCGTGTTCAAGAATAGTCAAAAAGTCCTGAAGAAGCAAACTTCTTAGCAGGAACTCTTGTAAGAAATGAAAGAGTTGGAGTCGCCACTTGAACATGAAACTAATTCTAAAACAGAAGAAATAATCGAGAGATAGCAGATGGATATCAGGGGGGGATTCTTGTCTGGGAGTAAAAAGATGAATAAGTGGAGTCGCCACCCAAACAAGAAGCCAACCGAAATGTCCAGGTGCTAAAGATATGATGATGAAATGATTAGTGATACGACGAAAGATAAGACGATGAAAATATGAAGGGATGAAAAGACGCCAGAAAATGTGATCCCTTGTGACAGGGCAATGAATGGAGAAAGAAGATTTGAAGATTATAAAATGTCGTTAAGACCAAGGACAAAAAAAACTCTATCCCTGGAAACGGCGCCAAAAAATGTTGTCGCTCAGATTGTCCAAGCACCGCAACAACGGCTCAGATCAGGGGTTGTCACCTTTATCCCCAATCTCTCTATTTGAGCCGTCTCCTTACAAGCTAAGGGAGGTAGACCCTACTAGAAATGAAGAGGAAAAATCCAGGAGACACAGCTAAAACACCAAATACTTGATAAAATTAACGGGATTCCACAGATCTAAATTAGATTTCACGTTTAAGACTAGTGCCTTATGGAGTTAAACAAGATCCCGTTATGCAAATTACAAACAAGCAAATGACGATTAATTGCTGCGTATTAAAACACGATTGATCACAATGATATTTAATTGAAAACGCCACACAATAATATGAGAATGCCAGATATTTAAGATGTTCCAATTAATTTCGATCCAGACAAATCAAAGAATTTATATAGTCATATTTAGGATAAAATTTGAAAAGCTCATTTGACTACAAAAGATATTTTTTGAGAATTTTTATAAATTTTTTTATTTTTTATTTTTCTTAATCTAAAAAAAAATATTTCTACAAAGCTATGAAAATTAAACTAAAGTCCTAAAAATTTGAAGTAAAAAAAAAAACAATTTTTTTTTTTTATATGACTTTTTCTAAATCTAAAAAATAAATTTAAAAAATCATAAATTCTAAAACAAATTAAACCAAAATCTACGAACTAAATCTAAAACAAAAAAAAGTCAGAACTAAATTAAAAAAAAAAAAATTTAAACAGAGAACTACGTTAAATTTAAAACTAAATTCTAAAAGAAATAAAAAAAAAGTAAAAAAGTTAAAGTTAAAAAAAAAATTAAAACTAAAAGAAATCGAATTAAATTTAAAAAAAAGAACTAAACTAACGCTATCATAAACTAAACGAAATAAATGAAAGAAGTTAAATTTAACACTATATTACAAATCTAAAAATTTAAACAACTAAACACTATCTAAATCAAAAAGACAAGTTAACGCATAAACATGGGTTTTGATTTTTTAAATGTGCTTTTTGTGTTTGCGTTGCAGGTCGATGGACAGGAGGACGACGGCGGGTAGAGGATAGGCTTGGACGCGGGGTCGACAGACATGAAGGAGGAAGGGATCGGACAGGTAGGACGGCTAACAGGAAAGATGCTGGTCGACGGCAGAGAAAATAGAATTTTGCGGGCTTGTGAAAGCGTGAAGATCTAGACGGCAGACAGGAAAGGTGAATGGAGCTCGACGGGAAGATAGGAAGCCGATGCAATATATGCTGCGTTTATTGCTTTGCAGGTGGTCGAGGAAAAGGCAGAGGACGGCAAGGAAATAAGGGAGTCGATGGCAAATGGATAGAGGGAATTATGTAGCATGAAAATAACACAGAGAGTGATGGCAGCATTGAAGGAAGAAATGAACCCAATCCAGCAACTTCAAATTGTTCCAAAATTCAGATTTTCAAAGTTTTTTGGATCAATAATGTCCATATTTGCCCACAGTGGGGATTTGAGGCCAGATCTGGCAGTTGGAGGTTGGATCTGCCTCAGATCTTTAAAAAAAATTCTGATTTAAACCCACAACCTGCAAGAAAACAATCGAATCTGAGGATATACACACCAAGAAAATGATTAAACCCTTACAATCTTACAACAAATATACAAATTTACAAACTAATTTACAGAGCTGAGACCCTCATGGCCAGATTTGAACCCTTTTAGCACAATTTTGGAAAATGAAATTGAAAGAGAGGCATAAGCCCTAGGAGATCCTGCGAAACCACCAATTTCGTAAGATAGACTTGGAATTTAACATAATGAGATTTTCAGATTTATGTCATTTGAGAGTCAGCTGGTCCAACCGAAGACTTCCCCAGATGCTCAAATCTTAAAAGAAATTCCCCTATACACTGAGATCTGAACTTTAGATCGATAGAGATTTAAGAAAATAACATAAGATCCTTTAGAAAAATCAAAATGTCATTTTATGAATCCAGAAAACTGCACAAGATACCTATATGCAGATTAATCCATGAAGGCCATCAACCATAAAATGCAAAAACAAAGTAGCAGAGTTTAGAGACAATTCACCACATAGATCTGAGAAGAAACATCAAAATTTGTAACCCCAAAGTCTTTATGGTTTATTCCTCAAAAATTTACAAGAGCTTCTAAGAACAAGTGCACGATCCTCAGATCGGATGATTCAAGACTGACAAAGACCTCTAAATTTATAGGACAAAATCTCCAACGGCTAGTTTGGATGATCCCTGTCAAAATAATCTCAACCGTCCAAAAGATTTAATCATCTTTTAATCAGGAGCGTTGAAATTAAAATTTTGGGGAAAAAACGAATTTATCATTTAATTCAATTTTAATTAACTCAAAAATATTATTTTTGAGTTAATTACCCCAAAATTTTGACTTTGACTTAACCACCAAGGCCCAAAGGTCCAAAATTTCTTAAATTTCTCAATATTCCCTTGGCCTGGGGCTTTCAAAATCATTTTCCAAGGACCACAAATTTTTCCTTTAAAGATTTAATCCTAACTTAGGACCCTAAATCAATTAAATTTCTGGTTTAAGATTTTTTTAAAATAATTGACCAGAAAATTTAATTAATTTACTGAGAGGGGATTTTAATTCTTTTTCCAACCCTCTTTACATGAGATAATACATTTACATACATGAAGGGGGGATACCCATTCGTATAGACTCTCAAATAAATACCCAATTCTGCGACTCGAAACATGATCTCGTAGACCAAATAGCTCAAACTACTTTTACAAGGACTCGATAGAAAACACTAGGACTCACTTAGCATGCTGATGACAAAATCCACCCTAGCTTTGGGGTGAGGCTGGAGGGAAAAACTCTGCTGATCACTTTCATGAATCAGTGAGACAAAAAACCTCCTAGGATAGAGATCATCAACAACATACTAGGCTTACCTAGGTTGTTACATACATTGACGGTCTTACTTAGATCATTTACATCATAACATGCATAATGGGTTTACATCATTTATAAAAACCATCATCTGATGACTGATGATGGAATCTGAAAGGCGCGACCACATCGAACATGACGAATCCCATTTGAAAAAATGGGGGTGTACTGCAATGGGGTCGTTGACAAAGTGTGGTCAACATCTGGCTCTACTTGGGGACACGTTGCTTCATTGAAGGAATGTGAGAATCCAGAATCTGCATCCAAGCAACACACAAGATTACATAAGTAGCATCCATCCAAATATCATCATATAACATTAAGCTCATGAAAAATAGAAACTCTTCTTTTATTTATTATTCTACTTAACATGAAAAGTAAATATACTCTAACTGCAAAATGAAATGTAAATATACTCTAACTGCAAAATGAAATGTTGAAATAACAAGGTGTAAGGTTAGAGATACAATAAAAAGGATGCCTTGTGGCATCAGATGTGCTCAATATAGTGCATGCTGAGCATTTGCCTGCTTTCAGGCAAGTCCGTTGGCTGCTTTTCAAATGTGCCATGTCCAATCTTGCTAATTGTAGGACTCTGTCTTATTCGAATGTCAAGCAGCTCTCGACCATCAGACGAATCCATAGTTTTAAAAATCGGAACCGGAACTGGAACCGGTGGACCTAATGAACCGGGTTTCTAACCGGAACCGGTCTAACCGGGAGCGGTCAGATGCCAATGAAACGGTTTAAAAAAAAATACATTAAATAATTATTTTTTTAATAAAAAAAACTATTTTTAAGATTTGCAACCATGATTCCAAGCCAATAGAGACAAAATATGCAAAGTTTGCTCATTTATATACCATGCAAAGGTGAATATATCAAAATGGCACCGAGTGCAATACATATCATCGAAAAATACAGAAGAAATGAGGCTCCAAATGGCCCATAAAGTCCAAAAACAATGCTACAATCTATGAGGCCATTGGCCTAATACAAGACTACACATGAATGATGATCAATCATCAAATCCATCACCGCTACTAGACACAGGATCAACATCGGCTGCTGGCGCTGCATAGACATCATCTAGATCAGAGTCTGAGGATGCCTCTCCCTCAGGCTCATCTGCAACCTCAGTACCCCTGCCACCAATAACAATAGAAGTGGACCTAATGGAAGCACGAGTTGCTCGAGGTGCATGACTAGTGTCGACCATTGGTTGTTTGCCTTTGCTTGATGCAGCTACCAATCCTGGATCTGCGTCTGATGGTGCCACCAAATCTGCTTCAAATTCACTCCCCGCTACTGATGCATCAAAATCAAAATCAGCCTCAAACACTGGATCTTCAGTCTCCTCCACCCATTCTGATGTTGGATCAATATCATCCAACACAATGGGATCTAGATCAGGTGTTTTGCTCATCAGTTGGTTCCGCCTCCTTACTAGGATGGTAACAGGTTGCGGAAGCCATAATTTTCTGCCCGCCCGAAATGCGTCCGTTCGAGCGCTGGAACGCAGTAGGGCCCAGCGTCTCCGAAACGTTCGTCGTGAGTGTTTTTCGGAGCGCTGCTTCCGACCGAAAAACGCTCCCTCGTTTTTCGTAGAGTGCTGTAGATGCCGGAGCGAACGTCTCGAAACGCTTTCCGACGTTAAAAAAATGTCGTGACATTTTTTAAACGCGGAGGCCGGGAGCGTTCGCTTCCGCACGCTCCCCGGCAGGAAAAACGCTCCCCGCCGCGCGGAAATTTTTTTATGAAAAATTTCCGATTTTTATATAAAAAGGGGGGGGGGTTTCATTTTCAGTTATTGTTTGTTAGTTGAGAAGTGAAATTGAGTGAGAAGGAGAGCTGAGAGCGCAAGGTTTGGTTGACAGCAATCAGGAGAGCAAGGAGCAAAGCTGACAGGAGAGCAAGGAGCAAGGCTGACAGGAGGATTGCAAGAAAGAGGTAGGCCTTCTAATCCAATTTTGTATTTTTTAAGATGAATTTGTAGATTGTTAAATGGTTTGAAAATGAAAACTTGAATTTTGCTTGAATGTTGCATTTTATTGGATTTAAAACTTTTAAAATGAGTTGTTGTTTTCCTATGTTGCATTTCCTATTCACATTTGGCATTTTTCTATTTGTTTTGCAGGCTAGATTCTAGAAACTTGAAACTTGTTTCCATCATGGCTATATGGCTAGGAATTTTCCTCATGTTGGTTCTTTTCTTTGTGATAATGGTGTTGGAGAGTGCTAGAAGAAAGAGACAAATCAGAGAAGAGGAGGATGAAGAGGAGGGTTATGGTGGATCTGAAGAAAATCTTGAAGAGGAGGATTATGCTGAGGAGGAAGTGGGGAGTGGAGACCCTGAGAACCTAGAATCCCCAACTAAACAAGACCAATATCCTTTGTGGAAATATGTTCAAAAACAAGAAGGAGGGAAAGGTGGTGGAACCACTAAATTTATTTGCCCTCATTGCAATAAACAATACCATGGTTCATACACCCGTCTGAGAAGGCACCTTTGTGGGATAATGCCAGGAGATGGAACTAAAAATTTTGGAATCAAAGTTTGTACTTCTATGGCAACACCACAGAGAGAGATATATAGGAAGGAAGAGGGGGTTGCCATACAGAGATCATCTAAAAGATCTAAGGGTATCGCTGATTCAGGCCCAACACATTCAACTTCCACCCATGCCAGTGGTTTCGGAAGCAGTGGCACTGGATTAAGGCGTAGAACCATATCCGATTTCCTAGACGAAGGGTGTGGGAATGATGTGGATTCAAAAGTTTACCGGTTTCTATATGCATGTGGGGTGCCATTCAATGTTCTTCGCTCACCTTATTGGCATGAAATGGTTTCTGCCATTAATGATGCCCTCAAAGGATACAAAAGCCCTGGGTATGACAAGGCCAGAACCGTGGGTCTTGATCATGAAAGAGCTAAAATAAACAATTCTTTGGCTAGAATGACAAGTTCGTGGAATGAGCATGGGTTGTCCATTGTCTCTGATGGATGGACCAATGTAAAAGGAAAACCATTGATAAATGTTTTGGCTGTGTCGGTTAGTGGTGCAGTGTTCCTGGCAGCTTATGATTATTCAGATAAATTCAAACCCGGCATTAACATTGCAGAACCATTACTTGAAATAATTGAAAAGACTGGGCCATACAATGTGATACAGGTCATCACTGATAATGCTGCTAACTGTAAGGCAGCAGGAGCAATTGTTGAGGATAAATACCCCAACATTTTTTGGTCTGGGTGTTTGGTTCACACAATGAACCTTTGGATGCATGATATCATAAAAAACAAACAACCTCAGTTCAAATGGCTTGGTGATTTGTACAAGAGAGGTAAGAAAATGATCAAATTTGTTACAAATCATAGCAATACCCATGGGCTTTTCCGTACTCACTCCAAATTGGAGTTGTTGAAAATAGGAAAAACTAGATTTGCTAGTTATTACCTCACCTTCAGGCGCCTTTTGAAGGTAAGAGAGTCATTGGTTGCAATGGTATCAAGCCCACACTGGCAGCTATTAAAGGACAGGGCGGCAACAGTGGTTGACAGGCAAAGTTTTGAACATGTGGAGGAGACCGCCCTTGACCCTCTGTTTTGGGCACGTATGAGGGAAATTGTGAGTTTTACCAAGCCCATTTATAACATGATTCGCTTTGCAGATACTGATAAACCAGTGATTGGAGAGGTTTATGAGCAGATGGATAGCATGTAGGGGCAAATAAAAGATATTGTTAAGGATAATGATCCCATTTTGTATGCTATGATTCATGACTGTGTGTGTGCACGGTGGAATAAACTCAATGTTCCACTACATGCTTTAGCATATATCCTTACGCCAAAATATTACTCTCCATCTTGGTTGGGCCAACCTGCACTTGGAGGTGGGGTTAGGGTGAAACCTCACACAGATCCAGAGGTACAAGAGGGGTACATGAAGGCATTGGACAAATTGGTACCCGACAGGGAAGAGTGTGCTAGATTGCGCCTTGAATTAGGCAAATACTTCAGTTGCACTGCTAACTTTGGTTCTTTCCATGCAATGGAAGACAGGGACAGATTTGATGCTCTCACATGGTGGGAAGCATATGGCGGCATGAGACTTCTGCCAAAGTTGGCTAAAAAAGTTCTCTCACAGGTTGTGAACACTTCTTCTGCAGAGAGGTGTTGGAGCACCTATAGCTTTATACACAATGTGAGAAGAAACAGGCTGAATGAAAACCGAGCCGAAAGCTTGGTTTATGTGCATTATAACTTGAAGTTGTTGAGCCATTACTGTGATCGGGCAAATGAGGATCAATCATACAGAGTCTGGGACAACAACCCAGAGGATGATAATTTGGAGGACGACACGGTACATATGGAAGAATTGGAAGCAGAACTTTTTAGGGATGATGAATTATGAATATGATGCTTCATGAAAGTTATATGGTGATCAATGAATCAATGATGATAAATGTTATATATTGAATTTTGAAATCAATGAATCAATGATGATAAATGTATATTGAATTTTGAAATCAATGAATCAATGATGATAAATGTTATATATCAAATTATCATTTCCTCATGGCTCACAAAAATTAGACATTTCTCGTGGGCGTGGCAAGGCGCCAGCCAGATAAAATATATTTGTTGTTTACTATTTTCTATTTGTTGTTGACAGTTGAACAGTTGAAACTTGACTCTTTCTGATTTCATATATTTAATGACAATTTAAGTTTGAAGTTTGAATTTGAAAGGTGAAACTTTGAAGTTGGCATTTATAAATTTACTGTTTACAAGTCATTATGAATTATGAATATGATGTTTCATGAAAGTTATATGGTGATCAATGAATCAATGATGATAAATGTTATATAATATCAATGATGATAAATGTTATATATTGAATTTTGAAATCAATGAATCAATGACGATAAATGTTATATATCAATGATGATAAATGTATATTGAATTTTGAAATCAATGAATCAATGATGATAAATGTTAGATATTGAAATTTGAAATCAATGATGATAAATGTTATATATCAATGATTATAAATGTATATTGAATTTTGAAATCAATGAATCAATGATGATAAATGTTAGATATTGAAATTTGAAATCAATGATGATAAATGTTATATATTGAATTTTGAAAGCTTGAAACCTTCAGATTGATGATTTGCGAAACTCAAGAGTCAATATGTTCTCTGCTTCCAACTCGTGGGCGTGGTTGATGAAGATTATAACTTCTAGATGATTGATGTTATCTGATTCAATCTATGTTTTTATGTTTTTTATGTCTAATTCATCATTCTACATGTTTTTGTTGACATATATGCATCAAAATATAAAAAATATTAAAAATATTAATATATATATATATATATATATATATATATAAAAACGCTCCCGAAAACGCTCCGGACCCGGAAACTTTTAAAAATGGCGCTCCGCGCTTCGCTCCCGCTCCGCGCTCCCGCTCCCGCTCCCGCTTCCAAGTAACCTTGGTATTGCACAAACACAAGATCATTTAACTGTTTCTGTTCCAAACGGTTTCTCTTCTTTATGTGTATGTGCTCAAAAACAGACCAATTGCGCTCACAACCTGAAGCGTTGCAAGTTTGGCTGAGGATTCTAATTGCAAACCTTTGCAATTGAGGACATTGGCCGCCAAATGACTCCCACCAATGTGCTGCAAATAAAAAGACATTCATTAGTAACATAGTTCATTTCATTACTTATTTACAAACAATTTAACATGAAAAGAAAAACAAATTGGAATTGCTTACCTGGTTGATCCACATCTCTTGCCATTTTTGCCAAGTTCTTTCCAAATGTGCCAGTTGCCATACTGAAAAGAGTAAGTTGTCTATGTGTTTCCAGAAGGTCTGCACGGTTAGGGATCATGCGCTCCAAGCAATCAATCAATCCAGATCTGATCTCCCCATCCCGCTGATCTCCTAGCCGAGCTCTATAATGATACTTTGGGTTCAAAAAATACCCAGCTGCATGTATAGGACGATGGAGTTGATTGTTCC
The DNA here is from genome assembly GCA_034641835.2 of Pinus albicaulis. Lineage (NCBI taxonomy): Eukaryota > Viridiplantae > Streptophyta > Pinopsida > Pinales > Pinaceae > Pinus > Pinus albicaulis. Next base: position 372,408,339 of record CM076581.1, read on the forward strand.
ATCTGTTATCAATGATCTCCCATATCCGGCCATATTTAGCTAACCTGTCCCTGTAAACTGCCCGTATCTGCTCCTTGGCCTAATCCATAGCCTCATAAATGTATCCCATTGCCATCCTTTCCCATCCACCATCCTTAGCACTTTAACAAGGGGCTCAATAATTTTTACCAGCTCTGAAGACCTTTTCCAAAAATAACTGTCAAAGACTTTCTTTTTGGTGTCTTTTCCATCTTGTCTACGAGCCCACCGGGATTCAGTCCAATCATCAGAAGAAAACATTTTCTGCAGGTTTTTCTATTGAGAATTGAGACATTGCAACGTGAGGAAGTGAGTTGCAAATCTCGTAATGGCAGGCCTAACAAGCTCTTTGCCCCCTGTGTTTTTCCTCATTAGGTTCAATACCCATGAGTGGTTGTAAATGTATTGTGTAATGCACTTGCCATGCTCTACAGTGCTTTTTACCCATTCCAGTTTGCCTATGTCCTCAAGCATGAGGTCTATGCAATGTGCAGCACATGGAGTCCAAAATATGGTACTATACTTGGACTCAAGCATCTTTCCAGCAAGAACATAGTTTGAGGCATTATCTGTGATGACCTGCACAACGCTCTGCTCTCCCACTTCCTGAATAATCTCATCCAAAAGCTCAAATAGAAGGGATGCATCCTTCACCTTATCAGATGCATCAACTGATCTCAAAAACATTGTTCCTCGAGGGCAAGCAACAAGGAATTTAATGATAGTGCGGTTCTTTCCATCAGTCCATCCATCTGACATGATGGAACAACCTGTTTTGAGCCATGACTCTTTATATTCAACCAAATACTCATCAATACTAGAAATCTCTTGTTGCAAAAGAACTCCCCTTAACTCATGTGCAGTAGGGCCTTTGAAGCCCTTTCCTGCAACAAAAACAGAGTCCCACATAGCTTGGTAATAAGGTGAGTTAGCAGCATTAAATGGGATATCTGAATCATACCACCATCTAGCAATGTACCGATGAGAAGCTTCTTTGCATTGTTTTTTCCAATGTTGATCCAAAGTCGGTTGACGACTTGGAGTTGGCTGCGACATGGAGGCAGTGGCACTAGCAGTGGTTGTGGGATTAGCATTGGACGAGAAATAACTCATGAGGTTGGGTCTCTTTGTTGGGTTTGATCTTTTGCCAATAGGAGGAACATACTGAAAGGGGTTATTGGTGGAAGGGATAGAAGAGGAGTCTTGAATATCATACTCCTCATTTTCATACCCACTCTCTCTCATCATTTCTACTATTTCCCTCTTCCTTGCAATTTCATCTTGGATGGCCTTCTCCCTAGCTTTAGTCTCCTCAGACTTTTCAAGCTTGGCAAGGTATTCTACCCTAATCGGACCTAACACTGCATTAGGTGCATCATATGGCATTACATTGCCTCTTATCCCAACCAAGTGATGTTTCAATCTAAGAATACCCCCACCTCCAATACATTTTCGACAAAGTTTGCATACCATCTTTCCATCAATCACATCACAATGGACCCATGCACTGTCCTTGGCTTTTGGAGCCATCTTGACTTGAAATAATTAAAATTTGGAAATAAATCTGCCGTTTAAAAAAAATTGCAGCTAAGATAAATGGACAACTAAGGCTAAATTTACAAAACAAAATGCACATTCAAACATACAAAATTTGATAGCATAGGACTAGAGATTTTAGAGCAATAAAATAGCTAAACACATGAGAAAATAAATACATGAACAGCAATGAAATGAAGGATTTTTCATGTGCAAATTCTTACCTGGCAATGCAAACTAGCCTCCTTAGTGTCCTCCTGAAGATGCCAATGCTATTGACAGCTCCAAACTATCTCCAAGATAACTCCAACTCCAACTCCAAGTCTCCAAGATCACTGCTCCGGCAAACACTCAACACTCTCCAAGCTCTCAATCAAACTCACAAACAGCAAATGAGTTGGTGTGAGACAAAGGAGAGGCTGCTCCTCCTTATAAAAGATTGGGGAGGGTGTTTTTGGAGGGAAACAACCCTCCCATTGGCTCCAAATCAGCCCTAAAACATCACTGCCGCCGGAAATGTGGGGCCGCAGATTAGTTAGCAATAAACCGGCCGGTTTATGCATAAACTGGCCGGTTCCGTTCCTAATCGGCCGGTTAGGTCCGGTTTTTGTTAAAAAATGGCGAAATGCCCTAGATAGCCGGGTTGCAAGGTCGGTTTCGACCGGTGGGCAATATAACCGGCCGGTTTGGCCGGTTTCCGGTTTAAACCGGCCGGTTTTTAAAACTATGGACGAATCAACCCACTTACTTCTTTTTTGCTTCTTTCTCTTCTTCTAAGTCGGTTGTGATGTCAGCAATGAGACCTCTGTAGATTTCTTGTCCTTATCTTGAAGATGTCTGTACAAAATATCTGAAGTACCTGGAGCGTGACCAATATTATTCTGGATATACTTTGTCAATGGTGACACATAAGCTTGGTCTTTCTCAACATCCTTTGAAACCATAGTTAAATCCTCCATGTGATGAGATGGCTTTAGCAGACAAGAAGTCTTATGATTTGTTGATGAATCTTCATAACCAAATTTCGGCTGAAACTTTTGTATATGTAATTTTTCCATTTTTTCCAACCTTTTTCTGTATGGAACTCATCTCCAACAAGTGATTTTCCTTCATGGCAGTCATTTCCTTGGTGTGTCTTGCTTCCATTGCAATCATATGATTCTGTATAATGGACATTTTATTAGAATGATTAACTTCCATTATCTTTAACTTGTTTTCCATGATATTTATTTCCTGTGCATGACTTGCTTCCATGGAATTTATCCTATTTTGAAGATTGATTTGGTTAGCTTCCATCGTTTTGAATCATTTGCGTATGATTGGGTTGCATATCCTTAATTATCTGAGCTGGTTCCTTAACCTGACTTTCATGATCTTCTATATGCATGTGATAGTCCTTACCAACAACATTAATTTGATGGCTCGACCCTACCATTCTACTAGCTATGATTCTTTTGACAACATGGCAAGTAACCTCTTAATGAAGAGCATTACAGGCTCTACAATAAGGCAGAGCTTCATACACAAGATTTGCAAACTCGAGTTGATTTGTCAGTCTCTGCTCATAAGATAGGCCTCCTTTCTGCAAAGCATTATTATTTCTAGTTTGGGAATTCTGTGTTTGAGCCCTTTCCATTTGGACCAACCAAGCCTGTAAGACACTTACTTCTTTAGCATGTTCATAGATCAATTTCGCTTGATTAAGCTCCATGCTTTCAAGATTTTGCATTAACCTTTTCATAGGGTCATCATCATCTTCTAGAGGTTCTTTTAACTTAGTTGCAGCCCTATCAAAACCAAGAATTTCAGACTTCCCAGATGCTTTTTTATCCTTTTCAATCTCCTCAGCTAAAGATTGACAAGCCTTATAATTTGCAGTTTTAGCCCGCCTTAACTCATATGAAGTATCATAATCAAAAGCATCAATGTAAAAATTCAGAAGAGATCCATCAGGAGGTTTATGAGTTTGAGATATTTCTCTAAGGATACCATTAAATCTCCTGTTAAATTCTTTAGTCGTTTTATTTTCTTTCTTTTTTATGGTACTGATCTCCCTTACCAAATGCCTATCTTCCCTTTTATCACCATATTTTTCCTTAAAGGCAGCTACAATTGATTCAAAAGTATCAAATGAATTATCAGGTTTTTCTGTAAACCATTCAGCAACATCCTTGCCAAAAGTAAGAACAAAAGTTTTCATCTTGACATCATCGAAATTATTATTTGCAAGTGCAAATCTATTCCACCAGTTAGTGAAAGCAAACAAATGAGATTTAACACTAACTGCATCATTTCCTTGAAAAGAAGGTAATTTATCCATTTGAGAAACATCATGGGGATAACCCTGAATATTAGCAAAATTACACGGGGCAAAAACATCCATGATATCGTTTTTAGGATTTAGAAATAGATCTGTGTTCAAGAATAGTCAAAAAGTCCTCAAGAAGTGAACTTCTTAGTAGGAACTCTTGTAAGAAATGAAAGAAGTGGAGTCGCCACTTGAACATGAAACTAATTCTAAAACAGAAGAAATAATTGAGAGATAGCAGATGGATATCAGGGGGGGATGCTTGTCTGGAAGTAAAAAGATGAATAAGTGGAGTCGCCACCCAAACAAGAAGCCAACCAAAATGTCCAGGTGCTAAAGATATGATGATGAAATGATTAGTGATATGACGAAAGATAAGACGATGAAAATATGAAGGGATGAAAAGACGCTAGAAAATGTGATCCCTTGTGACAGGGCAATGAATGGAGAAAGAAGATTTGAAGATTATAAAATGTTGTTAAGACCAAGGACAAAAAAAACTCTATCCCCGGCAACGGCGCCAAAAAATGTTGTCGCTCAGATTGTCCAAGCACCGCGACAACGGCTCAAATCAGGGGTTGTCACCTTTATCCCCAATCTCTCTATTTGAAGCCAAGGGAGGTAGACCTTATTAGAAATGAAGAGGAAAAATCCAGGAGACACAGCTAAAACACCAAATACTTGATAAAATTAACGAGATATGAAAACACGATTGATCACGATTAAAACACGATTGATCACAATGATATTTAATTGAAAACGCCACAACCATGAGTAACTTGAACTCACAATAATACGAGAATGCCAAATATTTAAGATGTTCCAATTAATTTCGATCCAGACAAATCAAAGAATTTATATAGTCATATTTAGGATAAAATTTCAAAAGCTCATTTGACTATAAAAGATATTTTTTGAGAATTTTTATAAATTTTTTTATTTTTTATTTTTCTTAATCTAAAAAAAAAAATTTCTACAAAGCTATGAAAATTAAACTAAAGTCCTAAAAATTTAAAGTAAAAAACTTTTTCTAAATCTAAAAAATAAATTTAAAAAATCCTAAATTCTAAAACAAATTAAACCAAAATCTACGAACTAAATCTTAAAAAAAACTACGTTAAATTTAAAACTAAAGTCTAAAAGAACTAAAAATAAAAAAAGAAACTAAAAAACTAAAAGTTACAAAAAAAATTAAAACTAAAAGAAATCAAATTAAATTTAAAAAAAAGAACTAAACTAACGCTATCATAAACTAAACGAAATAAATGAAAGAAGTTAAATTTAACACTATATTACAAATCTAAAAATTTAAACAACTAAACACTATCTGAATCGAAAAGACAAGTTAACGCATAAACATGGGTTTTGATTTTTTAAATGTGCGTTTTGTGTTTGCGTTGCAGGGCAATGGACGGGAGGACGACGACGAGCAGAGGATAGGCTTGGACGCGAGTTCGACAGACATGAAGGAGGAAGGGATCGGATAGGTAGGACGGCTAACAAGAAAGATGCTGGTCGACGGCAGAGAAAATAGAATTTTGTGGGCTTGTGAAAGCGTGAAGATTTGGATCACAGACAGAGAAAGGAGAATGGAGCTCCTGACAGAAGATAGGCGTACCGATGCAATATATGTTGTGTTTATTGCTTTGGCAGTGGTCGCAGAAAAGGTAGAGGATGGCAAGGAAATAAGGGAGTCGATGGCAAATGGATAGAGGGAATTATGCAATATGTAGAAGGTCATAGATTGGATGGCAAAAGATTGGGAGGAAGAAATGAGCCCACCAAAGAATCTCAAATTGTTCCAAAATTCAGATTTTCAAAGTTTTTTGAATCAATAATGTCTAGATTTGCCCATGTTGGGCCCTTGAGCCCGCATCCGGTGCTTGGAGGCCGGATCTCGCTCTGCATCTTTAAAAAATTCAAATTTAAACCTACAACTTGCAAGAAACCAGTGAGATCCTGATGATATACACACCAAGAAAATGATTAAACCCTTACAATCTTTAAAATTACAAATTTACAAACTAATCTACAAATCTGAGGCCCTCATGGCCAGATTTGAAACATTTCGGCACAATTTTAGAAAATGAAATTTTTTAAAGAGAGGCACAAGCCCTAGGAGATCCTGCAAAACCACTAATTTCGTAAGATAGACTTGGAATTTAACAAATAATGAGTTTTTCAGATTTATGTCATTTGAGAGTCGGCTGGTCCAACCGAAGACTTCCCTAGACGTTCAAACTCTTAAAAAATATTTCCCTGCACACTTAGATCTGAACCTTAGATCGATAGAGATTTAAGAAAATAACATGAGATTCCTCAGAAAAATCAAAATGTCATTTTATGAATCCAAAAAACTGCATAAGATACCTGTATGCAGATTAATCCATGAAGGCCATCAACCATAAAAATTCAAACAAAGTAGCAGAGTTTAGAAACAATTCACCACATAGATCTGAGAAGGAACATCAAAATTTGTAACCCAAAGTCTTTTTGCTTTATTACTCAAAAATTTACAAGAGCTTCTAAGAACAAGTGCATGATCCTAAGATCGGATGATTCAAGACTGACAAAGACCTCTTAATTTATAGGACAAAATCTCCAACGGCTAGTTCGGCTGATCCACGTCAAAATAATCTCGACCGTCGATAAGATTTGATCATCTTTTAATCTGGACGGTCGAAATTATAATTTTGAGGAAAAAACGAATTTATGATTTAAATCCATTTTAATTAACTCAAAAATACTATTTTTGAGTTAATTACCCCAAAATTTTGACTTTGACTTAACCACTAAGGCCCAAAGGTCCAAAATTTCTTAAAATTCTCAATATTCCCTTGGCATGGGGCTTTTAAAATCACTTTCCAAGGACCCACAAATTTTTCCTTTGAAAGATTTAATCCTAACTTAGGACCCTAAATTAATTAAATTTCTGGTTTAAGATTTTTTTAAAATTAATTGACCAGAAAACTTAATTAATTGACTGAGAGGAGATTTTAATTATTTTTCCAACCCTCTTTATATAAGATAATACATTTAGACACATGAAGGGGAAATACCCATTTGTATAGACCCTCAAATAAATACCCAATTCTGCGACTCAAAACATGATCTAGTAGACCAAGTAGCTCAAACTATTTTTACAAGGACTCGATAGAAACAAGGACTCACATAGCATGCCGTATGAGAAAATTCACGTAGCTTTGGGGGTGAGGGCCGGAGGGAAAACTCTACGATCACTTCGTGAATCAATGAGAAGACAAAAAACCTCCTAGGATAGAGATCATCAACAACATACTAGGCTTACCTAGGTTGTTACATACATTGACGGTCTTACTTAGATCATTTACATCATAACATGCAGAATGGGTTTACATCATTTATAAAAACTGTCGTCTGATGACTGATGATGGAATCTAAAAGGCACGACCACTTCGAACATGATGAATCCCATTTGAAAAAATGGGGGTGTACTGCTATGGGGTCGTTGACAAAGTGTGGTCAACAGACCCTATTAGGTGGTTTCTGTCTTTAAAGTCGGTGACATGTCCATGGTACATCCATTAGGTGGTAGGTGGCAAGTGATATAGTGATGGAACAAAGTAGGGATCAGGGGAATGCTACAGGCCACATGTCATGGTACAACGGTAGCTAAGATGAGGGGAGCTCATACTTGGGTATATGAGTGTAGGAGGGAGCAAATCGTGGTACATGAGCTACCCCGACCTTTGTTTTTCCACCCTTCCTCATATTTCTTTTGCCTTTGATTGATTTTTCTTTATAACTGCTCAGGGCTCTAGGGGATGAGAGCATGTTGTGTATGATATAACAGTGGACACCCCCTTAAGGTGGGGTAGTTCATTGCCCTCCAGGGGTTGGGACAACCGTGGGTTCCTTAATGATGTAGGGGGCTCATCTAGGGCCCGTAGGAACTAGGGTGATGGCCATAGATAAGTGGTAGAGCTCATGTTTGATTTTTTCCCACGTGCTAAATTTGTATGCCCCGACCATATTTTTCATTTTGTGGTACATTTCCTGTTGAGAGTGGCCAAATTATGCTTTTCTTTTTCTTTTTAGTTGCATCATCCTCTGGGGCATCATTCCAGGCTCAACCCAAGGTGTGGACAAGGGGAGGGGGAGGCTAACCCTATGTGGACCCAAGGGACAAATGTGGACTCGGATGGGAAAAGAGATGAATGGGCCTAAAATGAGTGAGGGGGAGTGACGTATATGGTGTCGGGAGGCGGGACCACGCAACCAAAATCAAGATTTCCCATGTAGTGCCACCCCTAAAGCTAATGGCCAGTGAAGGAGATCCCACAAGACTAGGATACAAGGCTAACGACCAAATCGGGCAGAGGAGACAAAAGTATGGACCTAGCCCACTCTTTCCGTCGAATCCCCCCACCAATCCATGCCAAGCTGTCCATGATAAGTAAACAAAATTACTCAACTATACCAATGAAAAAGCCATACCTTCGGGGTAGGGAGGCCCACCTTCAAACATACGATCATAACAAATGGGCGAGGGACCACTTGGCTGGCTCAGGTGGCGGAGGTAGTGGCACATCGAGCTATCTGGTGGCTGCAAGGGGTTGTCATCTGAGGACCATCTAGGAGAAATTTTTCTGCTATGGACACTACCCACAGGTGGTGGGTAATAGGATTTTATTTGTATTTTTTTCTTTATCATATTTCTATCGTGAATATAATCTAACAAACTTAATAAAACTACACATAAATTAACAGATTGAGCCATCGAGGGGCTATTTAGTTACGTGGATAGGGCAAACTAGGGGGAAACCCCACTTGGCTTTCTTGTTTTGCAAGTGGATCACTCGAAGCAACCAGACCATTTTGAGAGAGAGCTTCAAATCATACAGGGGTTTGTATTCATCACTGACTTAATATGAAGACCAAAGAAACCACACCAAAGGGGCCAATCCTAGTTGGATTTGAATGGTTTGGGGGCTATCGAGTCAATAGTGGAGGAAACTTCTTGTAGAGGCCCAAACCACTCCCTTGATTTATCAGCAAGATCAATTTAAAAAGGTGCAAATTTCACACTACAACAAAGGTGAGGTAAGTGCAACCACTCTATTATTTAAAAATTCATTTTTTTCTTTTACTTTTTAGCATTAATGTAGGATTTTATTTACTTGCTGATGTTTAATTGATTTATCTCACTAGCAAGTTTAAAAAACCTTGGAGAAATAGGATCTACTGCTAGATCTAGTCCAAGAATAGAAACATGTTTTATATGGGTATATTTTAAATTGTATCTAGCTCATATTTTGCAAATTTGAGCATGTTTTGATGGTTGTACCTGCATAAATTTGCATGAAAACCAGATATTTGCAACACTTTATAACTAAGTCATACTCAAGAAATATCTTTAGTAAGTCTTTATGCCAAATATTGACTATTTTGCCTGTTTAGATTGAATTTCATTTAATTTCTATCTATATTTAAAGCATTTTAGTGCATGGCATTTTCAAGAGCATTTTGTCAAGCTTTGCATTGGCTCACTCACGGTAGTGGATAATGAGGATGTTTTTTCAACCTCTATAACTGCTGCTACGTTAATTACAATATAATATGTTTTTCGATGTTTGTGTTTACCTTCTTTGTTTCGCTTCTTACTACTTTGATTTTCATATGGTTTGGATTTTTTTCCTTGGCACCTTGGAGTTGCCTTTGCAGTCCCAATCTACTGTTGTAACTTGTGGTGCATTGTACTCTCCATTATTGTAATGTTTCAAATTGGAATTTTAACAGTGATATTTAAGCAAGAACACAATTCAACATAGAAAATTCAAACAACAATTAACACACATAAAATTTACACCAGAAATGTGCCAAACTGAGCCATTTTATTATGAAGAGGAGAGTAAAAATATACGGAACATGTGCACCTGGGCTTGCCAAAGCAAGTTAAACAATCCCAGGTGAAAAAATATCCTGCCTAGATGTAAGAAAATGTTTTCTCCTCAAGTTCTGCGCTGACCCTGGAATTCTGCTGTTTGGGGCACCAAAATACCCCCAATTTTTTTTCAAAATTAGGAGACAACTCCTTGACTCCTAACCGACAAAACCCATAAATGTTTTGGGCTAATTCTGACTTCTCGGAATTACCCAAAATTGGTGCTACACCCTCCTTGGCAGAAACTGCATCCCCCACAACCACAACTGCTAAATATGGCACTTATTCCTCCTATATCCATTGTAGAACTGCACTGAAAATTTCCTCCAGAAGAAGTGAGAGGATTTCCTTCCAAAATCCAGCACAAGAGAGATTAATCCAGCCCCACAAATTCTGCCTAGTGACACTTTTCTGCATGCCCTAGAATGGGAAATTTGGCTGTCTCAAGAGGAGCAACTTCCAGCCTTGAAATTGTCCACAATTGTTGGTCCACCCTTAGTGAAATTTCTCCTAAATCCTCTGGCCAAAATACCCCTTGAAACTCCCTCAACTCAGTGGTACGATTTTTGCTACTGCGTCCTCCTATAAGCTCAAATTCGCTGAAGCAAGAGTGGATATGACACATGAACTCCTGCAAATCTCTTCCCACGAAGTCCTGAAATTCTCTCCTAGGGTGGCACTCTAAGTCCACCGAAGAAAGAGCTGAGATTTCTGCTCGGAAATCTCCTTGTGCAAAGCAGCACTGGTAGTCTTGGCTAAGCAGCTTAAGAGTACTCTAATTCAGAAATTCAAATTGTCAAAAGCTACCAAATGGAGGGCTCCTTTCCTTATTTATAGAAGCTGACCCTCTTTCTCTTGGTGGACCCCATTTTCCGCTAACTCACACCCCCCCTTTTCTTTTTCTCTCTTCCTCCACAAGGGCTTATTTCCAAGGGTCGAATTTCCTCCTTTTTGTTGTCCCCACATTCCACCAAGGCTGAAATTTCTCCTATTCTCCTAAGTCCTCATGCTTCCCATATCAAAATTGCCTCCAATGCCTGAATTTCAAAATTGTGCTATGCTTACCACCACACACAAAATCTCCGTTGACCTCCTCAGATGGAAAAATCGAAATTGGGGACATTACTGTTATGAATGACCTGTTTTGGTCACAATAAAATTCTATGTCATCTATGCTCTATATTGTTTCCCATAAATTCAAGTTACTTATATTGGTGAAAACCTGGATGTTAGATTTGAATGTCATGGGTGAAGTTAGTGCATTCCATCTTAAAGTATCAAACTGTGTATTTTAAATGCTTATTGCTTTATCTTAATGGCACACCTATAAATGTTTAAAACAGTAGTTTTAATGGTTGTATTATTATGCTCGCATCTTCAATATTTGATTATTAATACCAGGCATGAATCAGGGCCATATAGCTCTGGACCAGGCACGATTTCCTGAAAACACTCCTGGTTTCGTGCTCGATGTATTAGCACGCTCTTCACTTTGGAAGATAGGACTGGATTACCGCCATGGTACATGCTTCTTCATCTTATTGTAAATCAATTGTAACAGAGCACTTCAATTTTTCAAGTTTCTTTTCAACTAGACTACTATGGTTTCAGTCGAAAGATGTTCATTCTCAGTAAATAGAATAGCACATGGTATTTTTCAATGTGCTATATGTTAAACATTATAATGACGATTTCATTAACAATATAATAAAGTTATAAATAATAAAATTAAATACGTAGTAGATAGTCATTAATTAGGTGACCATTTCCTAACGAGAGCAACAGAAACTCTTAATATTTATATAACACCATCTTATGCAATTTGAAGACACATTGAATAATACATCTATCGTTCATTCATATTCTCTTGCCTTTGTCTCATAATCTCCATAAGTTTAATAGTTTACCATCTGCAGGTACAGGCCATGGAGTAGGAGCTGCACTGAATGTGCATGAAGGTCCTCAAAGTATCAGTTATCGTTATGAAAATACAACTGGTTTGCAGGGAGGCATGATTGTGAGTAACGAGCCTGGATACTATGAAGATCGATCTTTTGGCATTCGTATTGAGGTATATTCATCACATTGTCCAGGTCTATTAATAGCTCTCAGAATTATGGATAATGTGTATGCATTTTCAATCTATTTTTAGGTTTTAATCATACATGTTTCTTAGCAGTTTTGACTGATAATTGTGGAAAACGTTGTTGAAGATTTAAACAGGAAATCCATGAGTATGAATGTATTCTCTTTGAAAGTTGTCGTCAAGTGCATCAACTCTTTTTTCTAGACAGGTTCATCACAATATTACTGTAAATGAGTCACACTGCATCACGCATGAATGTAGGGTAAAGTATGACTGAACAAGCACTGAAAGTTACCCTTGTGTATCTTTCAAATTAATTAAGTAAATAATTTTTTGGGCATATGAGTACTTAAATAAAGATTGATGGCTGGTTCAAACTCCCACAATGCGAGATATGCCCCCAGTAATTATATACAAGTCGTTGTAAAATATTTAAACATGTAGTAAAGTATGTAAATCAGAACAATAAATAAATAAATAAGCAAATAGAGGGTTACTGTTAGAAATTGAACATATAAACACTTAAAGATATGATCCCTCATGGAAAGTCTGACAGTGCAATAAAAGAGACCAAGTAATTCAACAAAACAAATGTCGTATAAAATCCTTGGACCATGTAGATGAATGTATGTAAAATCTTCATTAGATTTGCCGATCAGATTTTTCTGTTTAGTATCATGGTGGAATAGGCATCTTTAGTAGGGAATTGCACTCTCTTGCAATGGATGCCAAAGCAGACAGGTTGGTCATTCTTGCCCACGTTTGCAAGGGAAATTTACATGTCTCAGCTCCATTGAAGTATTGTATGATGCTATGGTGTATATTTACGTGAGTACAAATCAAGTATAAAATACAAAAATATGTAATCTAAAGAAAGAAACCATTATTGCTATTTGAGGAAACTGTGTCTCTAGTGCATTATTATCTAATGATTGAATTGGTATTGGGTGATATTCTGTAATAACTAACAGAATTGTATGCTTGTACTTATGTCAATTCTTTAAAGCAGTCAATTCTACAATAGTAGTGAAATAAATTCCAGGTAAACAGAAACAGAACTGCAGAACTGTCCTATTTTAGTAACTAATGTCTGAAATTGAAATCCATCTTTTACATTGTGCTAAGTTTCTGGTAAATATTTAACTAAAGTATTTTTTCTCTAATAAGTTATTAATTTATTAGTGTCAGGTTCATTGGTTGACTGCAGTATGCAGATTTGGACATTTTAGGATTTCCATGTACAAGGAATATATTTCAATTTTTAATGCATCCTTTGAGTATATCATTCTATAAATCTTTAAATGGATGTCTTTAGCTCATGCAAATGTCAGAGCTGATTAATATGGAATTTTGCAGTCTTATTCATTTGGTTGATTATTTTCTTACTAGTTCTAAAACAGCAACTTGGTATACACACATGCAGAATCTGCTAGTTGTACGAGAAGTCGAGACTCCAAATCGATTTGGAGGCATCACATATCTTGGATTTGAAAAGCTTACATTTGTTCCTATCCAGGTATGTTGATTCATTATTTCATTGCCTTTGCAAGCAAATTTCAATTAAATACAAACTACAGATAAGCTAGTGTTTTGTGGTGTTAGACCCTGGATTTGCACCCTTGTTTTTGCAGACCCTATCCCTTGCTTCAGTTGAACTTTCACTACTTTTCTTCATGGATGTTGCACAAGAACAAAGGAATTCATTCAACCTTGACTTCATCAAGGTTTAGTGTTCAACAAAAGGAGTTCTCTTACATGCTTTAAGGTTAGATTGGATGACCATCTGTTGGATGATCGGCGCTTGATCACATAGTCTCTTTGAACATGGTGAAATGATCTTTGGGATGCATATGATTGAAGTTTACAGGTTCTCATTGGAAGGAAAAAGTAATTATAAGATAAGATAGAGAAGATGATTTTATTAATGTCCAACGAATGACCATAATAGGTCAATGGGAGTAAAGGGTATATGATATTCCCACTTAGCATTTTGCTAAGTGAAATATCAATTTTTGTCAATTTTTCCATCATACACGATTTACACTTAGGAAATGTGGGTTTAGGGGTCCCACATGTGAATTTTGGCTTAGAGCACCCTCAAACATTAGAGCTGGGGGAAATTTTGCGGCCTTAGTGGAGTGTGGGGGCCACTTTATGGGAATTATGGCCCACATGGGAACTACACTCCCATTGGAGGGGATTTGGTGTGGGGAATATGAGCTGGGCCCACACGGGCATTTTGGAGGTTTTGGACAAAAGGAGCAAGAGACACTCAACTTGACATTCACTCATCACTTTGCAAATTGTCTTTTGACGTAGCTCGCTTGAGCGAGAGCCAAGTCTGTAAGTGTTGTTTAGCACACAGGTGTTTCCGAATGGATATCCCAGCCCTTGCTTCGGTGGACTTCGAGTGCCAGCCCAAGGAGGGAGTTCTACTCAGTCATAAGTCGTACCAGTAGCAGAGAGTCTGTTTCTAGTGAGAGCGATAGCTACAAAAGGACAGGGATTACCCAGTTCATAGTGGAGGCACTCTATGTGAAAGTTTCTGAATGTTACTTATGCAGAAAGCTACTGTTAGATCTGGTTATACTTCTCCTACTTAATTAAGTTATTAATGCTGAAACTTTAGATTAACATCGAAGAAAACACAACATACTTTCACCGATTCAGATCTAAAACAGAAAAAGTACATGCACACATAAACAAAGTGACACAAGGATTTTTTGGACAATAGTCCTCGGAAAAATCCAATCCGGGAAAATTGGTCTTCTGGCTGCTGGAGGGTTTTGTTATTAAGAGTTTTCTGAATACAACAAATCTGGGTTCCAGATCTGGAAAACGCGACAGAGAAAATATAGATCTTTAGCTAACCTGCTGCTCTGAAGCCAAAATATTGACTGATCCACACCCTCAAATGGGATTTACAAGACTCAGGCAGATCTTGGCCCTAGAAACCCCAACGCTGCTCCTGAAGCCTCTGCGTCAGTCTCTGCAGCCTCTGCATCCTGCTGCGCTGGCCTGGAGAGGGCTGCGTAACCCCAAAATGGGTGACACAGACCCTACGTTGCCCTTGAGGGACTCTGCGTAACCCCAAAGGGTCTCCTGCTACCTAACGCTGCCACGAGGGAGACTGCGTAGCACCTACATAGTTGAAGCTGTCCCTGCGCTGCACAGTTGCTACCCTCTCTGCTGCTGCTACTCCTGCTTCTCTGCGCTGCCTCTGGAAGCTTCTCTTTGCCTCTTGGTGATTCTAGGCACTGGGATCAGATCATCCCCTTTTCCTAAACTCCCCTCTCTATAGCTGAAACACTTATGGAAATTCTTAGCAAACCATGCCCTAGAATTTTAGCGTAGCTTCAGTGCTCTGCCTCTATGTGTCTCCTCCAAATGACCCCAAGCCTTTCCTTTATAATTTTCTCGTTGGGAAACCAACGACCATGATCAAATCTTGAATCAATAGTTAAGATTAAATGAAAGCTTGATCTGTGTGGCTTAAGACAATTTCATCATAAGTTTAATTTAATTAACTTTAATCTTTTAATTTTCCTAAGTTCGACTTAAGGTCTTTAATTAAAAAGACTAATTAATTTAATATCTCCCAAACCGGATGAAATTTCCCAAATCCCTTTTTGGGTATTGGAGATCTCATGTATTCTAGTCCCTCCACAAATTTTGGGAGCTAGAGCACATCCGATGCTACCCCATCACACAAGAAAACTCAACACGCTGGGAGGTTGAGTGAAGGGTGGTTGAGGCTAAAACTTGGAGAGAAGTTCGAGGAAGCATTTTAGCAGGGATTGCCTCCATTTTGGAGACCTTTTGCAACAAGTTTTACAGGTGGGTCGATTTTCCCAGCAATAGAGCCATTGACGGAAAAGAGGGTCGAATTTCCGGGGTCAAGCTTTGGCCAAATCCTTCATGGGTTATTCTGGGTATTTGGTGGAGAGGCTAGGATTAATTTCCCAGAATTTTCTAAGCAGTGGAGAGGGCCCTAGTAGCGGATCCATTCAGCCAACAACGTATTTTTGGGTAGCTTCAGCACAGAGCTAGGGCAACGCAGTAGTATCAGTAGTGGGGTGACATGTTCTACATTGTGTTGAGATTTTGAGGTAGCATCGGGTGTGCTCTAGCCCTAAAATTTTGTGGAGGGGCTAAGACACACGAGACCTTGAAAACCCAGAAAGCGTTTGGAGAAATTTCATCTGGTGTGTGAGATATTAAAATATATATTTTTTTTAATGAGGACCCTAAGTCTAACTTAGGGAATTAGAAAAATTAAAGTGAATTAATTAAACACATGTGATGAAATGTTCTAAGTGACGCGGATCAAGCAGTCTTTTAAGCTAAGCCGTCGATAAGAGATTAAATCACAACCGT
Organism: Pinus albicaulis; assembly: GCA_034641835.2. NCBI lineage: Eukaryota > Viridiplantae > Streptophyta > Pinopsida > Pinales > Pinaceae > Pinus > Pinus albicaulis. Next base: position 372,424,587 of record CM076581.1, read on the forward strand.
TGATATGTCAACGAGAAAAGTATAAAGGAAAGGCCTGGGGTCAGTGGGAGACACACACACAGAGTCTAAGAGATCGAATTCTGTTGACGGAGCAGTGCTTGGACAAAGATCAAATCTGAGTGACTCAGAGTTGCAGCGAGGGGCAGATGTAGGGATTGGTCAGGAGGGACAAGAGTACAGTGCAGAGCAAGGGCAACAGAGACGCAATGGAGGCAACGCAACCATCAGAGGGAGTAACACAGTCCCTCAGGAGGGTGATGCAAGCACACGCAAGGCCCATGCAAAGGCAGTGCAACATCTCCAAGAGAAAAGTCTGAAATTCATCGGAAGAAGGGTTTCTGAGCAGGAGCGTTGAAACCGAGATCCGGGAGAGGCAGATTCACGCAAAGCTTGGGTGACATAGTTCTTCAGCGAAGCTATGCAGGCTTATGTAGTTGCTGCGCAGAGCCAGCTGGGGTTTCACCAGTTGCTCATCCGGATCAGCTGAGACTTGCGAGAGTGAGGTATATCTCACATTTTCTCTGATTGCAGAGGTTTTCTCTATTGGGTTTGCCAAGTTTATGGCACCCTAGATGTACTTAGAAACTGCTCCTTAATAATAAAAAAACCTCATATCTGCTGTACCGAGTTCCCCGCATTGGGTTTTTCTGGGGATATTTGTCCGAAAAATTTGTGTCTCACTTTGTCATGTGAGTGTGCTATTCAGTAAATGATTTGTATGTGTAGGCTGTAAATTGTATTTACTTAGATGTTAACTCTGAATATTCAGATTAATAACTTGTATGTTTAATCAAGTAGGAGAAGTAAATCGAGATTTAACAGTAGGATTTCTTAGTTAGAAAACTTTCACACATTGTGGGACTTTGCTAGCTTGCCTTGAGCATGCCCAAGTGCTCTCTTTCTAGTTGCTTATTGTACACCCTATTTCATTAATAAAATGGCTCAACAACGCAGTTTTTGGTGCTATGTTCTGATCTAATTGTGTATTTTTGTTTTATGGTGTTATGTGTTTATGCATGCATGTTATTTACTGTAAAAATTCCTTAGGAATATTACAGTGTTATCAGAGCTCATAGACTTGGCTCAACTTGTGGGAGCAACGCAATTAATGACAACAGAAGAAAAGAAAAAACATGACTTACCAGGGACAGAGGTACAAGAGTAGAGAAAAGCAGTTGCAGATTACCCCTGATATCGTGATAACTGAACTAGAGGTTCTGGAAAAAACATGGGGGACAGTGAGGGAGACAAAAGGAGTAAGGATGAGGAGTTTTCTCATCTTTTGTTGAAGGCAGTGCAGGACTTGTCAAAGAGCATTGAAGAGATGGGCCAGTGAAATAACAACCGCAACAAGGGTAAGGGAGTCCAAGGGGATTTCCAATTGGGGGAAGGATCGGGCACCTCACAGCACCACGCATCCCTTAATCCCAATATGCCCATCATTCCAAACACACCCCCTAGATCCACCATCCCCATGTTCCTGACATCTAGAGCTAGTGGACAACATGAGCAGGAGGATATGCCCTATGGAGATTATTTCTTGGAGTACTAGTCCTATGGCCCTTTTTTTGGGAAGGCCATTACTTTCAAAGATTTTAGCCATTTGAAGGGTAATAGTAGGCCTAAGGGACAGAGTGGAGGAGGCTACATGCAGGGGACAAATTTGCAGCATACTGTGGGGAGGTTGTTTCTTTGGACTTTCGATGGCTCTTCCAAGAGCTCGGCCAAAGCATGGGTTGAAAAGTTGGATGTCTATTTCCAGCTGAACTAGATGACGGACGGACAGACAATCAAGATTGACATGTTGCATCTGGAGGGGGAAGATCATGATTGGTCGTTCCATGGGCTGACCTCATTGGGACATGTAGGAGTGATTGCTTATGATGACTTCATGAGGAGGGTGTTAGAGTGGTTGAGAGGAAAGATCCTGAGGAATACCTTGCGCATCTGACAAGGCTCAAGCAGACCAGGAGTGCTAAGGCTGACATTTCAGAGTTTTTGAGGTTGTCTGTGATCGTGTCAGAGGCTAGGAGGATCTACATGTTTGTGGAGGGGCTAACAGAGCCATTACGAGGATTAGTGAGGTCCAATAGGCCCACTACGTTGCAGGATGCAATAGGGAAAGCTTGAGACCTACAGGATGCCCTACCTAGGGCTAGAGCACCACTACCACCCAAACAGGGTTTCTAGCAGAGGGGGAGAGACATCAGGGCTCCACCACTGAGGGCCAATCAGGGGCGTCGATAGATTGATGAGGACACACGGAGAGACCTCCGAAGGAGGGAGTTGTGTTTTACCTATCAGAAGCCGTGGGCACTAGGCCACGGGTGTGTAGCAGGTAAGGCCCATTACATTGAGGTCTTTTTTGACAACGATGCTGAGGATGAGACATACTTTGAGATGGGTGGAGATGACAATGCAACACCTCCGGAGGGAGGGCCATCACTACCACCTGCAGTGGGAGCTTCCTTTGCACCTTCCAGAGGGGTCCTCGCATCACTGCGTGGGGTGCCCAAGTTTTTGACCCTAAGGATCAGGGGCACTGTGTTGATTTTTGTAGCATTGGAAAGTGTTCCAAGTCTCAAATTTTGTGAGGTGGCTTGGACATCATAATTCCAAAGAACCCAGAAATCGTTTGTGGAAATTCCACTCGGTTCGTGCTTTATTAAAATAACTAATTGTTTTAATGAGGACCCTAAGTCTAAACTTAGGGAAATTAAACAATTAAATGGTATTAATAAAACAGAGTGAGAATCTTCTAGAGAATGAAGATCAAGTCATGTTTTAATCTTAGCCATTGATTAGAGATCTAATATGGGTCGTTGATTCATTAACGAGAAGATTATAAGAGAAGGCTTGAGGGTCATTTGGAAAGCAAGCCAGGACACACACTCAGTACCCGAAGGAAATCGATTCTGAAGGAATAGAATTCAATTTCAGAGGGAGAGTTGTAGGGTGGAGTTGCAAAAGCATAAGAAGGAAGGGGAAGTTAGCAGTGACAGAGAGAGGTAAGAGGAGGACACAAAGGGCCACAAAGGCCAGTGCTGAGCAGCAACATTGAGTCCCCACGCAAAGTGATGCAGTCCAGCGTAGGGATTGCATAGAAGATCACACAGAGTGATGCAGATGAAGCTAGGGTGTCTTCTGGGTGTCAGAAATTCTCTGAAAGGATTTGGAGAATTTATCTCACGTGTTTTCTTAAGAAATCTAATTGTCTACTTATTGTAAAAGATTCATTGCTGAAGAATAATACAAACCCTCATATGTTGCACCGATTTTCCTGCATTCGGTTTTTCCGAGGACAATTGTCCAAAAATAACTGTGTACATGTGATTGTTTCTGTTGCATTATATGTGTTGTGTTATATTCTTTGAATATGATTAATTGATTATTGCAATTGTATTTTTTTAGAATTTACTGAAAGAAATTCGTAAATAACTTATCATAATTAAGTAGGCGAAATAAATCTATCACTGCAGTAGTATTTCAGATTTGAAAGTTTCACATGGTATCAGAGAAAAAGACGAGTAACAGAAGAGGAGATTCTGCAATGGAACGAAGGTCCGACATTGATGCAACAAAAACTCGAAAGGGTTCACGCAGTTCTCCAGAACACATGGAGGCGCAGAGGGATCATGGCATTTCAGTTCTGCATGCAGACTAGAAGAGGAATTTGCTTGTGTGTCAAGCATGGCCTCTCTAGAGATCAGATATATTGACAATGGAGCATATTCTCATATGACGAGAGTTCGAGAATACTTCTCGAGCTACCAGCAGGAGCAGATGAATTTTCAAATTATTATGGGAAACAAGGCTAAATGTACCCCTGTTAGAAGAGACACCATAATATTTCAAACAGAAGCCAGCAACAAGCTTTGGGCCACCAACTTACTACATGTACCAGGATTGGGGATGAATTAACTCTTTGTGTCTCAACTTCATAACAAGGGTTATGATGTATACTTTATTGGCAACAAAGTTTACATCAAACACCCTTGTTGGAAAAAGAAGGCACAAATTGGAGTCAGGAGCCATAAACTGTACAAGTTACAGCTCGAGTCCCCAATGGCTCTGATAGATAGTACTGATGAGAGATTTGAATGAGTTATGGCATAGAAGAATGGGGCATCTACATCATGGAGCATTGAGAATTCTCAAGAAGACTGTCACGGGAGCTCCAAAACTTAGCACGAAGCGAGACGATGTTTGTAGAGGGTGCGTATTAGGGAAGTATGCCAAGGCAGCCTATCCAAGAAGCAACAATAGGACCAAGAGTGTGTTAGGATTGATACACTCAGATATCTGTGGACCAATGTCCATGAATTCTCTTAGTGGTGCAAAGTATTTTGTCAACTTCATCGATGACCATTCCAGGAAGACATGGATCTACTTTCTTAAGACCAAGGACGAGGTCTTTGAGAGATTTAAGGTTTTTAAAGCTCTTGTGGAGAATTTGACAAGGAAGATGATCAAGACATTGCGATCAAACAATGGTGGAAAGTACATTGATAAAGAGTTCACAAGGTTCTAAGCAAGGGAGGGCGTCAAGAGAGAATGGACCGCTCCATATAATCTGGAACAGAATGGAGTCACAAAGAGGAAAACCAGGACTATTTTCGAAGCTGCAAGGGCAATGTTGTATGATCAAGACATGCCCAAATTCCTGTGGGTTGAGGCTTGTAATACAGTGGTATATGTGTAGAACAAGGTTGCTCATAACACATTGGGTAAGGTTACTTCTGAAAGTGTGTTCACTGGTAGCAAGCCTGAAGTGAGCCACTTTAGGATATTCGGCAATATGGCGTATTGCCATGTACCTGATGCAAGAGGAGGAAGTTGGATCAGACTATAGAGAAAGGAACCTTGTGGGGTATAGCGAGAATGCCAAGGCTTAACACATCTATATTCCTGAGAGTAGGAAGATAGTAGTGAGACGAGACGTGAAGTTCATGGAGGAGAGAGCCTTCAAGAAATACCAGGAAATGTCTTTTGCTACGCAGTCTGAGGAGGATTCATTGGTCCAGCCACATCGACCTACGGAAGATGGCTCTAGTGCCTTTCCAAGGCACAAGGATCCTAACGATAGCTTTTCAGAGGAAGTGCAAGAGGGAGAGCAAGCAAATCCACCCACCACCCGTGGAAGGGCGAGCAAAGAACTACAACAAACTCTAAGGGATGCAAAGGAGTTTGTTGGAGCTCCCAGAGATGAGAAGAGGTAGTGCAGACAACCTGACATGTACTAGCCATTGGTAGCATAGGTTGGAGTACCTTCTAGTTTTCAGGAGGCAGCTCAGCATTAGGTGTGGGTAGATGCGATGGTGGAGGAGTACAGCTCCATCATGACAAATGATGTCTGGGAAGTAGTTCCTAGACCTCAGGACAGATCGGTTGTAGGTTCGAGATGGATCTACAAGATTAAATATGACGCAGATGGCAATATAAAGAAATTTAAAGCTAGATTTGTGTCTAAGGGGTATGCTTAGAAGGAAGGGATTGACTATGAAGAAAACTCGCCCCAGTAGCTTGGTACACTTCAATCAGATCCATCATATCCCTTGCAGCGCAAATGGGATGGGAGATTCACCAGATGGATGTCAAGTCAACGTTCTTGAATGGTGTGATAGAAGAAGAAGTGTACATAGAACAAGCAGAGGGCTTTGAGACACATGAGCAGAAAACTCATGTGTGCAGGCTTAAGAAAGCCTTGTACGGACTGAAGCGAGCCCCTAGAGCTTGGTATGGGCAAATTGATAGCTACCTACAGAAGATGGGATTTGTCAAGAGTGACGCAGATCCCAACCTCTACTATCTAAGAGTAGGGGATGAGCCTCTAATATTGGTGCTATATGTAGATGATCTGTTTCTAACTGGATCATCTAGGCTCATCAAATACTGCAAGGAAAATATAGCTATAGAATTTGACATGAAGGATATAGGGTGGATGCACTATTTTCTGGGTTTGGAAGTTTGGTAGTAGAAGGGGGAAATCTTCCTTGGGCAAGGAAGATATACTACAGAGATTCTGAAGAGATTGCAGATGGAGCACTGTAGACCCATGGCTACACCAATGATCACAAATTGGAAGAAAATCGACACGTTCGAGGATGATGAGGCTGATCCTACCTTGTAGAGGCAGCTCATAGGATCATTGATGTATCTGGTCAATACCAGTGTTTTAAAAACCGGCCGGTTTGAACCGGTAACCGGCCAAACCGGCCGGTTAGATAGCCCACCGGTCGAAACCGGCCAGGCAACCCGGCTACCTAGGGCATTTCGCCTGTTTTTGAAAAAACCGGACCTAACCGGCCGGTTAGGTGCTAACTCATCCGCGGACCCACATTTTCGGCGACAGTTATGTTTTAGGGCTGATTTGGAGCCAATGGGAGGATTCATTTAGCTACTCTTTCCCTATGTGGACCCACGCACGGCCAGAAATGAGTTTTAGGGCTGATGTGGAGGTAAGGGAAGCATTGACATTTCATGGTAATGTTAAATTCTTAAAGTAAAAGTGACATTTCCTTTATTTTTCATTTTCATTGTCACTTTTACTTAAATTTTTAACATTACCATGAAATGACTCAGGATGTTTAAGAGTGGTTTCGACCTCATTGGATTTCATATGGAGAAACTAGAATTTTAGGTTTCACTCAAAATTCAGCAGACTTAATGGTTTTCAGGGTTTCATGGTTTGGGGAATTTGCAATGTTCCCATTTGATTCTATCATGTGTAAGGGTATGATATTGGCATTTGATCAAGAGCATGAAGTCCTTTAAGAACCTTGATGTACCCTTCAATCAAAGGAAAACATTTAAACAACTAGTTAGACATGCTAATCTTTTTCTATCCAATTTTAAGGTTGAGGAAATGAACCCTTCACTCAAACCAAAATCATTGGTTAGGCATGTTAAACTTTTCCAATTTCTATCATGTTATAAGGTTGAGCAATCCAAGTCTGAAGACTTTGAGCTAGATGATGTTTATGTATCTCTTGTTGATGATCCCATTTCTAGTAGCGATGAATCAATGATGAGTTTCATGAGAGACCATGTTGCTCGGTGATTTGTAGTTTTGATGTCTATTTTTGCTACTACTACTACTACTAAAGTTGTAGAGGAGTTTTAGGAGTCCTCAAACTTTGAGCCATATTATTTATGTAGCTCATGTTGATGATCCTTTGTCTAGTAGTGGTGATGATTTTGATCATGATGAGGAGTGATCATGTTGTTGATCACTAATATGTAGTCTTGTATTAGGCCAATGGCCTCATAGCTTGTAGCATTGTTTTTGGACTTTATGGGCCATTTGGAGCCTCATTGCTTTTGCATTTTTCGATGATATGTATTGCACTCGGTGCCATTTTGATATATTCACCTTTGCATGGTATATAAATGAGCAAACTTTGCATATTTTGTCTCTATTGGCTTGGAATCATGGTTGCAAATTTTAAAAATAGTTTTTTTTATTAAAAAATAATTATTTAATGTATTTTTTTTAAAACCGGTTCATTGAGATCTGACCGCTCCCGGTTAGACCGGTTCCAGTTAGAAACCCGGTTCATTAGGCCACCGGTTCCGGTTTTTAAAACATTGGTCAATACTAGACCAAACATTTGTTATGCCATGAACACGCTCAGTCAGTTCGTGGTAGAACCAAGGAGGGCTCACTGGGCTGCAACCAAACATGTTCTTAGGTACTTGAGGGGGACAATTGAGTTTGGATTGAGGTACACCAAGGACAATGACATCCAATTGATTGGGTTCACTGATGCAGATTGGGTTGGAAGTCCAGTAGATCGGAAGTGTACCAATGGGTATTGTTTCAATGTTGGATCAAGAATGACTTCTTGGTGCAGTCTGTGGCGCTAAGCTCAGCCGAGGCTGAATATATAGCAGCTAGCACAACTTCGTGTCAGGCCATGTGGCTTCGTAAGTTGTTCATGAACTTACTCAATAAGAGGATGGAAGCAACCAACATTTTTTGTGATAATCAGAGTTGCATCAGGCTGTCTGAAAATCCTGTGTTTCATGATCGGTCGAAGCACATTGACACCAGGTGTCACTTCATCAGAGACTATGTCCAACGGGGAGCTGTACAATTAAAGTACATTCCCACAAGAGAACAGGTAGTAGACATTCTCACAAAAGCTCTGGGTAAGATTACGTTTGCTTACTTCAGAGAAAAGATGGGGATGGTCAAGAATCCATTCTAGTAAGAGGAATGGACAGGCTCGAAATTCAGATGGAGTTGCAGTACAAATGAGGCAGTGACAGAGATGATGTCATGGGCAGCAGTACAAAGGGTAGCAGTCAAGACATAAACATTGCAGTAGATGCTTTAGTTCAGAGCAGATGCAGTTGGTATTTTTCTAGAACACTTTCCTCGCTAAGAGGGAGTGTTTATTTTTGTAGCATTGGAAACTATTCTGTTGTCGCACAGATTGTCCAAGCACCGCGACAACGGCTCAGATTGGGGGTTGTCACCTTTATCACCAATCTCTCTCTTTAAACTGTCTCCTTGCAAGCTAAGGGAGGTAGACCCTATTAGAAATGAAGAGGAAGAATCCAGGAGACACAGCTAAAACATCAAATACTTGATAAAATTAACGAGATTTCACAAATCTAAATTAGATTTCACATTTAAGACCAGTGCCTTATGGAGTCAAACAAGATCCCGTTATGCAATTAAAGATGAGCATTGGATGTATAACTGCTGCTAAATGATCACAATGATATTCAATAGAAAATGCCACGATCATTCATTAAGATACTAAAGCCAATCAACAAAGCTATCATGAAACGATCATCAAGATAAATGCCAGATGCTTGAAATATTTCCGAAATTATAATACTTCAATTATAACCCAGTTTGAAAATTAAAATGATCCATAGTCAAACTTTAGATAGAAAAAATTTAGCACATTTGACTATAGAAAATTTGAAATTTTTTTATATTTTTTGTATTTTCTAGATTTTTTTAGAATTTTTAGAATTTTTTATTATTTATTATTTATTATTTACTATTTTTATATTTTTAAATTAAATCTAAATCTAAATTAAAACCAATTTAAAACTAAAACTAAGTCTAATTAGAACTAAAGTTAAAATCTAAATCATTTAAATTAAAATTAAACTAAGACTAAATTAAAATTTAAAATCTAAAATTTTAAAATCCTAAACTAAAGCTAAAGTTAGACTAAACTAAATTAAATCTAAACTAAAACAAAAAAAATCAAAACTAAGCCTTAAAACAAATTTAAAATCTAAACTAAAACCTAAGTTAAATCCTAAATCAAACTAAATTAAATTTATCAAAATCTTAAAAAAAAAAAAAATTTAAAACAAAAGTCTAATTGAAACTAGAATCTACGACTAATCACTACCTTACAAATTATACATTAAAACTAAACTAAAAAATTGAAACTAAATCCTAACCAAACTTACGCTAAAACAAAGTTAAATATCGAATTGAAATTTACAATCTAACTTTAATCATTACAAAACGTAAAATCTAAAAAAAATTTAAAACGAAAATCTAAAACCTGAAGTTTATTTACGCTATCACAAAAATATGAATACACAATGCATATACAAACAAATACGTGTGTGCGTGCGTTTGTTTTAGTTTGCAGGTCGACTGGGCTTCGATCGCGGATGACAATGGGGAGCATCGACAGCAGTAGAATGATGGACGTGGGGGAGAACGAGCTTGACAGGGTGAAGAATAGATCGCGGGCAGCTTGCAGAGATAAATCTGTTGGATGAGACAGGACAGCAAGGGGAGGAGCTGACAGATGCAGCGTGCGTGGAAAAGGTTTGGCAAACCAAATGAGGACGGCAGAGAAGCGTAAAGTAAGATGGAAACGCAGGGCAGTTGCAGGGAAAAAGACAGCGAGGGAAAAGCTGAGCGGCGGCTAGGTTTCATAGAGTGAAGAAGGGCAGAGGATGGCAGCAGGGTATGGAATGGTGGAGGCTGGTGCAAATGGAGAAAGGTCGATGAGTTTTCAATGCAGAGGATGAGTTGCAGAAATATGGCAGAGAAAAATCCAGTACAACATCCAGCAACTTAAATTTTCCCTTTCAAAATTCGGATTTTCATATGCTCCTTTAAATCAAATAATGTCCAGATTTGCCCACAGTAGGAATTCTGAGGCCAGATCTGGCTCAAATCTTACAAAAAAAATCTCTGAGTAGACCCACAACCTGCAAGAAAACAATCAGATCCTGAAGACATACACACCAAGAAAATGATTAAACCCTTACAGTCTTAAAAAATTTACAAATTTACAAACTAGTCTACAAATCTGAAGCCCTCATGGTCAGATTTGAATCCATTTCGGCGCAATTTTTTAGAGATTTAAAATTTTAGTGAAAGGCACAAGACCTAGAAACCCCTGCAAAACCACCAATTTCGTAAGATAGATATGGAATTTAACAAATAATGAGCTTTTCAAATTTATGTCATTTGAGAGTCGGTTGGTCCAACCGAAGACTTCCCTAGACACTCAAATCTTAAAAAAAAATTCCCTGCACACTTAGATCCGAACCTTAGATCGATAGAGATTTAAGAAAATAACATGAGATCTTTCAGAAAAAAATCAAAATGTCATTTTATGAATCTAGAAAACTGCACAAGATACCTGTATGTAGATTAATCCATGAAGGCCATCAACCATAAAAATTCAAAGAAAGTAGCAGAGTTTAGAAACAATTCACCACAGATCCGAGAAAGAACATCAAAATTTGTAACCCCAAAGTCTTTATGCTTTATTACTCAAAAATTTACAAGAGTTTCAAAGACAAGTGCACGATCCTGAGATCGGATCCTTAACACTCACAAAGACCTCTAAATTTATAGGACAAAATTTCCAACGGCTAGTTTGGATGATCCTTGTCAAAATAATTTCAACCGTCCAAAAGATTTAATCATCTTTTAATCAGGAGCATTGAAATTATAAATTTGGGGAAAAAATGAATTTATCATTTAATTCAATTTTAATTAACTCAAAAATATTATTTTTTGAGTTAATTACCCCAAAATTTTGACTTTGATTTAACCACCAAGGCCCAATGGTCCAAAATTTCTTAAAATTTTCAATATTCCCTTGACCTGAGGCTTTCAAAATCATTTTCCAAGGACCCACAAATTTGCCTTTAAAGATTTAATCCTAACTTAGAACCCTAAATTAATTAAATTTCTGGTTTAAGATTTTTTAAATTAATTGACTAGAAAATTTAATTAATTGACTGAGAGGGGATTATAATTATTTTTCCAACCCTTTTTTACATGAGATAATACATTTACATACATGAAGGGGGAATACCCATTCGTATAGACCCTCAAATAAATACCCAATTCTGCGACTCAAAACATGATCTAGCAGACCAAGTAGCTCAAACTACTTTTACAAGGACTCGATATAAAACACTAGGACTCACTTAACATGCTGATGACAAAATCCACCCTAGCTTTGGGGTGAGGCTGGAGGGAAAAACTCTGCCGATCACTTACGTGAATCAGTGAGACAAAAAACCTCCTAGGATGGAAATCATCAACAACATACTAGGCTTACCTAGGTTGTTACATACATTGACGGTCTTACTTAGATCATTTACATCATTACATGCAGAATGGGTTTACATCATTTATAACAAAATGTCCTCTGATGATTGATGATGGAATCTGAATGGTGCGACCACGTCGAACATGACGAATCCCATTTGAAAAAATGGGGGTGTACTGCTATGGGGTAGTTGACAAAGTGTGATCAACATCTTGCTCTACTTGGGGACACGTTGCTTCATTGAAGGAATGTGAGAATCCAGAATCTGCATCCAAGCAACACACAAAATTACATAAGTAGCGTCCATCCAAATATCATCATATAACATTAAGCTTATGAAAAATAGAAGTTCTTCTTTTATTTATTGTTCTACTTAACATGAAAAGTAAATCTACTCTAACTGCAAAATGAAATGCTGAAATAACAAGGAGTAGGGTTAGAAATACGATACAGAGGATGCCTTGTGGCATCAGATGTGCTCAATATAGTGCATGCTGAGCATTTGCCTGCTTTCAGGCAAGTCTGTGGGCTGCTTTTCAGATGTGCCATGTCCAATCTTGCTAATTGTAGGACTCTGTCTTATTTGAATGTCAAGCTGGTCTTGACTATCAGACGAATCAAACCACTTACTTCTTTTTTGCTTCTTTCTCTTATTCTGAGTGGGTTGTGATGTCAGCAATGAGACCACTGTAGATTTCTCGTCCTCATCTTGAAGATGTTTGTACAAAATATCCGAAGAACCTGGAGCATGACCAATATTGTTCTGGATATACTCTGTCAATGGTGACACATAAGCTTGGTCATCCTTTGAAACCATAGTTAAATCCTGCATGTGATGAGATGGGAATGGATTTAGCAGACAAGAAGTCTTATGATCTGTTGATGAATCTTCATAATCAAATTTCGGCTGAAGCTTTTGTATATGTAATTTTTCCATTTTTTCCAACCTTTTCTGTATGGAACTGATCTCCAACAAGTGATTTTCCTTCATGGCAGTGATCTCCTGGGTGTGTCTTGCCTCCATTGCAATCATATGATTCTGTATAATGGACATCTGATTAGAATGATTAACTTCCATTATCTTTAACCTGTTTTCCATAACATTTATTTTCTGTGCATGACTTGCTTCCATGGAATTTATCCTATTTTGAAGATTGATTTGGTTAGCTTCCATGTTTTGAATCATTTGCGTATGATTGGGTTGCATATCCTTAATCATCTGAGCTGGTTCCTTAACATGACTTTCATGATCTTCTATATGCATGTGATAGTCCTTACCAACAACATTAATTTGATGGCTCGACCCTACCATTCTATTATCTATGATTCTTTTGACAACATAGCAAGTAACCTCTTCATGAAGAGCATTATAGGCTCTACAATAAGGCAGAGCTTCATCCACAAGATTTGCAAACTCAAGTTGATTTGTCGGTCTCTGCTCATTAGATAGGCCTCTTTTTTGCAAAGCATTATTATTCCTAGGTTGGGAATTCTGCATTTGATCCCTTTCCATTTGAACCAACCTAGACTGTAAAGCGCTTATTTCCTTAGCATGCTCAGAGATCAATTTCACTTGATTAAGCTCCATGCTTTCAAGCTTTTGCATTAACTTTTTCATAGGGTCATCATCATCTTCTAGAGGTTCTTTTAACTTAGTTGCAGCCCTATCAAAACCAGGAATTTCAGACCTCCCAGATGCCCTTTTATCTTTTTCAAACTCTTCAGCTAAAGATTGACAAGCTTTATAATTTGCAGTTTTAGCCTGCCTTAACTCATATGAAGTATCAGAATCAAAAGCATCAATGTAAAAATTCAGAAGAGATCCATTAGGAGGTTTATGAGTTTGAGATTTTTCTCTAAGGATACCATTAAATCTCCTGTTAAATTCTTTAGTCGTTTCATTTTCTTTCTTTTTTATGGTACTGATCTCCCTTACCAAATGCCTATCTTCCCTTTTATCACCATACTTTTCCTTAAAGGCAGTTACAATTGATTCAAAAGTATCAAATGAATTATCAGATTTTTCTGTAAACCATTCAGCAACATCCTCACCAAAAGTAAGAACAAAAGTTTTCATCTTTACATCCTCCAAATTATTATTTGCAACTGCACATCTATTCCACCAGTTAGTGAAAGCAAACAAATGAGATTTAACACTAACTGCATCATTTCCTTGAAAAGAAGGTAATTTATCCATTTGAGGAACATCATGGGGATAACCTTGAATATTAGCAAAATTACACGGGGCAAAAACATCTACGATATCGTTTTTAGGATTTTAGAAATAGATCCGTGTTCAAGAATAGTCAAAGGTCCTCAAGAAGCGAACTTCTTAGCAGGAACTCTTGTAAGAAATGAAAGAATTGGAGTCGCCACTTGAACATGAAACTAATACTAAAACAAAAGAAATAATCGAAAGATAGCAGACAGATATCGGGGGGGATTCTTATCTGGGAGTAAAAAGATGAATAAGTGGAGTCGCCACCCAAACAAGAAGCCAACCGAAATGTCCAGGTGCTAAAGATGAAATGATTAGTGAGATGATGAAAGAAAAGATGATAAAGAGACGAAAGAATGCCAGAAAATGTGATCCCTTGCGACAGGCTAATGAATGGAAAAAGAAGATTTGAAGATTAGAAAATGTCGCTAAGACCAAGGACAGAAAAAACTCTATCCTCGACAACGACGCTAAAAAATGTTGTCGCACAGATTGTCCAAGCACCGCGACAACGACTCAGAGTGAGGGCTGTCACCTTTATCACCAATCTCTCTCTTTAAACTGTCTCCTTGCAAGCTAAGGGAGGTAGACCCTATTAGAAATAAAGAGGAAGAATCTAGGAGACACAGCTAAAACATTAAATACTTGATAAAATTAACGAAATTTCACAGATCTAAATTAGATTTCACATTTAAGACCAGTGCCTTATGGAGTCAAACAAGATCCCGTTATGTAATTAAAGATGAGTATTGGATGTATAACTGCTGCTAAATGATCACAATGATATTCAATAGAAAATGCCACGATCATTCGTTAAGATACTGAAGCCAATCAACAAAGTTATCATGAAACGATCATTGAGATAAATGCAACATGCTTGAAATATTTCCGAAATTATGATACTTCAATTATAACCCATTTCGAAACTTAAAATGATCCATAGTCAAACTTTAGATAGAAAAATTTTAGCACATTTGACTATAGAAAATTTGAAATTTTTTTATATTTTTTGTATTTTCTAGATTTTTTTTAGAATTTTTAGAATTTTTTATTTTTTATTGTTTTTTTATTTTTTATTTTTATATTTTTAAATTAAATCTAAAGCTAAATTAAAACCAATTTAAAATTAAAACTAAGTCTAATTAGAACTAAAGTTAAAATCTAAATCATTTAAATTAAAATTAAACTAAGACTAAATTAAAATTTAAAATCTAAAATTTTAAAATCCTAAACTAAAGCTAAAGTTAGATTAAACTAAATTAAATCTAAACTAAAACAAAAAAAATTAAGACTAAGCCTTAAAATAAATTTAAAATCTAAACTAAAACCTAAGTTAAATCCTAAATCAAACTAAATTAAATTTATTAAAATCTAAAAAAAAAAAAAAAATTTTAAACAAAAGTCTAATTGAAACTAGAATCTACGACTAATCACTACTTTACAAACTATACATTAAAACTAAACTAAAAATTTGAAACTAAATCCTAACCAATCTTACGCTAAAACGAAGTTAAATATCGAATTGAAATTTAAAGTCTAACTTTAATCATTACAAAACTTAAAATCTAAAAGAAAATTTAAAACGAAAATCTGAAACCTAAAGCTAATTTACGCTATCACAAAAATATGAATATACAATGCATATACAAACAAATACGTGTGTGCGTGCATTTGTTTTAGTCTACAGGTTGACTAGGCTTCAATGGTGGACGACAATGGGGAGCATCGACAACAGGAGAATGATGGATGTGGGGGAGAACGAGCTTGACAGGGTGAAGAGCAGATCGCGGGCGGCCTGTAGAGATAAATCTGCTGGATGAGATAGGATGGCAAGGGGAGGCGCTGACAGATGCAGTGTGCGTGGAAAAGGTTTGGCAAACCAAATGAGGACAGTAGAGAAGCGTAAAGTAAGATGGAAACGCAGGGCAGTTGCAGGGAAAAAGATAGCGAGGGAAAAGCTGAGCGGTGGCTAGGTTTCATAGAGTGAAGAAGGGCAGAGGATGGCAGCAGGGTATGGAATGGTGGACGCTGGTGCAAATGGAGAAAGGTCGATGAGTTTTCAATGCAGAGGATGAGTTGCAGAAATATGGCAGAGAAAAACCCAGTACAACATCCAACAACTTAAATTTTCCCTTTCAAAATTCAGATTTTCATCTGCTCCTTTAAATCAAATAATGTCTAGATTTGCCCACAGTAGGAATTCTGAGGTCAGATCTGGCCCTTGGGGGCTGGATCTGGCTTAGATCTTAAAAAAGAAATCTCTGAGTAGACCCACAACCTGCAAGAAAACAATCAGATCCTAAAGACATACACACCAAGAAAATGATTAAACCCTTACAGTCTAAAAAAATTTACAAATTTACAAACTAGTCTACAAATCTGAGGCCCTCGTGGCTAGATTTGAATCCATTTTGGCGCAATTTTTTAGAGATTTAAAATTTTAGTGAGAGGCACAAGACCTGGAAACCCCTGCAAAACCACCAATTTCGTAAGATAGATTTGGAATTTAACAGATAATGAGCTTTTCAAATTTATGCCATTTGAGAGTCGGTTGGTCCAATCGAAGACTTCTCCAGACCCTCAAATCTTAAAAAAAAAATTCCCTGCACACTTAGATCCGAACCTTAGATCGATAGAGATTTAAGAAAATAACATGAGATCCTTCAGAAAAAAATCAAAATGTCATTTTATGAATCCAGAAAACTGCACAAGATACCTGTATGTAGATTAATCCATGAAGGCCATCAACCATAAAAATTCAAAGAAAGTAGCAGAGTTTAGAAACAATTCACCACATAGATCCGAGAAAGAACATCAAAATTTGTAACCCCAAAGTCTTTATGCTTTATTACTCAAAAATTTACAATAGCTTCCAAGACAAGTGCACGATCCTGAGATCGGATCCTTAAGATTGACAAAGACCTCTAAATTTATAGGACAAAATCTTCAACGGCTAGTTTGGATGATCCTTGTCAAAATAATCTCAACCGTCCAAAAGATTTAATCATCTTTTAATCAGGAGCGTTGAAATTATAAATTTGGGGGAAAAACGAATTTATCATTTAATTCAATTTTAATTAACTCAAAAAATATTATTTTTTGAGTTAATTACTCCAAAATTTTGACTTTGACTTAACCACCAAGGCCCAAGGGTCCAAAATTTCTTAAAATTCTCAATATTCCCTTGGCTTGGGGCTTTCAAAATCATTTTCCAAGGACCCACAAATTTTTCTTTTAAAGATTTAATCCTAACTTAGGA
Source organism: Pinus albicaulis (assembly GCA_034641835.2). Lineage (NCBI taxonomy): Eukaryota > Viridiplantae > Streptophyta > Pinopsida > Pinales > Pinaceae > Pinus > Pinus albicaulis. The sequence continues at coordinate 372,441,625 of CM076581.1, forward strand.
CCCTAAATTAATTAAATTTCTGGTTTAAGATTTTTTAAATTAATTGACCAGAAAATTTATTAATTGACTGAGAGGGGATTATAATTATTTTTCCAACCCTCTTTTACATGAGATAATACATTTACATACATGAAGGGGGAATACCCATTCGTAAGACCCTCAAATAAATACCCAATTCTGCGACTCAAAACATGATCTAGCAGACCAGGTAGCTCAAACTACTTTTACAAGGACTCGATAGAAAACACTAGGACTCACTTAGCATGCTGATGACAAAATCCACCCTAGCTTTGGGGTGAGGCTGGAGGGAAAAACTCTGCCAATCACTTACGTGAATCAGTGAGACAAAAAACCTCCTAGGATGGAAATCATCAACAACATACTAGGGTTACCTAGTTTGTTACATACATTGACGTTCTTACTTAGATCATTTACATCATTACATGCAGAATGGGTTTACATCATTTATAACAAATTGTCGTCTGATGACTGATGATGGAATCTAAATGGCGCGACCACGTCGAACATGACGAATCCCATTTGAAAAAATGGGGGTGTACTGCCATGGGGTAGTTGACAAAGTGTGGTCAACATGTTCCAAGTCTCAAATTTTGTGAAGAGGCTTGGACATCAGTATTCCAAAAAACCCATAAATCGTTTGTGGAAATTCCACCCGGTTCGTGTTTTATTAAAATAATTAATTATTTTAATAAGGACTCTAAGTCTAAACTTAGGGAAATTAAATAATTAAAGGGTGTTAATAAAACAGGGTGAAAATCTTCTAGAGAATGAAGATCAAATCATGTTTTAATCTTAGCCATTGATTAGACATCTAATCTGGGTCGTTGATTCATCAACGAAAATATTATAAGAGAAGGTTTGAGGGTCACTTGGAAAGCAAGCTGGGGCACACACTCAGTACTCGAAGGAAATCGATTCTGAAGGAATAGAATTCGATTTGAGAGGGAGAGTTGCAGGGCAGAGTTGCAGAAGCAGAAGAAAGAAGGGGAAGTCAACAGTGACAGAGAGAGGCAAGAGAACGCAGAGGGCCACAGAGGCCAATGTTGAGCACTGAGTCCCCACGCAAAGTGACACAATCCAGCGTAGGAACTACGCAAAAGATCACACAAAGTGACGTAGAGGAAGCTAGGGTGCCTTCCGGGTGTCGGAAATTCTCTAAAAGTATTTGGAGAATTTATCTCAGGTGTTTTCTTAAGAAATCTGCTCATCTACCTATTGTAAAAGATTCATTGCTGAAGAATAATACAAACCCTCATGTGCTGCACCGGTTTTCTCTTATTGGGTTTTTCTTGGGACAGTTGACCAAAACTAGGATTGTTTCTATTGCATTATATATGTTCTTTTCTATTCTCTGCTTATGATTAATATTTTACTGCAGCTGTATTTATTTCAGAATTTATTGAAAGAAATTCGTAAATAACTGATCATAAATAAGTAGGCGAAATAAATCTATCACTGCAGTATTATTTCAGATTTGAAAGTTTCACACACTGTTCAGGGGCAACGTGTCTCAACTCTAGTGGACAGTGGGGCTACCCACAATTTCATTGATGCCCAGATGTTTCAAAGGAGGGGCATCACGACTAAGGAGTTTGAGGGGTTTTTAGTTCTTCTGTCGAGAGATAGGACATGCAATGCACACACTATGTTCTCGCCTTAACCATGACCATGAGGAACTACTCCATGACAGATCATTTTTTTGTGGTGGACGTATTGGACACCAACATAGTATTGGGGGTCCAGTGGCTCTATTCACTTGGAAAAGTCACCATTGATTGGAGGAAGCTGGAGTTGGAGTTTGTAGGGTCGGATGTCAAGTCGTACATACTACGAGGTATGCACTCCTATCCACCACAGACGGTCTCAACACACAGGATGGAGGCTGATTTGAGACATGGAGACATTGAGTGGGTCGTGGAGTTGAGGGTTTCAGAGGTTGGGGCAAGCCCAAGCCACCACATCCGGAAATATGGGCCATCCTTGACAAGTACCCAGTATTGTTTGGAGATATACCACTGGGTCAACCACTTGATCGGGGGTTTGAGCACACTATTGAGTTGGAGTCACGGGTACAGGATGTGGTCACCACCCTTTACCCACATCCCAAGGCATATCGGTATGAGATAGAGAGGGCCATCCATGAGCTATTGGCTCTTGGGCATATTAGGCCTAGATCCAACCCTTTTGCTTCATTAGTTTTTCTGGTAAAGAAGAAGGATGGGCCCTTACGCATGTGCATAGACTACCAAGCCCTCAACAAGAAAACAATGAAGATCCGCTACCCCATCCCACATATAGATGAGCTGGTGGATGAGCTTAAAGGCGATAAGTTCTTCTCGAAGATTGACTTGCCGTCAAGGTACCATCAGATTCGAGTGAGCGACAAGGATATCCCCAAGACAACATTCTGGTTCCACTATGGGCACTTTTAGTCGCACCAACAAATTTCCAATCATGCATGAACCACGTATTTTGTGGGCAGTTGAGGAAGTTCGTACTAGTGTTCTTCGATGATATACTAATCTATAGTCGAACTTGGGAGGAGCACTTACAATAGGTTGATGCAGTGTTGTGTATTTTGGAGGAGCAACAGTTCTACAATAAGTTGTCCAAGTGCGAATTTGGTTTGATCGAGATGCTCTATGTAGGGCACATCATTGGGATGGACGGTGTGAGAGTTCATGAGGAGAAGATTAGGGCCATCTGGGATTGGCTAGAGCCCTGAAATCTGACAGAGTTGAGGGGATCCCTGGACATCTATACTTATTACAGGAAGTTCGTTAAGTGCTTCACTCAACTAGCAGTGCCCCTCACTGATTGGACGAAGAAGGGGGCATTTGGGTGGATGACGACAACGCAGAAGGCTTTTGAGCGCCTCAAACAGGTCATGAGCAGTTGTCCTGTGTTGGCACTCCCGGATTTCAACTAGCCCTTTGTGTTGGAGTGCGATGCATTTAGAGAGGGGGTAGGAGAAGTGTTGTTGCAGGGAGGGCACTCCATAACTTTCGAGATTCAGAAGCTACTACCCCATGAGAGATTGTACTCCATCTATGATAAGGAGATGCTAGCCATTATGCATGCGCTAGCCAAGTTCTGACAGTACTTGGTGGGGAACAAGTTTTGGGTCAAGACAAACCATAACAACTGCAGGTTTTTCTTGGAACAGAAACAGTTGCAAGAGAGGCAACAAAAGTGGGTAAGTAAGCTCCAGCCATATGACTTTGACATTGAGTATGTCAAAGGGAAGCACACCGTGGTGGCTAATGCGTTGTCTAAGAGGTCGACTTCCCTCTCTTTGGTGAGCATTGCCTCGGATTGGAGGGCACAACTATTAGTGGAGTACTGCAAGGAGCGATTTGCATGTGAGGTCCTTGATGGAGTGGTGACAGAGGACCGGTACCAGGTGATGAGTGAAGTGATCTACTTCAGAGACCAGATTTATTTAGTGGCCAACTCCCAACTGAGGGAGGAAATTTTGTAGGCTGACCATGACTCACCTCTAGCAAGGCACTAGGGGTTCACGAAGACATACAGGGCCATCAAGGAGCATTTTGCATGGAGGGGCCTCAAGGATGATGTTTTGAGGCATATCAGGGAGTGTGAAACGTGCCAGAGGAACAAGGGTGAACAATAACATCCTGTAGGCCTGTTGCAACCTCTTCCTATTGATTTTTGGTAGCATCGGATGTGCTCTAAGTCTCAAATTTTTTGGTGAGGCTTAGACACATGTATTCCAGATAACCCAGGAATCATTTTGGAAAATTCCACCCGGAGATAGTTTTATTTGATAAATTAATTATTTTTAATGAGACACTAAATCTAAACTTAGGAAACTAAAATAATTAATGGGTATTAATCTAAACTATGGGTTTAACTTCTAGAAGAAGATGAGGATCAAGTCAAAATTATCTTAGTCATTGATTAGCTTCTAATATGGGTCGTTAAATGTCAACGAAAATATTATTTAAAGAAGCTTGAGGCGCATTTGGAAAACATACTGGAGCAGATACTCAGTTGCCCAAGCAAATCGATTTTCTCAGTGGATGAAATTCAGCAAGAGAAATCGATTTAGAGGGAGAGTTGCAGGTGGAGAGGACAGAGAGAGGATCAACTGTAGAAATTTCTTAATCTTATATCTTATGTAGAAATTATTACTGTTAATCTGATTAAGATCCTCCTACTTAGATAAGTTATTAACTGAATAAATTCAAGTTAACATCGAAGCAAAACACATAACAGATCTCCACCAATCCAGATCTAGAATAAGCACATGCAAACATTGACAAAGTGACAGTTATTTTTGGACAAATAGTCTCCGGAAAAACCCAATGTGGGAAAACCTGTCTCTGGCTGCTAGAGGGTTCTATTATTAAGAATATTTCTGAATATACAAATCTGGGTTCCAGATCTGGAAAACCCGACAGAGATAATGCTAGATCTACAGCTCACTGGCTAATTTAGGGCCAAAATAATGACTGATCCACACCCTCAAACGGGATTTACATAACTCAGCCAAGATTAGGGCCTAGAAACCACAGTGCTGTTCCTGAAAGGCTCTGCGTCAGCCTCTCAAGCCCCTGAAATGCTCTGCGTCATCCTTGGATGTCCTCCAAACCCTCATCGCTGCTCCAGAAGGGACTGCGTTACCCCAGACTGGGTAACGCAATCACTACGCTGCCCCTGAAGGGTCTCTGCGTAACCCTAGAGGGTTTCCTGCTGAAAATCATTCTGTCCTTGGAGAGACTGCATTGTCCTTGCTGTTGCCTTCCTCTGCGCTGTCCTTGAGCTGATCTTTGCCTCTTATGTATTCTAGACCCCGAGATTTGATCATCCCCTTGGTCTAAATTCCCCTCTCTACAGCTGAAACACTTTCGAGTATTCTTAGCAAACCCTGCCCTAGAATCTCAGCTTAGCTTCAGTGCTCTGCCTCTATGTGTCTTTAGTATTTACAAATGACCCCAAGCCTTTCCTTTATACTTTTCTGGTTGACAAATCAACGGCCATGATCAGATCTTGAATCAATGGCTAAGATTAAAAGAATGCTTAATCTGTGTGACTTAAGATAATTTCATCACATGTTTAATTAAATTCACTTTAATTATTTAAGTTCCCTAAGTTTTAACTTACAAAAAACATTAAAATAATTAATTAATTTAATATCTCCTAAACTAGATGAAATTTCCCAAATTAATTTCTGGGTCTTGTAGATTAAGTGTACTCTAGTCCTTCCTCAAAATTTGGGACTTAGAGCACAACTGATGCTACCCCAAATACACAAAATCTCAACACTCCCTCTTAGCCACAAGGGTGTGATCTAACAATACATCACACTTATGCATTACTTGATTTTGGGCACTGGTTCTGTGCTGTTGAAGCTTGGCCTCCTGATCATGTAGTCCATGAGGAGCCATCTACTCAGAATGTGTGGGAACTTCCTTTTCTCTTTGCTAGAGAAATGGATCTAAGGCCCTTGGTGAAACAGGTGCCTTTTGCTTCCTCTGACCCTTGATTTCCCTCATTGGAAATCTACCAAATCAACTACGATTCATCTTCTTCTTTGATCCTCTAATCAAACTCTAAGTTTCCTTTGGCAAGAAACTTCCTAAGAAGTTGATCTCCTCCCAATCTTTGTCACTTGTGCTAAGGCTAAAAATCTGAAAAACTTCAGAATTTTAACCCCACTAGCTCTTCTGGATTTCTGCAGCTTTTCTGCAGTGTTTTTTGGATCTGACAGATTCAGATCTGAATCACACTCGCTGGCTTCAAACCAAACCAACGTTGTTTCTGAGCTGCCTCTGCACAGTAATTGTGTGGGCTTGCTAGGACACAGCGCTAGACAACGTCACCCTTCCCTCTGCATGAATCTGCTCCTGAAAAATGCGCTGTCCCTTCAAATCTGCGTTTCTGCTACTTTTCCAGCTGCTTTCTGCAGCTAGATCCTTAAGACGCTCCTGATGGTGGCCCTCCTAGATCTACAATTGCTCTGATACCATGTAGAAATTTCTGAATCTTATATCTTATGCAGAAATTATTACTGTTAATCCTGTTAAGCTCCTCCTACTTAGATAAGTTATTAACTGAATAAATTCAAGTTAACATCGAAGAAAAACACATAACAAATCTCTACCAATCTAGATCTAGAATAAGCACATGCACACATTGATAAAGTGACAGTTATTTCTGGACAAATAGTCCCTAGAAAAACCCAATGTGGGAAAACCGGTCTCTAGCTGCTAGAGGGTTCTATTATTAAGAATATTTCTGAATACATAAATCTGGGTTCCAGATCTGGAAAACTCGACAGAGATAATGCTAGATCTACAACTCACTGGCTAATCTAGGGCCAAAATAATGACTGATCCACACCCTCAAATGGGATTTACAGAACTCAGCCAAGATTAGGGCCTAGAAACCCCAACGATGTCCTTGAAAGGCTCTGTGTCAGCCTCTTAAGCACCTGAAAGGCTCTGCGTCAGCCTTGGAAGTCCTCCAAACCCTCGGCGCTGCTCCAGAAGGGATTGCGTTACCCCAGACTCGGTGACGCAGTAACTACGCTGCCCCTGAAGAGTCTCTGCATAACCCCAGAGGGTTTCTTGTTGAAAATCACGCTGTCCTTGGAGAGCCTGCACTGTCCTTGTTGCTGCCTTCCTCTGCGTTGTCCTTGAGTTAATCTCTGCCTCTTGTGTATTCTAGAGCCCGGGATCTGATCATCCCCTTGGTCTAAATTCCCCTCTTTGCAGCGGAAACACTTCTGAATATTCTTAGCAAACCTTGCCCTAGAATCTCAGCTTAGCTTCAGTGCTCTGCCTCTATGTGTCTTTACAAATAACCCCAAGTCTTTCCTTTATACTTTTCTTGTTGACAAATCAACGGCCATGATCAAATCTTGAATCAATGGCTAAGATTAAAAGAAAGCTTGATCTGTGTGACTTAAGATAATTTCATCACATGGTTAATTAAATTCACTTTAATTATTTAAGTTCCCTAAGTTTTAACTTAGGAAATATATTAAAATAATTGATTAATTTTATATCTCCTAAACCAGATGAAATTTCCCAAATCAATTTCTGGGCCTTGTAGATCAAGTGTTCTCTAGTCCTTCCTCAAAATTTGGAACTTAGAGCACAACTGATGCTACCCCAAATACACAAAATCTCAACATCATCATTAGTCAAGAGTGCAAAGGCAGGTGACGCAGTGCAGAGTGTTGATTTATGGTAGCATCAGATGTGCTCTAGCCTTGTTATTTTGTATATAGGCTAAGACACACGTATTCCATAAAACCCAGAAACGGTTTTGGAAAATTCCTCTTAGAGATAATTTAATTAAATTAACTAATCTTTTTTTGTTTTCCTAAGTCTAAACTTAGGGAATTTGATTAATTAAAGTATGTTAATTAAATCAAGTGTGAATCTTCTAGATAAAGTCATGGATCACCTCCAAGTTAATTTTAGCCCTTGATTATGTTTTAATCTCGGTCGTTGAAGAGTCAATGAAAGATTATAAGGAGGGTGAGGGGTCTATGGAAAACACACTTGATACTTGAGCCATTTGGCATTTTCGAGTTGTGAGAGAGAAGCACAACTTTTGATCAAGAACAAATCACTAGGGTTGGGTTTGCTAAGTGATTTGATTCAATGATCAGATCCAGAGAAGGGCGGAAGCAGAGATTGGTCAAGAGGATCAAGAGTGCAGTTTCAGAGAGAGGTAGAGGTGATACAGATAGAGACAACGCAGTTTTCTAAAGAAGTGACACAGATCCTACAGGAAATCACGCAGAAACAGCGCAGTGACTTTTGGAGTTAGTCTGAAGATAGCTAGAGGCTGGAATTTTTGGGCCAGGAGGGCCAAAATTCAGCCCTAGATCAGCTAGATCAGTTGCAAAACAAAGTGACGCAGTTCCTTTAGTTTGCCCACGCAGGCTTATGCAGTCCAGTGTAGGAAATCACGCAGAGGCAGTAAGGGCATCACTTACATTGTCAGATTTGCCGGAGATTAGCTGAGTGAGGTATATCTCACACTTTTCACCTGATATCCTAGATTTATCTGAAGGGTTTGCCGGATGTTGGCACCCTAGTTGTATTCAAGATTCTGCTGCATAATAAAGAAACCCTTAGATCTGTTGCACCGGTTTTCCCAAGTTGGGTTTTTCTAGGGACAATTGTCCAAAAATAACAGTGTTTATGTGTGATTGCTTGTGCTATTTTTATGTGAAGTCTGCAGCATATTTTATTTTTCTATTTAACTCAAGAGAAATGTTAAATATTTGTGTTTAATAATGCAATAGAAGAAATTTAATAAGTAGCTACAGTAGGGTTCTCCACTATAGAATTTTTCACATGATATCAGAGCTGTCAGATCCAAAGAAAGGAAGGTAAAAAAAAAGGACTGCGTAAAGCAAAAGCTTCAGAAGGGACACAACGCAAGAAAAAGCACAGATAAGTATGACAGACTTAGATGTCTTATCATCTAGGTTAAAAGAGGATGATACATGCCTAGCAACTTCAGTATCTGTAGGAATCGGGTATATTGATAGCGGGGCTTCAGCTCACATGACTGGAGTAGGAGAATATTTCTTGAGATATAGGGAAGAGTAGATGAACTTCCAGATCACAATGGGCAATAGCACGAAGTGCACTCCAGTTGGGAGAGGATCCGTAGTGTTTCAGACGGAAACTGAAACCAGTGTCAGGATCACAAATGTATTACATGTGCCAGGGCTTGGGATGAACTTAATGTCAGTATCCCAGTTGCAGGACAAAGGGTATGACATTCACTTTACCGAGAAGAAAGTATATGTCAAGCATCCCAGTTGGAAGCAAACAAGACAAATCGGGATCAGGAGCAACAAACTATACCGGTTGCAAATCGAAACCCCGATGGCACTAGTCAGTAGTAATCTTGAAGACAAGAAAGGGTTGAATGAACTTTGGCATAGAAGAATGGGGCACCTACACCATGGTGCATTAAAAATGCTCAGAGAAACAGCTGATGGGGCACCTGTTATCAGCACGGAGCATGATGATGTATGCTGAGGATGTGTACTTGAGAAGTACGCTAAGGCATATTTTCCTAGAAGTGAAAACAGGGCAGCAAGCGTTTTGGGATTGATACACTCAGATATCTGTGGACCAATGTCCACTAACGCTCTCAAAGGTGGCAAATATTTTGTCACATTCATTGATGATCACTCCAGGAAGACCTAGTTCTACTTCCTGAAGACAAAAGATGAAGTCTTTGAAAAGTTCAAAGAATTCAAGGCACTTGTTGAAAACATAATGGAGAAGAAGATCAAGACATTGCATTCAGATAATGGTGGGGAATACATAGATGGGGACTTCACAGATTTTTGCTCAAAGGAGGGCATTAGGAGAGAGTGGATTGCACCATACAATCCAAAGCAGAATGGTGTGGCAGAATGGAAGACCAGAACAATTGTAGGAGAAGCCAAGGCCATGTTGTTTGACCTTGACTTAACCTGATATTTATGGGTTGAAGCATGCAATACAACAATGTATATCCAATACAGAACACCTCATAGAGCCTTGAGTAAGAAGACTCCTGAGGAAGTTTTCACGAGGAAAAAACCGGAGGTAGGGCAGCTTTGGATATTTGGTAGCATGGCTCACTGTCATGTAGCCAGTGAGAAGAGAAGCAAGCTAGATCAAACTGCAGAAATGGGGTGTATTGTAGGGTACAATGACACCTCCAAGGCATACAAAATCTATATTCCTGATAGTAGGAAGGTTGTGATAAGACGCGATGTTAAATTCATGGAGGATAGAACATTTCAACAATTGCGTGATATGCCGGCAGAGGATCAAACTGTAGAAGTTCCCTTGGTCCAAGAACAGCAAGGGCACCAAGAAGAACAGATTGGAAGACAGACTGTGGTACCAAGGACAGGTACCAACATTTTCACGGAGGAAGATCAGGAAGATACTCGGTCAGAAGAGAAGATAAATCAGGAGGAAGAGTTGAGAGAGCAACCTTCCACTAGTGGACGGATTAGCAGGGAAGCTCAGCAAATACTGAGGGACACAAAAAACTTTATTGGGACTCCCAAGGATGGGAAGAGACAGCGCAGATCTCCTGACAGGTACCAGGCCTTAGTGGCTCAAGTAGAGGAACCTCCCAGCTTCCAGGAAGCTGTTCAGCACCAAGTATGGGTAGATGCCATGATAGAAGAGTATGCTTCTATCATGACAAATGATGTCTGGGAAGTTGTTCCCAGACCTTAGAGCAGATCAGTTGTTGGATCACGTTGGATCTACAAGATCAAATACGCTGCAGATGGCAGTGTAGAAAAATACAAGGCAAGGTTCGTGGCAAAAGGGTATGCTCAGAAGAAAGGCATTGATTATGATGAGACCTTCGCACCAGTTGCCAAATATATCTCCATCCGGACTGTATCATCTTTAGCAGCACAAATGGGATGGGAGATTCATCAAATGGATGTCAAGACAATGTTCTTGAATGGAGAAATTGAGGAAGAGGTATACATCGAACAACCAGAGGGTTTTGAGACTCATGAAAGGAGGTCTCATGTTTGCATATTAAAGAAAGCTCTATACGGGCTTAAGCAGGCTCCGAGAGCGTGGTATGGTCGGATAGATAGGTATTTGCAAAAGATGGGATTTGTCAAGAGTGATGCAGATCCCAATCTTTACTATTTACTGGTAGAGGATGAGCCATTGGTATATGTAGATGATCTGTTTCTTACAGGATCATCTAGGCTCATCAAGGATTGCAAACGGAATCTAAAAATTGAATTTGACATGAAGGATTTGGGGTTGATGCACTAATTCCTAGGACTAGAAGTTTGTCATAAGGATGGAGATATCTTCATGGGATTGGAGAGGTATGCCTTGGAAATTCTGAAGAGGTTCAGAATGCAGGACTGCAAACCCATGGCCACACCCATGATCACCAATTGGAAAAAGATAAATGCTTCAGAAGATACAAAGGTAGACCCCACCTTATACAGACAACTCGTCGAATCACTGATGTATTTGGTGAACACCAGACCAGACATTTGCTTTGCTGTCAACACTCTTAGTCAGTTCATGGTGGAACCCAAAAGAGTGCACTGGGCCGCAGCAAGGCACGTTCTAAGGTATGTACGAGGAACAGTCAGATTCGGTATTAGATATGGCAAAGAAGAAGATGTCAGACTCAGTGGATTCACAAATGCAGATTGGGCAGGGAGCTCAGTGGACAGGAAAAGTACCTTTGGGTACTGTTTCAGCATTGGCTCAGGAATGGTGTCCTTGTGCAGCAAGAAACAGAAGTCAGTAGCATTGAGCACAGCAGAAGCAGAGTACATGGCAGCTAGTACAGCTACATGCGAAGCAATCTGGCTTCGAAAACTTCTTGTGAATCTATTCAGAAGCAAGATGGAGCCAACTAGTGTTTACTGTGACAATCTGAGTTGTATCAAACTCTCTGAAAATCCAGTATTTCATGATCGGTCTAAACATATTGACATCCGATGTCATTTTATCAGAGACTGTGTTCAGCGTGGGGCAGTACAACTCCAGTACATTCCCACAGGCGAACAAACAACAGATATTCTCACTAAAGCTCTGGGAAGAATTAAGTTCACTCAGTTCAGAGAACAGCTGGGTATGATTGAAAATCCATTTCAGTAAGATATGGATCCGTAGTAGCAGTAGAGATGAGCAGTAGCAGCGCGGTTCACAGAGAGGCAGCGTAGTGCAGAGTGGTGCTCACGCAATACAACAACATGGTTGCAGAATTTAGAGGGAGTTGCAGTACAGTGGCAGTGGACAGCAGCATGCAGAATCAACAACAGTACAGTGGCAGCATTTTTGTGCAGTGTTGGTGAGCAACATCAACAACACAGCAGCAAATGTTACAAAAGTCAGATCAGCAGTGCATTGAGTTGTCTTGCTAGAGCACTTTCCTTGCTAAGACACATGTATTCCATAAAACCCAGAAATGGTTTTGGAAAATTCCACTTAGAGATGATTTAATTAAATTAATTAATCATTTTTTGTTTTCCTAAGTCTAAACTTAGGGAATTTGATTAATTAAAGTATATTAATTAAATCAAGTGTGAATCTTCTAGATAAAGTCATGGATCACCTCCAAGTTAATCTTAGCCCTTGATTATGTTTCAATCTCAGCCGTTGAAGAGTCAATGAAAGATTATAAGGAGGGTGAGGGGCCCATGGAAAACACAGTTGACACTTGAGCCATTGGGCATTTTTGAGCTGTGAGAGAGAAGCACAGCTTTTGATCAAGAACAAATCACTAGGGCTGGGTTTGCTAAGTGATTTGATTCAGTGATCAGATCCACAAAGGGGCAAAAGCAGAGATTGGTCAGGAGGACCAAGAGTGCAGTTTTAGAGAGAGGCAGAGGTGACGCAGATAGAGACAACACAGTTTTCTGAAGAAGTGACACAGATAGAGACAACGTAGTTTTCTGAAGAAGTGACGCAGATCTTGCAGGAAATCACACAGAAACAGTGCAGTGTCTCTTGGAGTCAATCCAAAGATAGCTAGAGGCTAGAATTTCCGAGCCAGGAGGGCCAAAATTCAGCCCTAGATCAGCTAGATCAGCTGCAGAAAAAAGTGACGCAGTTCCTTCAGTTTTCCCATGCAGGCTTATGCAGTCTAGCATAGGAAATCACGGATAGGCAGTAAGGGCATCACTTACATTGTCAGATCAGTCAGAGATTAGCTGAGTGAGGTGTATCTCACATTTTTCACCTGATTGCCTAGGTTTCTCTGAAGGGTTTGCCAGATGTTGGCACCCTAGTTTTATTCAAGATTCTGCTGCATAATAAAGAAACCCTCAGATCTGCTTCACTGGTTTTCTCAAGTTGGGTTTTTTCGGGGACAATTGTCCAAAAATAACGGTGTCTATGTGTGATTACTTGTGCTATTTTTATGTGAAGTCTGCAGCATATTTTATTTTGTTATTTAACTCGAGAAATGTTAAATATTTGTGTTTAATAATGCAATAGAAGAAATTTAATAAGTAGTTGCAGTAGGGTTCTCCACTATAGAATTTTTCACGTAGAGAAAGGACATCGCAGAAGCAACAAAGGGACAACAAAAAGCAGTGACGCAGAACTACATAGTCCTTACGCAGAGCTGACGCAATGGTAACGCTGGAGGGCCGGCAAGGTCTTTGAGAGATCAGATTTTCATCAGAAATATGTGAGAAAATATCTCCAATGTTATCACAGAGATTTCCCTTCATTATTGTTGATTGCTATTTGTACAAGAAACCTTTGTTGAAGAATAATAAAGAAACCCTCATCTGCTGCACCGGTTTTCCCGCATTGGGTTTTTCCGTGGACAATTGTCCAAAAATAATTGTCACTCTTGTGTTGGTATTTCTTTATATTTTTCTCAGTATTCTATTTGTGAAGGCTGCAGTAGAATTTATTTTGATATTTACTGAAGTAATTTCTATAAATAACTTATTGCTTAATAATAAGTAGAAGAAATAATATCCAATACTGCAATAGGATTTCGTTTTAGAAATTTTCACATGGTATCAGAGCTTGATTGGGCAAGGGCACAGAGGAATTTGCATTGAAGGGAAGTCATGGTGTTGAGGGATTACGCAGCTTTTCTGCAGAGGTTGCCAGTGAAAAGAAATAACACGATGGAAGATCATGACATCTCAAAGTTATCTTCCAAATTGGAAGAAAATTTTTCTTGTTTATCGACTTTTGCATCAGCTGATGATTAGTACATTGATAGTGGGGCTTAGTACATTGATAGTGGGGCTTCAGCTCATATGAATGGAGTATGAGAATATTTCTCGAGCTATCAAGAAGAACAGATGAACTTCCAGATCACTATGGGAAACAAAACGAAGTGTACCCCAGTGGGAAGAGGGACCATAGCATTTCAGCCAGAAGGCGGAGATAAACTCCGAGCCACGAATGTGCTACATGTGCCAGGATTGGGAATGAATTTACATTCAGTGTCCCACTTGCAGGACAAGGGATATGATGTGTACTTCATTGGAAGGAAAGCATACGTCAAGCATCCAAGCTGTTAGAAAAAGGCTCAGATTGGAACTCGAAGCAACATGCTATATAGGTTGCAGCTCGAGTCTCCAATGGCACTGGTAGGTAGCAATCTCAATGGTGAAAGGGACCTGAATGAGCTATGGCACAGACGAATGGGGCATCTACACCATGGAGCTCTGAGGATACTCAGAGAAACTGTTACGAGAGTTCCAATCTTAAGTACCAAGCACGATGACGTATGCAGAGGATGCGTACTAGGGAAGTACGCTAAAGCATCATATTCCATAAGCAACAATAGGGCTCCAAGTGTATTGGGGCTAATACACTCAGATATCTGCGGTCCAATGTCTACCAAAGCTCTTAGTGGTTGCGAATATTTCATCACCTTTATTGATTACCACTCCAGGAAAACTTGGATCTACTTCTTAAAGACCAAGGATGAGGTCTTTGACTGGTTCATAGAATTCATAGCTCTTGTTGAAAACCTGACAGGGAAGAAGTTAAAAGTATTGCGCTCCGATAATGGTGGAGAATACACTGGCAAGGACTTCACAAAATTCTGCACGAGAGAGGGCATCAAAAGAGAATAGACATCTCCATATAACCCGGAGCCAAATGGAGTTTTAGAGTGGAAGAATAGGACTATTGTTGGGGAAGCAAAATCAATGTTGTATGACCAAGATCTACTTAGATTCTTATGGGCAAAAGCATGCAACACAACAATATATATCTAGAATAGCACTCCTCATAGAGCATTAGGCAAGAGAACACCTGAGAGTATCTTCACAGGGAAGAAACCAGAAGTGAGTCATTTTAGGATATTTGGAAGTGTGGCGTATTGTCACATTCCAGATGAGAACCAGAGAAAATTAGATCAAATTTCAGAAAGGGGTATTTTGTAGGATACAACGAGACTTCGAAGGCATACTGAGTCTACATTCCGGGCAACATGAAGATTGTAGTCAGATGGGATGTAAAGTTCATGGAAGACAGAGCCTTCAATAAATCCCGAGAGATGCCTGCTAGAGGGAATTCTGAGGACGTTCCTCTTGTCCAGTAATAGCAGGGGGGAGAATTGGCAGGTGGACAAACATCTAGATCAAGCATTGTAACTAGCACTAGTATTTCCTCAAGTGAGGAAAATCTAGATAGTTCATAGCAGATGGGACAACAGGGAGAGGAATTGATTGAGCCACCCACCAGCAGTGGAAGAACTAGCATAGAAGTACGCCAAACGTTGAGGGACGCAAAGGAATTTGTTGGAGCTCCTAGAACCGAGAAAAGGTAGCATAGTCAACCTGACAGATACCAAGCCTTGGTAGCACAGGTTGAAGAACCCTCTAGCTTTCAGGAGGTTGTACAACATCAGGTCTGGGTGAATGCCATGATAGAAGAGTATAGCTCTATCATGACTAATGATGTTTGGGAAGGTGTGCCTAGACTAGAGAACAAATCAGTTGTAGGTTCGAGATGGATCTACAAGATCAAGTATGTTGCAGATGGCAGGATAGAGAAGTACAAGGCTAGGTTCGTGGCCAAGGGATATGCACAGAAGTAGGGAATTGATTATGAGAACTTCACCCCTCTTGCCAGATACACCTCCATCAGATTCGTTGTGTACTTAGCAACACAGATGGGATGGGAAATTCACTAAATGGATGTCAAGACAACATTCTTGAATGGGGTGATAGAAGAGGAAGTGTACATAGAACAATTTGAAGGCTTTGTAACCCATGAGAAGAAATCTCATGTATGTAGATTGAAGAAAGCCCTATATGGGCTCAAGTAGGCACCCAAAGCATGGTATGGTTGGATTGACGGGTACTTGCAGCAGTTGGGATTTGTCAAGAGTGATGCATATCCCAATATCTATTATTTGATGGTAGAGAATGAGCCACTATGTAATATCCCAAATGGGGATTAACAGTAATAAAAGTGCAAATAGACAACTACAACAAAAACGCAAACACCATTAAAACACACAAATTGGAGCCAAAATCACTGTTGAGCCATTTTATTAATATATTGGGAAACAGTAGAATTGAGGTGCTGGAAAGTTTGCACCTGGGCTTGTTCAAGGCAGGCTTGAAGAACAACTCAGACCTAAGCAAAAACTCTGGCTGAAAGTGCCTCTGCATGGCTCAGTCTTTGCGCCGCCTACCCCATAAATGTTGTTGCTGGCTGACTTCTGACAGCTAGTTGGGTTGCTTCCTCTCCTCAGAAAATTCTGGCCTTTTAACCCCGGACTCTACTCACCAAACCCTTAAAAAAACCGCGAAGGAATTGGCCAGATGTTGACCTCGAAATTTCGGCCCAATTTCCTGTAGCTGCTAGCTACGTTAGGATCTCTGTTTGAAGCCTCAAACCTGCCCAAAAAATTCTATGAAATTAATCTTGGCTACTCCCCAATAAACCCAGAAAAACCCAGAAAGGTTTCACCCAAAGCTTGACTTCGGAATTTGGCCCTCTTAGGCTTGGCTCACTGTGTTGCTGGGTAAATCGAACCTCTGGATGAATCTGCTGGAAAATGCCTTCAGAGAGCTACCAAAATCCCTGGTAAGAGGTGACTAACCTCCCCTCCAAATCTCCTGTTGAAACTTTGCTGCTCTCCACACTCCCGACACCCACACCAAACTGAACTGCGCAATCATTGCACAGTATACTCTACCTCTGCACAGTCCTAAAGGGGCTACACTCTTCTTGTTGCTGTTGCAGTGTAATTCCCTCACCAAAATGCAGAACTCCTCTCCTGAGCAGGCACTCGAAGTCCCCTGAGGTAGAGGTTGAGATCTCCGCTTGAAGATCCCGTGTGCTAAATAGCATTGCAGACTTGGCTCTCTGGCTCAAGCATGCTACAGTCAAAATGACCAAGAAAAATAAGATGAATGAATGAATTCCCAAATGAGCCTTCCCTTCTTCCTTTTTTCCATTGAGCCCCAACATATTCCTTGAGTCCCACGTTGGCTTGCGCTGCCTCTCCTTGGCCAATCACATGTTGCCTTCCTCTAGCCAATCCCACGTTGTCCTTTTCGTGCCTCTTCTACGCTGTCACCTAAGGCCAACTCAACCCCACCACTAGAGCCACAATTTTCCCTTGGGGACTTTAGGAAAAGACTTTATTTGGCCTAATTATTAACTGTAGGTCCCCTACCCATTTTATTTCCGCCCAACATTAGGATTTGCCAAAATTAATAAAAGTTAATATCCCAATTAGCTGCTTGCTAATTTGGGGATATTACAGTCCTCCCCGTCAAAAATTGCTTGTCCTCAAGCAATGCCTGAACAAGCCTCCTCTCTAGCTGATGCTCCCCACTGTCACTGCAAAAATGTGCCTGGGTCCCAGATGCGCCACTGAATCATCCCTGTCCTCTCCATCGCCCTGTTAAGAAGGGATTCCTCAATGCTAGGATCCCAAGCCATCCTATCCAACATGAAACTCCACCAGCTCCACTCACCATCTTTCCATGCTAATGAAGTCCCCCACTCCATCAATGACTCGCTAAAGCCCAATGGAAGATCTACATGATCTCCCCATGTAATATACAACTCAACCTTAAAAGTTATCGAGTTGTGTAGAGTTGTAATGCTCGGGTCCCCTGCTAATCTCGAAGAAGTACCACCATGCTAATGTTGCGCTACTATGATCATGAGATACTCCCCATTGTGCACAGATTGTATCCTCCTTTCCTAAGGCCTAGTGGTAGGAGATCTGTGACGGACAAACTCATCTGGCATAGGCATCGCCATGATGCCAATATCTACCCCTCTGAATGCAACTCCGAATCTATGCAGCGACAGAGAAAGTCTGCCTCACCATCCGATGAAGGCCTCTGTGTACCCCCATGTGCCAACCCAATAGTGAACTAGATCACTCTCAGTCCTGACTCTGACCATCACGAGACAACATGGTCTATCAGTCAACTGAGTCCCTGCATCCCTTAGTCGGACCTACTACACCATAGCTCTGACAACTGCAGGAATTCCTCTGTGCCTCATCTCTAGTCCCTACATGTGACCAATATAGAGGGTCCATATATCATAGGCTAACCTGATGCATGCTAACCTGCCCTGTGCCTGCCACTGTGTAGCAGCGATGACTGTTGGAAGCCAAATGTGACAAATAGCTACCCCCTGAATGCAACCAATAAATGGATATCTGATACTCGCAATCGACTCAAGGTATGTGGATCCCTCCTATTCTCGCCAACCATCTCCACTGGGTTCGCCATCCACTCCCTTGATCATGTGCCAATACAATGTCTGCAGCCCAGACACATACTGGGTGGCGACCTCGGTTGTACCTAGTATCCTCTGCTCATGCACGGTCTCGACATGTCCCAAGGAAAGAGTGACACATGTCTCCCTCGTGACCCACTCCCCAGGCGTAGGCTCAGTGAGGACTGATATGCCACCCTTGCAAATGATCATCTCATCCCCCAACCTGTGGCTGTCAACTAACACACTGACCCAATGCCACTGCTAATAAGTGTCTCCCCAAGTGTGCTAAGTGTCATCCAAATATCTTGGGTGAGCTTCGCGTACCCTGCTGCTCATGCCCAGAGTGCCAAATGACAACAACAAAATCGATTGTGCCCATAAGTGATGTAGAAGAGGGTCAGACGTGTGAGTCCCCATAGATACCTTCAAGCATCGCTCATCTGTCTCCCTGTCGATCCAGGGTGAACTACCCCCAAAGGTATGTTCGGTGTCTCCGTCCATGAGCCTCCCTAGAGGCAATGCTCTAAAACCTTGTTGTGCAGCACCATACACCTCTGCATACCACCAATCATCCAAGTACTCCTTGACATGCCAATGTACACTGCGGCACACCCCTGTACACCGTTGGATACGCCCTGCTACTGCTATACCACCCTTTACTGTCCCGTGCCTTGTATCTGTGAAGGCACCAATCATTCCTCCTATGTACACAATGTGATGTAAGACACTCCTACTCAATGCAATCCAACACACTGCGGTACACCACCATGCACCTCCATGTCCACTGGTAGTCCACTGCTCAATGCTAGATGCTCCCAAGCATCCTTGGATGTGATGACCTAGAGTTGTGTCTCTACATGTCAGAGCACCCCCAATCGGTATCATCACCTCCACTATCACATCACCATACTCGTCGATGTATGGATTGTCACTCCAAACCCTCCCTGAGTGGTCTGAGAAGTGAATCTCTCTGTTTCAGTAGTGATGCCACTAATACTCTACTGTTCTGCGAGCTTTGTGCCCGACACAAAGGTGAAGAATCCCTGGCTCCATGCAAGGCATCGTTTGGTAGCCTGCCAATGCCAACTCCTCCGACAAGCTCCTTCCAGAGTATGTTGATCACCTCGTGACCATGCGTACAAATGTTGTACAAAGATAACCCAATGAGTCTGTCCATAAACTGGTTGGCCACTGGAGTTGACCGAGACTCCCCTAGCGAATATGCGCGTTCAACTGCTAGACCCACTGTACCCTACAAAACATAGTCAACCGGTTTGCCTGGGAAACGATAGGT
Organism: Pinus albicaulis; assembly: GCA_034641835.2. Taxonomy (NCBI): domain Eukaryota; kingdom Viridiplantae; phylum Streptophyta; class Pinopsida; order Pinales; family Pinaceae; genus Pinus; species Pinus albicaulis. The sequence goes on from CM076581.1 coordinate 372,461,173, forward strand.
AGTCCCACTTGGATCCCAATGCCAGTCTGGGGTTCCTATATTACCAGCACCTGGTAACTCCTGCTGAGCTACACTTGGGTCCACCACCATCTCCATAACCCACTCCACTGGGTACCAACTCAAAATATCTTGCCATCCAACCCCAACATGCAGATGTTGTACCCTGTGCAACTCCAGTTGTCTCATCCCGCTATCGAGGTTAGCATATGAGATCTGACTAGGTGGCTCCATCTCTCTCTCTCCAATGGGAAGAGGTGACCCAACAGTGTTGCTAGCCCCGTCTATGTATGCTTGAAGGGGGTTTCTCTGACACTTCAATGTGCCCTTTAGTTGTACCATTAGGGAATCCAACCGTTTCCCAATGTGGGCCAACTTGGTCGCTAACTCGGCACAAACCACACTCATGCCCTTCTACTCCTCGTTCTACCGCAGAATAGCCTCTCGTACTGATGTGGCCTTCTCCTTCAAAGCTATAAGGTCGACCCATAGTTGATGGCACTGCTATGTGCGACCATCACCCAATACCACTGTATCTCCTAGCGTCTCATCAAGGGTGGATACATCCCCTGGCACCTCACCCATCTGACATGCCCACTCACCCCAAAACTCGGACGTGTCCTTTTTCATCCACCTCAATGGATGGCACCTCTGTACTAGGGTAGGCTCTACTCTCTCCACTAAGATGTCAATCGACGCAGTCAAAGAAGTCTCCAACATGGGTGACCCCTGCATCCTACTGGGTATATCCACTTGCTCCTCTTGATCCTGTGTGCCCTCATCCTCCAAGTGCGAGGTATCCATTCTAATGGCTTCCCCCTCTGTTATTCAATTAAGCTGGAAAAAGGTATCCAATCTTCCCACTCGATCTCGAGCCGTGCACTCGGTGGATCGATCATACTTGGGGAAAGGTATCCTCCCAATGGTACGTTGCAACTTTGAGCTCTGCGTGCTAGACCCCTCACCATTCCTGCCTTTTTCATCCTGCCTGAGCTGTTAGTAATCTCTGAAGGACAAAGTTGTTCTTAAGTTTTCCCCCATGGACTGCCATTCTCAAAAATAATCTCGCATGGTATATGATCATGCCGCCTACCTTGCTCACTTGGCACTGAAGTTAAAAATGTAGGCAACGTCGTCCTGGTTGGCCTATTGTAGGCTAGTGGGTAAGTGGATGGTAAAGGGTGGTTACACTGTTGTGAGACCACTGAAGTCTCCCCAAATAGGGATTCATGATGGATGCTCTCATTTCTATTCAGTTGCTTGAGTCTTTCCAACATTCCCTTTTGTCCTTTGGCTAAATCATTTAGGGCCTTGAAGATGCTACTAAATGTTGCTTCCCCTTTGCTCCTTGAATCCCCCATATTTGCCACCTCTACTGCCTTTGGTGGGTAAGGTTCTACATAGCCTCCTTGTTCATAGAAAAAGATCCCCACGGATGAGCCAAGAACAAAGCTCTGATACCACTGTAATATCCCAAATGGGGATTAACAATAATAAAAGTGCAAATAGACAAATAACTACAACAAAAATGCAAACACCATTAAAACACACAAACTGGAGCCAAAATCACTACTGAGCGATTTTATTAATATATTGGGATATAGTACAATTGAGGTGCTGGAAAGTTTGCACCTGGGCCTGCTCAAGGCAGGCTTGAAGAACAACTCAAACCCAAGCAAAAACTATGGTTGAAAGTGCCTCTGCGTGGCTCAGTTTTTACGTTGCCCAGCCCATAAATGTTGTTGTTGGTTGACTTGATTGTTAGTTGTTGCTTCTCTGTAGAAAATTGTAGCGCTGCAACCTCGGACCCTACTCACCAAACCTACAAAAACCCGTGAAGAAATTGGCCAAATGTTGACTCTGGAATTTTGGCCTAATTTCCTCTATCTCCTCTAGCTGCTGGTTGCGTTAGGATTTCTGTTTAAAGCCTCAAACCTACCCAGAAAATTCTACCGAATTAATCTTGGCTTCTCCTCAATAAACCCAGAAAGGTTTCGCCCAAAGCTTGACTTCAGAATTTGGCCCTCTTGGGCTTGGCTCACTACGCGGCTGGGTAAATCAAACCTCTAGATGAATCTGCTAGAAAATGCCTCCAGAGAGCTACCAAAATCCTTGGTAGGAGGTGGCTAACCTCCCCTCCAAATCTCTTGCTGAAACTCCACTACTCTCCACACTCCCGACACCCACACCAAACTGAACTACACAGTCTACACTACCTCTGCGCAGTCCTGAAGGGGCTATGCTCTTCCTATTGCTGTTGTTGTTGTGTAATTCCCTCACCAAAATGCAGAACTCCTCTCCTGAGCGAACACTCGAAGTCCCCCGATGTAGAGGTTGAGATCTCCGCGTGAAGATCTCATGTGCTAAATAACACTGCAGACTTGGCTCTCCGGCTCAAGTGTGCTTCAGTCAAAATGACCAAGAGAAATAAGATGAATGAATGAATGCCCAAATGAGCCTTCCTTTCATCCTTTTGTCCATTGAGGCCCAACGTATTCCTTGGGTCCCACCTTGGCCTGCGTTGCCTATCCTTGGCCAATCACGCGTTGCCTTCCTCTAGCCAATCTTGTGCTATCCTTTTCGTGCCTCTTCTACGCTGCTACCTAAGGCCAACTCAACCCCACCACTAGAGCCGCAATTTTTTTCTCTTAGGGACTTTAGGAAAAGACTTTATTTGGCCTAATTATTAATTGTGGGTCCCCTACCCATTTTATTTCCGCCCAACATTAAGATTTGCCAAAATTAATAAAAGTTAATATCCCAATTAGCTGACTGCTAATTGAGGATATTAAACACTAGTTCTAGTACTATATGTAGATGATCTATTACTTACAGGATCATCTAGGCTCATAAAGGACTGCAAGAAGAATTTGGAAGCTGAATTCGACATGAAGGATTTGGGGTTGATGCATTATTTCTAAGGTTGGAGGTATGGCAAAAGAATGGAGAAATCTTCCTAGGACAAGGAAGATATTCCTTAGAAATTGCGAAGAGGTTCAGGATGCAAGATTGTCAGCGCATGGCAACACCAATGATAACCAATCGGAAGAAGATAGATGCATCAAGAGACAAGGAAGTGGACCACAGCTTGTACATGCAACTCATTGGGTTATTTATGTATCTGGTCAACACCAGGCCAGACATCTGCTTTGTTGTCAACACCCTCAGTCAATTCATGGTAGAACCGAAGAGGGTACACAGGGAAGCAGCTAGGCACATTCTCAGATAAGTGCAGGGAACAATTGGATAGACTTGAAGTACACCCGAGAAGATGATGTCAGATTGAGCAGTTTTAGAGATGTAGATTGGATAGGAAGTTCAGTAGATCGGAAGAGTAGCACGGAGTATTGCTTCAACATCGGATCAGGGATGACCTCCTGGTGCAGTAGGAAGCAGAAGTCTGTAGCACTGAGCTCAGCAAAGGCAGAATATATGGCAACAAGCACAACCACGTGCGAAGCCATATCCCTTAGAAAACTGCTAGTGAATTTGTTCAGAAGAAAGATGGAAGTGACCAGTATCTTATGTGATAATCAGAACTGTATTAAACTCTCTGAGAATCTAGTATTTCATGATCGGTTAAAGCACATTGACATCAAGTGTCATTTTGTCAGAGACTATGTTCAACGTGGGGCAGTACAGTTGCAGTGCGTCCCCACAGGAAATCAGGTGGCAGGCTATTAAATTTAGACAGACATGGTATGTTCTATGCTTAATGTAGTTTTACTTCAATCTTTCTTATAGGCCCAATTCAATCTAGCAATCACATAAATATGAAAGTAAAATGCTGATAGAACATAATAATAGATCAACAAAAGACAAACCAATAATATAAATCAAAATTTACAATTCTTCTTGTCCAACAAAGATAGAGAATAATCAGGTGGCAAGCTGTTAAATTTAGACAGACATGGTATGTTCTATGCTTAATGTAGTTTTACTTCAATCTTTCTTATAGGCCGGATTCAATTTAGCCATTACATAAATATGAAAGTAAAATGCTGATAGAACATAATAACAGATCAACAGAAGACAAGCCAATAATATAAATCAAAATTTACAATTCTTCTTGTCTAGCAAAGATAGAGAGTAGTGTGCGTTACAATAGTCAACAGGATACATCAGCCAACAAAGTCTTTCTCAACATCAGATTAGCCAATCCTCCAAGTGTCACACACACCCTTCAAAGACAGCTCCAAAAAAGTCAACACTGGTCAACAAAAAAAGTCAACGCAAAAAAGGCAACATCGTATTTTAGGGCTTTGATTCACAATCTCTCTTTTCCTCAATCTTTGTGCCCTCTAATGCGGCCTCAAGAGATTGGAATTTTTGCACTTGTTGGAGGTCAACTCCAAGTTTTGACGATGGTCAACGCACCAGCAAAACAACCCTAAAACAATCCGCACTTTTCCCAGCTTCAGCTCCGCACGTGTGAGAGAGAGGCCTCCAAAGGGCTAATCGAACCAATCAGATCACAAGATGATGTGTGTGATGATTTGATGAGCAAATGATCTCCTCCTAGTCTCTCCAATTTATATCCATTAGTGAGGGTGTGTGACACATCTATTGGGCTTGCAAGCCTACATTACAAATCTGGCCGACATTGCACATGTGTAGAAAATAAAATCAAATTATATGTTATGCTCATCCAAACAAGATGATCTTTAGATCAATCTTGCACCTCTCCGAAAGAGGAATCCAACAAAAATATAATCATCATCATATGAGCAGTGCAACATGGAGTTTGGATCTAGTTGCCCAAAATTAACACTCCCTCTCAACTAGGGAGAACTCCATCTGTCCACCAGTGCCTTCCAGTGATCAGTACCATCATGTACTATCATATATCATCCTGCACTCCTACATCATCCTGTCGTAACTTGCTTTGCTGGCTCTTCTTCGCAAATAGAACAAAAAGGGTGAGTCACAAAGACATCACGCTCTATTGACCCGAAGTCAACGTAGAGATTAAAACCTCTCTCGAACTCAAAAGAGTCTCATACTAACCCGAAGTTAGTTTACTGACTTGAAGTCGATTTAGAGGTAAGAACCTCATTAGACTTTATCCCAGTTCAAGGTGTTGGACACGTGCCATCCTAGATATAGAGAGTACGACAATCTCCGATGCACTTTGACCAAAGTTGTATGGGTAGAATTTTCACTGTTTTGACTGAACTTTGACCAGCAAGGAAAGTCGCATTTCTTGGTAGGTCGACCAAACCTTTTGGAGCAGCTTTGACCATTTTCTTTTGGACTGGTTAGGGCATCTTTGACCGCAGTTGACTTTGACCAGAATTGCAGACTTTGACTTTGGGTTAGATTAGACATTTGGGCTCATCATTGATTTGATATTGGTTAATTGATTTTGGGTTGTATCTATCCTATTATCGATATAAAGGTGTGCATGATCCTTACCTCTAATGGTAAGTCATATCTCTCCTATTGTCCTTGGATATAGGGTGGTAGTTGGAGCTCCCTATGATGATTCTTCTTCTTTAGATTCGAGAGTGTTCACCAGATGAGCAAAGACAAGACCAATGTTTTGAAAATCGCGATCGGGATTAAATCGGCGAGGGGAAAAAATCGGAAAAAATCGTAAAAATTGGGAAAAAATCGTAAAAATCGGGAAAAAATATGGGTCTTTATTAAAGTGGGGTGAATTAAAAAATAGAAAGTGAAGAATTAAATGCACATTTAATCTCAGCCCTAGATCTAAAGCTATCTCAGCCATTGGATTTAGGGATTCCCCAAAAGTCACTTAGAGTTAGGTTAAAGGAGGAAAAGAGGGAAAATATCATTCATTCTTTCATGATCAGATTGAGAGAGGAGGAGAGAAAGCAAAGGTGATTTTTGAAGCGATGAGGAGGGAGGCGTGACTTGGCACACATTTCAAGGCAATATTTCGGCAAGACCGTACGGCGAGTTTGCACACGGTTCAAGAGAAGCGATTTGGCACGATTTCAAGGCGAGAATTAAATGCAGTGACTTGTGTACGTTTTCCAAGGCAATGAAGTACCATTTTTTGGGCACAGATTTCGAGGGAGAAGTTGCTGTTTTTTGCTGCACGCTTTTCTAGACAGGCCGTACAACCTGTAGCTAATTGCTGGCACAAAAATCGAGGCAGATTTCCATACAGAAGCATTTAATACAGCTGCACGCATTCCAAGGAGGCTGTACAGTAGCATTTATTGCTGTTTTGCACGCAAAAAGAGGAGGCCGTACAGTAGAAATTAATGTTGTAATTTCTGGGCACATTTTTCAAGGAAATACGCACAGCATTTATTGTTGGTTCAGTTTCACTGTCTGCACATTTTCTGAGGCGGTGGTTAAGCACGGAAAACGAGATAAGTTGTAAAAGTTTACTTGCTGATTTTTCTGAATATTTCTCTCCTTTGTAAGGCATTTTTCGAAATAAGAAGGAGCTCTCAAAGCGGATTTCCCAAGAGTTGAGGGTTTCCGGGAGTCATGTGACCAAATATGAGTGTCAAATGTGTGAATATTGTTTTATGCTTGCTGATTTTTAATTCTACATTTCCGACATTTTGAAAAATTTCGGAATTTGTGTTTTCAGCAAAATTTATTTTCCAGCTTGTTAAATGTATGGATATGGGAAAGGGCATTTAACTATTTTGGAGTAATAAGGTGAAACTGAAAACCGGGGTAGGAAACTATAAATTTCTACATGGTATCAGAGCTTGAGTGCTGAAAGAGCAGTTTGGGACAGCAAGGAGAAAAATACAGCCTGCTGATTTTTCACTCAGAAAATTCCAGCAAGCTGATTTTTTCACAAACAGAATTTTTACCTTTACTACAGCAGTGCTATTTTTCAGTTTTAGGACAGCGGGATGTCTTTGGGACTGAGGGTGGAGGATAGGTTGGATGGGCATACCAATTACAGTGTTTGGAAGGAGAAAATGCAGAGTATCTTTGAGGAGGCGGAAGTCTGGGACATAATGGTGCATACCGCACAGAACCCTGTAAATGTGCCTACTGATGCTACTCAGTTGGCAGCATATAATAAAAAGAACAACAAGGGTAAGAGATTGATTCTAGATGGAATCAAAGACCATTGCATTCCTCATGTGAGAGGGAAGAGAAATGCTCATGAGATGTGGACAGCATTGTCCAATCTCTACCAGAGTACCAATGAGAACTGGAAAATGGTCCTGAAGGAGAAGCTGAAGACCATTAAGATGGGTAATGATAGTGCAGCTGGATATCTCACAAAGATTACTAATGTGAGAGATGAGTTGGCGGCGATTGGAGAGGCCATTCCACCCACTGAGTTGGTGCGGATTGCAGTGAATGGCCTCCCCCGTTCATGGATGAACTTTGCTGATGGGGTTTGTGCACGTGAGACCCTTCCCACATGGGAGAAGTTTTGGGATGATTGCATTCAGACAGAGATCAGGAAAGGTCAGCTTGGGGCAGCCAAGCCAGTTGAGCAGGATGAGGATGTAGCACTGTTGGCAGGACGCAAGAAAGGCAAGGGGAAGAAGCAGGCTTCCACAAGCAATGGTGGGGGCAAAGGCAAAGGTAAAGGTAAACAGGATAACTCACAGAAGGACTATTCCAAAGTGAAGTGTTGGAATTGTCAGAAGATGGGACACTATGCAGTTGTGTGTCCGGAGAAGAAGAAGAAGAAGGGGAGGAACCAGAGCATGGCAGCTTCAGCAGAGGTTGAGGACTTTGCAGATCGCTTTGACCGGGAGTTTGGGTTCATTGCGTGTGAGTCTTCTAGTGCAGGATTATCTGCCATAGAGGTTCAGAGGGAGCAGGCATTTCCCTCGATTAGTGGAGCATCTTCGGGTATCTGGTATGTGGACAGTGGGGCTTCACGTCACATGACAGGAGTCCGTGAGTACTTCTCAGAGCTTTCAGAGAGTGGCACTGATGTAGAGGTAGTACTCGGTGATGACAGAGTTGTTAGAGCAGTCGGTGTGGGAACATTGACATTTCAGAGGGAGTCCAAACCTCCCTTGAAGGTGTCGGATGTTCTTTATGTGCCAGGGATGAGGAAGAACCTCATATCCGTCTCAGCTTTGGAGGACAGAGGATATGAGATACTATTCAGGGGAGGACAGGTGTTGATGTATCCCAAGGGCACTCCAGCTGATTCAGCTAGAGTGATAGGTGTACGCCATGCAAAGGTGTACAAGTTTGCATTCCAGTCCCTTTTGGCATTGAGCAATAGCACTGACAGCAGAGCTAGCACTTCTGAGCTGTGTGAGATTTGGCACCGCAGGATGGGGCACATGTATCATGGAGCCTTGAGGACTTTGCGGGAGATCACTACAGGTGTGCCAGATTTCAGTACTGATCACTTTGATACTTGCAGAGGATGTGCGATGAGCAAGTTTGCCAAATCCCCTTTTCCCAGCAGTGACAGCAGAGCGACTGGGATACTTGATTTGATTCATTCCGATGTGAGCGGTCGGATGTCTCATGTTTCCTTGAGTGGATATGAGTACTATGTTTTATTCATTGATGATCACTCCGGGAGGACCTGGATTTATTTCTTGAAGACCAAGAGTGAGGTCTTCAAGCGGTTTCAGGAGTTCAGAGCTCTTGTGGAGACACAGACAAGTCGGAAGATCAAGTCCCTGAGGTCGGACAATGGGGGAGAGTACACCCTTGGAGAGTTTGTTGACTATTGTGCGGAGGCAGGCATTAGGAGGGAGCTCACTGTTCCTTACAACCCCCAGCAGAACGGGGTTGCAGAGAGGAAGAACAGATCCATCGGAGGGGCTGCCAAAGCCATGTTACATGATGAGGGGTTGCCATTGTTTTTGTGGGCAGAGGCCTGCAACACAGCTGTTTACTTGCAGAACAGGAGTCCGCATCGTGCCTTGGGGCATATGACTCCGGAGGAGGCTTTTTCTGGGAAGAAGCCTGATATTGGTCATCTTCGTATCTTTGGTTGTATCACATACTCCTACATACCCAAGGAGAAGAGGACCAAACTAGAGCCCACCGCAGAGAAGGGTATCTTTGTGGGCTACAGTGAGACCTCAATGGCCTTTCGGATTTACATTCTTGCACAGAGGAAAGTTGTTGTCAGGCAGGATGTGAAGTTCGAGGAGGATAGGGCCTTTAGGAGGTCACGGGAGTTAGAGTATCTGGATCAACCAGACCCTCAGCAGCAGCTGAGTCAGTCGCGAGGATCCGGTGGGCGAGGATAGGGAGGATCGAAGGTACATCTATGGCCGTGTCCGGAATCTGGTCGGTGGGAGTGGCTCGCGAGAGTCGGAGGGTGGTGCTATGGGCGGCACGCAGAGCGATCCCGGAAACGGTTTTCTTTGAGGAATCCCCGCGATGGACGATTCACCGGTACCTCGGCATCCCGAGTTCGGAGTGCGAGAGCGGGGAGGACGGCGAGACGGACGATCGGGAGTTCGGCTCCACGATGTTGAGGAGGAGGTTTTATTCTCCGGCGAGAGAAGTGTGCTGGTGAGAGAAGTATGCTCAGGGAAGAGGAAGCCCAAGTGGCTTCGGGACACCCTGAGAGATGCCACATCTGTTGCTGAGCCTAAGAGGCCGATCAGAGAGAGCAGACCACCTGAGAGGTTTTGTAGCTATATGGCAATGGCTACCAGCATCCTTGACTCTGAGCCTTCTAGCTATGAGGAGGCAGCTAGCCAGCAGGTCTGGAGAGAGGCCATGCAGGAGGATTATTCTTCTATCATGAAGAATGATGTTTGGGAGGTGGTGCCGAGGCCTGAGGGCAAATCCGTGGTTACTTCCAGATGGCTTTACAAGGTAAAGCATGCTGGAGATGGCAGCATTGAGAAATTCAAAGCGAGGTTTGTGGCTAGAGGGTTCTCCCAGGTAGAGGGAGTTGATTATGAGGAGACCTTCGCTCCCGTGGCTCGATATACTTCGATCCGCTCCATTATATCGATAGCAGCAGAGATGGGTTGGAAGATCCACCAGATGGATGTGAAGACCGCATTTCTCAATGGCTTCATACGGGAGGAGGTGTACATTGAGCAGCCACAGGGCTTTGAGGTGCATGGGAAGGAGTCCCATGTGTGCAGACTGAAGAAGGCCCTTTATGGCCTGAAGCAAGCTCCCAGAGCTTGGTACTCCAGGATAGATACTTACTTGCGGAAGATGGGTTTCACAAAGAGTGAGGCAGATCCGAACCTTTACTATATTGTGATAGGTGAGGAGCCTCTCATTCTGGTGCTGTATGTGGATGACTTAGTCATTACAGGTGCAGAGAGACTCATAGAGCACTGCAAGAGAGATCTTGCGGCGGAGTTTGAGATGATGGACATCGGCTTGATGCATTACTTTTTGGGTTTGGAGGTGTGGCAGGAGGAGGGGCATTTCTTCCTGGGACAGGGGAAGTATATTGTGGACATCCTTGGCAGATTTCACATGGAGGATTGTAGACCCATGTCGACACCGATGATCACCAACTGGAAGAAGCTTCATGCTTCGGATTCCGAGTTGGTGGATCCCACATTGTACAGACAGGTGATTGGTTCCTTGATGTATTTGGTCAACACTAGACCAGATATTTGTTTTGCAGTCAACACAATGAGTCAGTTTATGTGTGAGCCTAGGAAGGTTCACTGGGTGGCTGCAAAACACATTTTGCGGTACTTGCAGGGGACAATGGATTATGGTCTGGACTACAGGCAGGGGGATGGAGTGAGATTGGCAGGTTACACTGATTCTGATTGGGCAGGTTGTGCTTCTGATAGGAAGAGCACTTCAGGGTGCTGTTTTGGGTTGGGTTCGGCGGTTGTGTCATGGTTCAGCCGAAAGCAGCAGTCAGTAGCATTGAGTTCAGCGGAAGAGCAGAGTATATGGCAGCCAGTCTAGCTAGTTGTGAGGCCATCTGGCTTCGCAAGATGTTGTTTGGCTTATTTGGTCAGCCGTTGAGACCTTCAGTGATTTACTGTGATAATCAGAGTTGCATTAAACTCACGGAGAATCCGGTATTTCATGACAGGT